>CM066992.1:36122500-36475000 GCA_033977485.1 Hydrangea macrophylla
CTAAAATTAAACACCAAATTCATACTTCAAATAACCTCCAAAACAAATACTCAAATGCCAAATCGAAAATGAAATACACCAAATTGATAACCATCCATCTTGCCCATACGTAATCTTCATCTACAAAATGAACAAGCACGAAAAGTAAATTAACTTAAAAATACAAATTTTTTGAAAAGTAGAGATATAGAATTGAAAGAGATGTCTCACCAAGTAGGGCTACTCCACCTCCTCAATAGTTGTAGGGTCACCTTCCATTAGAGTATCTTCCGCCACAAGTTCTAAAAAAAACATTTAAATGGACATGACATGTATTTCAACTAGTAACAACAAATATAGCAACTTGAAAGTTGAAAGACAAAATATCTATGGAATGATATACCTGACTTAAATTTTTCATATTCCTCAACATCCTCCATTGTATCTTGAAGACTAATCGGAGTAGATGAAGAGCGAAGCCAATCTTGTGAGCAAATGAGAGCCTCAACCATACTCGATGACAATGAGCTACGGAAGGAATCAAGAACTCGACCTCCCGTGCTAAACGCACTTTCAGAAGCCACGGTAGACACGGGAATAGCAAGCACATGTCGTGCAACCAAGGAAAGGACATGAAATCTACTTGAATTCACCTTCCACCATTCTAACACATCAAACCCATCCCTATCTTCTTCACAACTCTCCATTAGGTATTTTTCCAATTCGGTCTTGTTCTCCACCGAATCCTCCGATTTCAAGTGTTTCTTAAATTCAGACATCATCATTTCCCTCATATCCATAGGCCCAGGCTCACTACTAAATCCCTGCATTGATTGACCTCTCATTGGACCCACTCCTCCCTCATTTGCAACATACAAGTCAAACAACCTATTCAAAGTATCCTCCACTTTTTTTGTCAACGGATCGGATGAGCCAAAATAAAATTTGATATACCGCATTTTCCAACGAGGGTCAAGAACCATAGCAACATACAACAAAGCATTCATATTACTAGTAGTTCCCCAATATTTAGCAAACTTTATTTTCATGTTTTCCGCCATAGATTTCAAAAACAAATCACCTTCTTTAACCTCCTTTTCAATTGTTTCTTGAATTAACACCATCTCCATTAAAAAAGCATTACATGTAATATGTTTTGAACCCGAAAACCGCAAAGTTGCATCGTAAAAAAGTTTTAGGAATTTCACAAATAACCTACATTTGTCCCAATCTTCATAAGTGAGGGGGCCCAAATCCTCCCCCATGACATTCTTGAAGTTATAGTCATCCTCATCCAACCTCTCAAATGCTTTTTGGTATTTTGCAGCCCTATCCAACATCAAGTAAGTATAGTTCCACCTAGTAGGCACATCTAAGACTACTTGGTTCTTGTATGGAAGTTTCTCCTTCTCCGCACATAGCTTAAACATTTTCATCCGTTGCGGAGAGGACCTCACATACCTTACCGCATTCCTTACCCTTACAATAGAATCATCCATGTCCTTCAACCCATCACGAACAACAAGGTTCAAGATATGAGCACAACATCTCATATGCAAGAACTCATGTTGTAAGATAGTACTCCTCCTATCCTTAGTCTTTCTCACTAAAAAATCCACCATAGTATTATTCGAACTAGCATTATCAATTGTGAGTGTGAGAATTTTATCTATCCCCCAATCAAGTAAACACATTTCTAATGCCTTACCGAGTATGGAACCCTTGTGACTTTCAACCAAACAAAAATTAAGAATCCTTTTGTGTAGTTTCCAATCATTGTCTATGAAGTGCGCGGTTAGACACATATAATTCAAATTTTGCAAAGAAGTCCATGTATCCGTGGTAAGGCAAATCCGTTGCCCTTTTAAAGCATTTTTCAACAACTTTTTCTCTCTCACATACACTTTGTAACAATCTTTTGCAATGGTCACTCGACTTGGGATCTTAGTCCATCTAGGACACGTAATAAGATTATACTTTCGAAAACCATCACCTTCGACAAACCTAAAGGGCAATTCATCAGTTATCAACATCTCAGCTAAAGCTTGTCTACATCTCTCAACACTAAATGCAATTGGAACAAGACCGCTAGTAGCGTCTCCTTCCATTTTGGGCTTGAATCCCAAAGTGGCTTGGCCCTTATCCACTTTCCGATAAGGGTAACTCGGACACTGGTTCTCTAAATGATGGGACAAAGAGGTTGTCCCATTTTGTTTAGGGTCACATGCATAAGTGCTAGGACAATAGTTACATGACGCCCTACGTTTAGATTCCGAATTTTCATTCTCAACAACAGTAAAGTGATCCCAAACCCAAGACCTTTTCCTACCACCACCCGGATTTTTCTTCTTAGATTGACTCACCTTAGGTGGGAGAGGTGGGAGAGGGGGGAGAGGGGGGGCGGGGTTGTCTTTTCTCTCTGTCTCCTTTACTTGATTAGCATCCACATCTACCTCAATTGGAGAATCTTTATCGGCCATCTACATAAGAGATAAGCAACAACAAAAAAACTGAAAAAGATCTCTGATATTTGGTGGGGACCGTGGAATATAGAGTTAGATAAACGAGTATTTTCTAAGAAAATAGAGAAAAAAAATTGGAAGAAGACAGTAAAAAAAATACTAAAATGACTGATATTTGGAATATAGAAAGAGAGCTTGTCCCAAATATAACTTTCTTTATTAATGCTAGTAAAAGATTCATTAAAGACTAAGTTCTTCCCCTTCGGTTTGTCAAATTACATCATCATCATTATACTTCACGTAAATGCTTGATGTAGCATACTAGAAATGGCTTTGCCTAAATGCTTGACCCTTACTACATCAAGTAGGTTACTTTACTAGAAATGGCTTTGCCTTCTCTATAGAAACATCACACATGATATAGATTATTTGATTTTAAAAGATGCTAAAATTTTTCTTTGACCAATTAGCTCAAAATGTGTAAGCAAAAGAAAGGGAATGTTTAACCCATACAATCTCCTACTTGACCCTTCCTCTTGGTGGGTTAAATGCCCTCTATAAGGGATTACAATATGTCAATAACAAATCATCTTTTCAAATGAGAAAGGGGAAAACAAATTCAGAAATACAAAAAGAGAAATTAAGAAGTAAAAGACCCCACAATTACATACCTTGGGTTGTTATGGCTGAAATTGGGAGATGTAGTTGCTGGAGAGTGAAATTTCTAACTCACTGAAAATACAAACAAAGACAAAGAGTAAGTGTGTGTGTGTGTGTGTGTGTGTGTGTGTGTGAGACTCTGTGCGTGTGTGTGTGAATGAGAAAACAGAGAATGATAATGAGAAGAAACAAAGGCTAACCTTGGGAGTTGTTAGGGCTACAAGAAATAAGAATGAGAGAAAGAGTTAGAGAGAGTAGGAGAGGGAGAAGCATGAATCGATTCCATGGAAGAAGAGAGAGAGAGAGAGAGAGAGAGAGAGCGATCCAAACCTTGTGTGATCGGCGCCGGCGGTGAGGATGAATGGTGGTGCCGGCGATGAGGACTGAGTTTGGTGAGGAGTGAGGACCGCCGATTGTGGGTATGGGTTTTTGACTTTCTTCTCTCAAAGGTGTAGAATGTAGATGGAGTTGGAGGCTAGGGTTTGAGAATCAATCTTAGTTTATATACTATGTATAAATAAATAAATATATATATAAGCAGTGGTCCTTCTCGGTCGGTGTTCGGTCGGTAAAGTTACACCCAGATTGAAAACCGCCGGCCGACCGAAAGTTGCGAAATCCCAACTCTTCACACCGTGCGCCGACCATGGGAGTTAAAGACCAACCAACAATGAAGAATGCGGTCGGTTGCGGTCGGTCGGGGCGGTGCATCGAAATTTTCTTACAGCCCTAGTAGTCACGGCTTTAGCATGCTCTTGATTGTTGGGACCATTGTTGTCTCCCTTAGGGTTTGGAAGTGGCTGGGCAGGAAACATTCCACCCAATCCCTCTTGTCGTGCATCTATTCTCTCTAACATAGCAGACACTTTACTCATCATTTGAATTAATTGCTGCATTAAGTTTGTGTTAGTGAGCGAATCTTCTTCTTGCACCTTTTTTGTGTGATGGCACATATATATTGGCTTGTTGAGTATTAGAGGGCTGAGCTTGATTGTAGTTATTAGATCTGTTTTGATTGAACTATTGGGACGGTCTATTGTATTGCCCTTGATATTAGTTATTGTTGTTGTAGGGCTGCTGTTGGTATTGATTTTGGGTCCCAGCACCATTCTTCCAATCAAAGCAGGGATGATTCCATCTGTTGTTATTATTTTGAAAATTATTATTGTTATTGTTATAGGAATTCCCCGCCCCTCTATATCCTTGCATGGCATTCATTTCCATAGGGGCCTGTTCTTAAAATACGGAAAATTGGGACAGTATTGAGTTGTGTGTCCCAACATGTTGCATGTGCTACATGTTTCTTCAAGCAAAACCTGCCTAGAACTCTCTCCTTTCATCCCTAACTCTTCCACTTTCCATGCTAGTTCTTCGTATTTGGCCATTAGATGATCTTCACTTTTTAACTGATATATACTTTTCTCTTCTACGCCTGATAGCTGTGCGCATGAAATATCTTCAGAGTTAGACCATTCATGAGCATGTTCGGCCAACCACTCAAAGTGGGCTTCAGCCTCTTTGGTGTTTTTGCTAAGAAATGCACCTGGGCTCATGGTTTCAAATAGTTTTTTCGTTTCACCATTTAGTCCTTCATAAAAGAAACTGATGGTTTGCCACTTCTCTACCCATGATGTGGGCATGAGAGAAGCAAATCTTTGAAATGCTCTCAAGTTAGTGAAGGTTTCATTGCTCTGTTATTTGTAGGAGTTTATTTGACGTTTAAGTTCGGTGGTCATGCGAGGTAGGAAGAATTTCTTTTAAAATGCAGTGTTCATCGCATGTCAGGTGAAGATAGAGTTTGGTTTGAGGTGAGCAACCATGCTTTTGCTTTATCCTTCAGGGTGAAGGGAAATAACATTAAGCGTGTCACATCTACAGGACAGTTTTGGGAGAATGTTTCACAAACATCATCGAAATCCTTGACATGTAGTTATGCCTTCTCGCTCTCCATTCCATGAAAGGTTGGAAGGAGTTGAATCATTCCATTGAGAAATTGGAATTCACCCGCATGGGATGGAATGAGAATACAAGAAGGCGTAGTAGGTGCGTGTTCGGGTTGCATGAGATCGCGCAAAGGACACAAAGAATCATCAATAGGTACCATTTTTGCTTTGATCGTCAGCCATTTAATCTGTAGGTGTGGCTACGAGATTAATAGAACTAGAGGAATCAGATAAGTAAAATGAATTTCCAAAAATTCCTTCGATGGAATTATCGGACATGAAAGGGAAAAGTCTAAAAAGATTTTTAATCAAAAGAAAAAGAAAATGAAAAACAGAAATAGATGAAGAAAGAGCGAGGTAATCTAAGTAATAGATGGTCGCCTTCCCCGGCAACGGCACCAAAAACTTGACACGAAATTTATTTGTGTGCTCTTGTGTGCAATACCCAAGTGTAGGTAGACGTGCAAGTAGTACTGGATAAGACCAGGTCGATCCCACAGAGAATGTTTTAAACTAGTGACTTAGATTAAAGTAAAAAAGAAAATAAAAATTCGATGTTTGAGTAGGGTGTAGAACACAAAGTTCCACAATTAACAATTACTAAAAGAAAACAACTAAATTAACTAATGATTAACTATTTAACTAAAATGATTATTAAAACGATTTTTAACTTTATAAAAGGGAAGTGTTGGGATCACACGAATCCACAGTGATCTAACCATCTACCATGCAGTTACATTAAAGCTCTATGAAGTACGTCTCTCTACAATATCCCGTATTTTTCTAAAGATAAAGAATCAATAGTCATTTCATGACCAGGAATATATCATCAAAGTTGAATTCAAAATACATGAAGGCGGTTTAAAACAATAGTCTAGACTCGCACTCTGAATGGTGTTAGCATTCAAAATGGTTTGCAAAAGTTATTGAAGAAAAATTCCTTAAGGCTTAATGTTAAGAAACTGTTTTGACAAACTGAGTATATGGGGATAGTTTGATAACAAATCTTGAAAACAGAAAGTCTAGGAATACTGCAAAGGACCATCTCAAGATTTTTAGTGTTCGATCGATCGACACACCTTCGATCAATCGAACATCGTCATCTCTCAATCAATCGAAATGCATTCGATCACTTGACTATATCTCTGGTTCGATAGATCGAACTAACTTCGATCGATCGATCGAATGCAGGTTTTATTCTGGTGCATGGCAGAGGCTGCAAATCACTGTTTCATTGTGATCTCCCAACTCTAGGACTACTCAGACATGGTCTGGAGTGTCACAGATTTGTTTTTAACGTAAAAATTCATTAAGGTCTTGTTTGTTTGTGTTTTTAACATGCAAACTATGAAAACTATGGATTTTATCACTACTAACATGCAACCCTACATTTAGAACATATTATGACTATATAAACTACGAACAGAAAGTAAATACCACTATTATAAAAACCTAGAACGAACAGAAATTTGTGTTGAACTCCAAGACTTCAAACTAAAGCAAAATCCAATGATTCAAACCTACAAAACCAAACAAAGCTCTCTCTCTCTCTCTCTCTCTCTCTCTCTCTCTCTTGCATAGATGCGTGTTCATTCTTGAAAAAGAAGATTTCTCAATCCCCGGGACGGACGAAAAAGAAAGATTAGATTGGAGGAGGTTTGAACGTGTGATCAAACTCATTCCTTATAATCTTCTTAGATTAGGAGTCACAAAAACCCCAAATCTTGCATAGATGCAATGTATGATCTTAGAATGTGCAAAGGTTGTAGTGTGTTTGTGTACATGGACTTTTTTAAAGTGACTTGGAAGTCTAAAATATGCATGTATGCATGGAGAATATTATTATAGGATGTGTACAAATGTAGTATTAACTACTTCCTAAGAGGTGAGCTAATTTGGGATGCATGTAAACATCTAATCAAAGAGTCAAAGTTAAAACATGCTTATTGTGAATAGTGGACAGAACAGTGAGCTGATCTTGTAAAAATAGAAAGTGGGGTTAGGAATGTTTTTTAATTCATGATTTTTTATGGAGATCATCCTTATTGTTTCTAGAACACATATCAAAAAGCCAAATCACTCTTAAAGTTACAGATTGAGAGAAATCATATGAACAAGAGAGGTTACTCAGAAAAAGAGTTCGTACTGTCGACTGAAATGTAGAAAAATATTCGAAAATGAAAACTACACATTTGGAGGTCCATATTATACAAAACATTCCCTAAGACACTGAAGTTCAAGGGAAAAATATGTTGGGACCACTCTTTTTGTAAAATTTGTCTGAAAAATAAGTTAGAAGTCAACCAAAGCTGTTATGACAGAAAAACAGAATGTTTGGAAGGAATGTTTGGGTCAAAATGGGACACTTCCAAGTGTTTTTAAATCAAACCAAAAATCATGGGTGTTCTATAATAAGTTAGAAAGACATTCCAAGTGGTATCATAATCATTCTTTTGAGTATTGAAGTCAGAATGTCATTTTAAATCTAGATGACTCACTGTTTTGAGGATTTTGAGAAAACAAAGTTTATTTTCTTGGAATCCAAATGTTAGGGTTTTTAGAGGGGTTTTGAAAAAGAGGTTTTGAAAGCACATTTTCAGCACTTAAAAGGGGATTACAACCACTTGGAATATCAACATCCAACTCACTTCAAGAACTTCCAAGATTGTTGGAGAGCATTATTTTCATCTTGGAAATAACTTCAAGAATACATAGGGGTGAACATAAAACTATGTCGTTTTGGCTTTCAATTAATCAAATTGGACCCCCAAAAAAATTACAAAAATGGACTCTATGAGGATTGAGTGCCGTGGCGGCAGTGGGCCAGTGCCGCGGCGGCACTGCTCCTCAGACGCCCAAAAATTTACGTTTAGGCCCCCAGAGGTTCCGGTATTCGTGAAAAGGCCCTATTTTGTCTGAAATTCACAAAAAATGCATACAAACTCCAAATTGAGGTTGTGATATACCGTTGGAAAGGTAATGGACTCTACTTTACATAAAAAAATAGTTTGGGGATAGGTCACTTTGAAAAGTTTTGTGGTATTTGCGATAAAAGCCGATTTGATCGCCTTTTTCGCCTTTGGAAATTCATAATAAATTCGTTTTAAATCCAGAAATTATGTGCGATATACCGTTGGAAAGCTATTGACCTCTAGTTTCCATGAAAAATATTTGAAAATTGTTACGGTGATCCGATTCTAAAGTCAAATTCTGGCCAAACTGGTCAAACCTGAGATTCCCGGGAAGTTCTGGAAACTTCTGGGAGTTCCCAGGAGCTGACGTTTTCGCTCGATTTTCTTCTAAAACTCATTTTAATACTTTCCACATGATCTAGAATGATTCTGGCGAATTTGGACAATTTCGGTCAAACTTGGTCAAACCTTGGTCAAACCTGGTCAAACCTTGGTCAAACCGGTCAACGGGGACTTTCTGGGAACTTCCGGGTCTTCCGGGGGCCTCTGGGAGCTGACGATTTCATATGATTTTTTCTTAAAAACTCATTTTCTTACTTTTTTTACGACATAGCATGTTTCCAGAACTTTTGGTCCAAATCTGGGAGTTTTTGGGCTTTCAGGGGCGTTTTGGTCATTCTGAGCATTTTGAGAAATAGAACTAACTTCCAGGAGTCCTTTTTGAGTCTTTTTCGATCATTGTGAACCATCAATCTATGGGTCTCCTAAATCTGATAGCCGACAAAATGGGGTGTCTACACACCCATAAGTGTTTTGCAATTGCAAGGCCGAGGGATAGTAATCAGCAGAGCAAGTAAGTGAGATAATGTAATATCGGGCTTTTAGAATGGTTAACGAGGAATCCATGGAACGGTTTAAATATAGTTTAGGGTAGTAAAGGCATCGGTCACAGAGATCGATAGACACTAATGGAACTTCCACGAAGAGCAAGACTGATATATGTCAGCCAACGAGTGCCTAGCAGCTCGGATTAAGAAGAATTTGATTTATTAGGGCGATATTCATAGGACCTACTAGGCAGTTGAGAGTGGCTAAAAACATGCGTATAAATTGCACTGAGCTAGAAGGAAGGCAGTTACACGAAATTGCAATGTGGCAGAAGTAGAGGTCATGAAATAGATCATGGAATAAATCATAGAATAAATCATGGGATAAGGAGTGGGCGCAGTAACTTGTTCATGCCTACATGTTAGGGGCCATCACCCCACTATTATTAGCAGTTATCTACTTGGTCTATAAATAGGGCAGGTATGTAACAGACAAAAATTGCTAACACATACGCCATCTCTGCCCAAGAAGATTTGTTTATATTTCTTCAAGCAATACTACTATTGTTCTTGAGTGATTATGAGTTCTCATTATTCATTAGTGATTGTAATCGATACTTAAGTTCAATCAATGAAGAGGATGCTCATAGAGGTGTTTTAAATTTTAGTGTTTGTTTCTTTTCCATGTTCACATTTGTAATTTCTTACATGCATCAGAGTAGAGTAAAGACCCATTATTGTTAATTATTTATCGACAATAGCCTTTAATTAGAAGTTAGATTAGGTTTTCACAATCTCTTTGAGTCCAAGTGGACACTGGCATGCCTAAACACAACACCATAGAATTTTATTGTGAACAATTTTGGCATACCCAGTGGAACAGTGTCAAATGGCTGGAAAAGGAACAAAGATCTAGGGGGCCTTCCCAGGAGGTAGGTTCGTGTGAGCCTATCGAAAATGTAGAATCCCCAAATAGCTTTATAGCCAGTCAATCGGACTTGTCTAACATGGGAAGTAGTATGTTAGAACATTTTAATCAGCGCTTTGCTGAGATGTCCGTTAGGCAAGATCAAACATTCGTTTAAATGAATGAAATGTTCCGTGAGTTCAAAGAATGTAAAGAACATCAGGCGAGTGTCCCCTCACAGCCATCAATTCCACCAACTTTGCTATCCTAAGTTGGATTGGGAGCAAGCCAGAATGCCCCTTCTTCCTCCCAAGCTGAAAGATACATTACCCCTCAGAAGAGGAATGGTAAAGAGGTGCTAGGGGAGACCATGAACCAAAAATAGACCTTGGCCCCAGTAGGAATCACCTTGAAAGAACCAACACTCGGCCAAAATGGACCGGGGTTGGACAAACAGTGGGGAATTATCAACCCGTTGTTTGGAAACCTTGAGGAAATCAACAACGAACCAGTAAGTTATGAGAAACCATCCCTAGGACACGAAGTCGGTCAAAGGATGGTGGCACCTACTCAGACGGTGAGAGTTGATCATGAGCAGATCGTCGAAGTTATCCATCAAGATTTTGGTGGCATACTCCGTAGGACCCAGTGGCCCGTATGATGGAAAAAACGGTTTAAATTAAAGGTTTAAACGTGCAGCAGAAAAGTCAAGTTATAAAAACTTATTGGTAGCCCAGGATCTACTACTCGTCAATTCCATAGATGCGTACTAACAAGAGGGAGAAGAAATATACCTCAGGTCTTGAACCCAATTCTAAAAACTTCTTTCTCCTTGATGGTGCAGCAACTTCCACTAGGCTGTCTTCACTCTAATGACTCATGCGGATGCCTGCCGGAAGGAATAGGATTAGTGGGAACCCTAATAGGGAGGATAGGGAAGGTTTTGGGAAACCTAAATAGTTTCTGCAGCTTCTACGTATAAAACCAATGATTAAAAATATTCAGTACGCAGCTGCCCTATTTATAGATTCCCAGAACTGATCAAAGTGTATTCGATCGATCGAACCTTCGATCGATCGAACAACCCTCGAGCGATCGAACCTGCCTAGACTTCAATCAATCGAGACTCCTTCGATCGATCGAACCTGCCTTAACATGATCCTCGTGTGCCCTTCCAAGCTTCCTAGCGGAGCTAAGAGTGGGACCTCCTAGGCTCTTTATTGTTGGCTCAGACCAGTTTGTTAATTACTGTGACCAAACTCTTTGATCAGAAAACTAACTAACTGGTCAGTTAACGTTTACTCCACTATAAAACGATAACAGAATTCCAATGCAAAAGAACATATCCAAAGCGATAACTAGACTTATATGTTGTACTAATGTCCCTCTACCTTCAGCATTCGTAATCATATTCAGGTAGTCGGATAACTGTTACTGTCAACCTGAATCATGATTACTTCTTGTATTCCATGAGTCACATTCACCTCTCATGATTACCAAGCATATTGATAACTCTTATCAACAAGACTACAGTACTCAGTAATTGACTTGGTGACATTATCAAGGGAATGCTTACTCTGAAATAGAGGGTAGATTCTGTCTTGACAATATATGTTCACATACCCAAGATACCCAGGTGTTGATCTTCTATAGACCTCATTGATTGGTAAGTCAAAGCAGCCATATCCACAGTTTGTGTTCATAATCGTCACAAGATTGAGAACACGTACCTTATTCAAGTTATGAGTTCCTATTAACTGTTTGACAGCATTAAGTATCAATAGGAAAGCTCAGGTCCGTCAATGCACTATAAGCACTAGCATATTAATTAAGAGTGACACTCTAGTGATTGAGATTAATCACTCCATCCAATGGTAGTTAATTATACTACAGTGTATAGCTGATGAGATATCCAGTCTCATCATCCACTATGACAAGCTTTAAGTATCAAAGGATGGTAATTCATATCTCACTTGTATGTATCTCATACACACACGAATTACCTACTATGATACTTAAGGATTGACAATCATCTCATGAAAGAAACATACATAATGAAATGTAAAATTGATATCCATATATTAAAATGCTAATGTCTCATACATAAAGTAATGGTTTGAGGGCATAAACCCAACACCGTATACAAGAGGCCGCATAGTGATGCCATCGAGAGAGTTTTTCTCCCACGAGGATATAAGGTGCCCAACTTCACAATGTTCTCTGCAAAAGTGACAAATTAACCGTCGAACATATCGGTCGCTTTTTAATCCAGAGCGGGGAAATAATTCACCGAGGTGATATGTTGTTAAAACTATTCCCTAATTCTTTGACAGTGGTAGCTTTTAGTTGGTATATCAATTTACCTCCAAATTCTTTCCATACTTAGAAACAGATGGAGGAAGCTTTTCACACCCAATTCTATCAAACAAAGCCCGAAGTCTCTATGGCCAATCTGACCAAGCTATATCAGCTCCCAAGCGAGTCAGTTAAAGCATATATTGCCATATTTAAACAGGCTAAACATCGTTGTAAGCTCATATTTCCTGAAGAAGAGTTTGTCAATATAGCTTTGGAGGGGCTCACCTTTGAACTTAGGAAAAAGTTTGAAGGTATGGGTTTTCGCGATCTATTCGAGCTGGCAACTAGGGTAGCTCAAGATGAACGCATGCTAGAAGAGGAATAGGAAAGAAAGAATTCTTTAAAGGGAACCTATTACAGGGATCCCAATTATAATATACACGCTACTGAATATGAGATTAACACTAAAGTATATGTGGCTGAGATCGTATCAAAATGGCCATATTTATGCCACCCTTTGCCAAAACTGACTAAAGCACAGTTGTCATCGGTCAAGAAGCAGCCTTTTGAGACCGACAAGCAGTATTCTTTTAATATTGCAATGGCTAATCAAATTTTTGATTTTATGATAACCAATAGACAAATTCGATTACCACAGGGAGTTAAACTACCTTCGACTAATGAGCTGAAAGGAAAGGAGTATTGCAAATGGCATAACTCTTGGCGGCATAACACTAACAACTGTCTTGTATTTTGAAATGTTTTACAAGATATAGTCGATAAAGGAAACTTGAAGTTTGCAGAAAAAGAGAAAGAGATTATGGGAGTTGATAGCAATCCGTTTCCAGCAGTGGTAGGAGTAAATATGGTGGCGCCTAACTTTGTAGACCTCTGAAGGCCAAGGAGGAAGGTTGATTTGGGATCTAGTGAAACCAGTTTAAGAGTGACACGACTAAATAGTTGTGCACTCTTGTGCAACACCCAAGTGTAGGTGATCATGGAAGTAATATAGTACTGGAAGTCCAGGTCGATCCCACAGGGAAGGAATAGGGAGAATGTCTACTAAGTTATAACCTAAAGAAAACGAAAAAGATGAATATACGGGTGGAGGTTCTAATGAATCCTAATCAATTAAATTAAACTAAATAATAAACTAAAGCATAAAGAAACATAACTAATTAAATAAATAAACTAAAGGTGTTGGAAACACGTGAATCCACATTGATCCTAACCATCTACCATGCAAATTCATTAAAGCTCTATGGAGTACATCCCTTTTCAGTTTTCCGTATTTTTCTAAAGATAAAGAATCAATAGCCCTTTCATGACCAGGACTACATCATCACAGTTGATTTAAAATACTTAGAAGACGGTTTAAAACAATGGTTATTACTTGCACTCTAAATGGTGTTAGCATTCAAAGTGGTTTTCAAAAGTCATTGAAGAAAATAGCCTTAAGGCTTTAAGTTCTAAAAACTGTTGTGATAAACTGAGCTTATTGGGACAATTTGATGACAGATTTCTAAAACAGAAAGTCATGGAATACTTAAAAGAATCATCTCAGAAATTAACATGTTCGATCGATCGAAGTGCTCTCGATCGATCGAACAGCGTCATCCTTCAATCGATCGAAATGTCTTCGATCGCTTGACTATGGTCCTGGTTCGATCGATCGATCGAAATACCTTCGATCGATCGAGCCCAAGTTTTCTAAAGATTGCATGGTTGATGTTGGGAATCAATGTTTCATCACATATTCCCAACGTCTAAACTACGGAAACATAATAAAACTAGTGCAGAAACAGTAAAACAAAACAATCATAACAACTATAACAATAAACAATCAAATACGATAAAGGAACAGAAAAACCTGGAAATCATCTAAAATAAACTTGTAAATAACTTGAAATAAAGTTGAATCTTCAATAATCTTTAATAAATCAATGGAAAAGAGGAAAAATAACATGAATCTAACCTAACCTACTCCTAATCTAACCCTAAAACTACCCTAAACTGCTGTTTTTCGCATTCTGGAGCGTCCTCCTTTCGTCTGGCGTCAAAACGACTTATATATAGGGTTCCTGCAGAGTTTACGCAACTTTTGGGTGAAAATAAAGTTCGATCGATGGAGCTTAGTTCGATCGATCGAACTCTCAATCGATTGAACTCTGCTCAAGGGCTTGAACTTCTCTGATTTTGACAGCTCTGCGCACCGATGGGAGAAAGACCATAACTTTTCACTCGGACCTCGGATTGACCTCCAGTTTGCGGCCACGCGATCATAACTCAAAGATCTACATTTCATGTCTCTAGGAAAATCTTCCAAATCTGAAGTCTTCATTATCAAAATTGGCGTTTTCTCAGCTGCTTCTGTTGTTCTGTTTACCAGAATCACTTTCTTTAGCTCCACTTCATTGATTTGCATTCTAATACCTATAAAACAATGCATAAACATATGGTTTAGCATTAACACAATAAAAAGAACATTGTTATTAGAATGCACCTAAATGTAGGGATTTTGGGGATAAAAGTATGCATAAAGGACCATGTAATACGCTATAAATATGCACTTTTCACCTCGAATCACACCCCCCAACTAGCTCGTTGCTAGTCCCTAGCAATGAAGCGAGCTATAGCAATGTTTATTTGAACTCTAAAAATTGAAAACAAAATAAAGTAAAAATCCTAAATCACTTTCGCAGGAATCGCGATTGCATTTTGCGTATGCAACAAGCCTTTAAACCCCTAGGTTCTCTCTGGTGGACGAGTGTTGTCTCGTGAGGGTTTGTAGTGAATCTACCCACAAAATTCATGTTTATGGTAATGGTTCTCATTTAAATTTTTTCAAGAAAATTTTTCCTCTCATTTAGCAATGTGGTTAAGCTCAACAATCTCATGAAACTCTCCAGTATGCCATAGCCATGCAACACACATTACAGTTAATCTACTATCAAAGTCATTAGAATATTCCATAGCTATTAATCTTCAAGTGTGTGTGTGTGAATGGACAACCAAAATACAAAACTTTAATTTCAAAGCTTGCATAACCTAAGACACTACCAAGACGTTCATTTGGACTCAACTCTTACCGGGATTACACTCTCAAGATGAAATCACTCCGAATTGGGTGTAATAATTATCACTCATGATATGGAAGCTATAAAGAGTAAATGTGAATAGAATCTAATGCTTCTCATATCTAAATAGAAAAACGGAAATTTTAGTGCACAAAGTCTCGTGAATGGATACTTTTCACTAGAAGAGCGAGATACCGTGGAGAACTCTCTCATTACCTTAACTTCAAATCCAATTTACTTAAAATCATCAGGACTTTGAAAAAGAGGTGTTTGGTTAAGAAGAAAGAGGCTCGTGATATTCAACTGGGTTAAAGGATGTGATTGGAATGTCTACTACAACTTTTCAAACTTCCCCACATCTCTAATCTCTCTCTTTTCTTTTCTTTTATTTTATTCTTTTTTCACACTCTTCTTTCTATTATTATTCTTTTTCTTTTGTAATAACTATTGGCATTTTTTTATGCTGTTCTTTTCTTTTCTTTTCTTTTCTTTTTTTTTTCATCATGTTTTTCGTTGCCAACTTTCCCTTATTCACACAACTAAACTTCTTGTCAAGATAATACATCCCAATCACTCCTAGGTAGAGGAAAGAAGCTCAAACTTGTATTTTGGAGTTGGACACAGATTTTAGGATTGTAACGACAAGGCAATTATGATAAGGCTCAAGAGGTGAAGTAAAGGAATATCATTGAGGTAGGCCAAGGCTTTATTATGTGTGTGGTCAAAAGATGGCCTAAATCATCTTCTAAGTTCATTGGATTATTCATTTCAGTAAATTCAAGAGCTCTAGATTTTGGTAAATCCTGAACGTTCTCTTCAAGTGATCAGTCAAAATGAAGAAGAAAAATGAGACTTACAACGAGTGAATACGCTTTTCGAAAAGTAAGAGTAATTTTATAAAAACCTCAAAAACAAAGAATGGCACAAAAGCTCACTTGGGTTATTAGTCTCCACTACAGTCTCTCAAGACACCTAAGCTATGCTTACTAATCCATTATAGCTAAGTACAAGGTTGTCACAACGTGCTCAAAGTTGTTTGAAGATTAAAAGGCATAAAACATACTATAACTAAGATAGTAAACAAACAACCATAGTGTATCACATACTAATAACATACAGAAAATAGCACTAATGCATCATAACTAACTACATTCACTAAGAGAGAAATGCAAGAACCATCTTATTATCTTTAAAAATAAAATTTTAAATTTTAAATATTTATTTATTTTTGACAATTTTAATTTACTGAGTTTGAGTTGCATGTTGCTAAGCAGGTGTATTGACACGAAAGCATAAAAAGAAATAAATGAGGCATGCAATGACTCACTCCCCCCAACTAAAACTGAACATTGTCCTCAATGTTCTAAACTAAGCATATGGACATGTAAAGTAAAGCGAGAGAAGGAAGGATGTTACCTCAAGACGTTAATATCTAGAATTTTTTTTTTCTTTTATTTATTTGTTAAGTTACCTGCAAAATCATTAGTAGCAACAAGGAAAAATACAGAATATAATACAACTACTTAGTAAATAACCTCAGTTAATCAAGATTTTTATCATAAATTAATAACCGAAATTTTTGAGGAACTTCCCAGTGAAATAATTTAACAATGAAAAGAATATAGGGATCGTCATAAAAATGCAACTCCCTCCCCCCCCCCCCCCCCCCCCCCAACTAATGTCAGGCTCAAGGTCAGAGGAGATGATGCAAAACCTATGGCCTCTAAATTTGTTGGAGACAATTATAAGAGGTATACCACACTTTTTAGGAATTATAAGCAAGAAATGATCGTTGGTGTTGGTATTTCCTATAACGGCCTCTATTTTAATACAAGGATGTGGCCACGGTTCGATAAAAGGGGTATGATCTAAGTAATGTTTTAATGAAGCTTTACTACCCTCCTCTTGTTCTAGAACAGAATCTGTGCTGATATGATCATATGAATGGGATTTCTGTTCTATGTAAATAGTTTTGGACTGCACTTGGATAAAGCTATCTATTTGGGCCTCTATGTCTTTATCAGTCAAGAAGGTTAAGCAGTCTAGAAGATTACTAGCTTCTTGTTGAAGTTTAAGATCATCTAATGTGGGCCCAATATTTTCCAAGTCTTCTCCCAAAGAATTTTGAAAGTTAAAATTTTGTGAAGAACATGTGCTAGAAACCTTACCATCCTCTTCCACAACACATTCTATTTGTTCAATAGTGGGGTACACATAACTTTCAAGCTCGGGATGAGAGCTTTGAATAATAGAGAGGATAGGTGATGGGCAACTTGGTGACACCACCTCTTCGGCCGAAAGAGGTGAGGGTTCATGAATATCACATGAATCTAAACAGGATTTAGATTTTTCAATTACCTCCTCCCTAGGGTCACTATCAAAGTTAGGGAGAGAGTCAACAAGGGACTCTTCTGTAACACCCTATAATTTCTTTTTCATTAATAAATAAATATTGCATTTCATTTTCATGAGTATTTGATTTAATTTCTCTTTGTAATATTTATTCGGGGGTCAAACCGTAATATTTGAAAATATAGAAAATATTTTCTATGGTTTCAAAATCGATATCTATATTTTTTTTACAACCCGGAATTTATTCATTCGCTAATATTATTTTCCTGTATTTCATTTTAACCGTAAATACCATTTTTAATTTCAATCTGCGCCTTATACCGCGTTTGGGGTGTGGGAACACGTGAGCTCAACCACACCGGGCGAAATCCGCCCATTGCTTGGAGCCCAAAATTTCTCAGTTTATATATATACATTGGTTTGTCTCTCTCTCTCTCACAGTCTCTCATCTCTAAACTCTCAAACTCTCCTAATTCTCTCAAACTCTCTGTCACTCTCTCAAGAACACACATAACACACATATAGTATATACATATACATACAAACAGTTATACATACATAGCTATATATATATCAAGATCAAGAGGACGGAAGAGTAAATTCTCAAACGACAGATTATTCGACGGAAAATCTCGATCTCAAATTCTTTGTACTAGCACCTTGTGAGTATTATAAACTCACTCCCAACGTATATATATATATATAAATTTCAGTACATATATGTGTGCATATGTGTATATATATATAGATACACCATTAAAGCTTTGAAAATTGGAGTTTTACAAAACTCAACCAAAATCAATTCCGTGAATTGATTTTGGAAGATCTCAGTCCTAATAAGCTACGGTTTCAATCCTACGGTTTAATTAATCCGTATGGCGACGTATTGATGATTTGAAGTTTTGACATCCTCACTTTAATCGCGAAAATTAAGAGATATAATCTGTATTTGTTTAAATTGATCGTGTATTCTTAATCTACGCGAAAAACTGAAGAAATCCATATATGGCATGACATAATTGAAATAGAAAACAGAAATGGGTATAATTTCAGTTTAAAACCAGAAACAGGTGAAAACGAGGAAGATGATGAAACTGGAAGAACTCGCGCGCGCGACCCGCTCGCGCGACCCATTTCCCCACTCGCGCGCGCGACCCGCTCGCGCGACCCACTCCCCCATTCGCGCGCGTGACCCGCTCGCGCGACCCGTTCTCCTCCTTCGCTCGCGCGACCACCCATCACCTTTCACGCGCGCGACCCGCTCGCGCAACCTGGGGCAGTTTGAGCAGTTTCTGTATTTTTATATAAGGGACTGTTTGGAAAAGGTTTTGAAAGTTTTTAAAGAACTGTTTGATAGGTATACTATTTAAAGGCTCACTGATAGGAATTGGACTTGTAAGAACGATTAAGACTGAGATTTATGTTAAGCGAGTATCCCGCTTGAGATTAATAATGTTTCTACAAACTATGAAGATTGACATACATATTAGGGTCGAGGTGGTGTCAACATGCATGTGTGTGAGAAAACGTGAAAAGAGTAAAGAGTGGCGGTCTGGTGTGCGACATCAATATCGATTGGATATTATTCCTGGTATTGGAGGCGACAGTGTTGTGTACGGCTTAGATATCGATCAGATATTATTCCTGGTATCTAGGGCACTCGTTTCGGATATCGATCGGATATTATTCCTGGTATCCGAAGCGATGGTATTGAGTTACGGCTTAGATATCGATCGGATATTATTCCTGGTATCTAGGGCGCTCGTTTCGGATATCGATCGGATATTATTCCTGGTATCCGAAGCGATGGTATTGAGTTATGGCTTAGATATCGATCGGATATTATTCCTGGTATCTAGGGCGCTCGTTTCGGATATCGATCGGATATTATTCCTGGTATCCGAAGCGATGGTATTGAGTTCGGCTTAGATATCGATCGGATATTATTTCTGGTATCTGAGGTAATGGTTTGGTTGAGTCGAGTTTGTTGAGGGAAAAGAGTAAGAAAGATGAGATATTACATTGTTCATGCACGGTCGCATATTTATTGCTTACTTTATTCCCCCGTGACTTATGTTTGAATTGGAACCTTGAATCTATTGCTTTTAAAGTTAAATTGCACTGCTGTTTATTTGCTTATATATACATTGCGAGCACTTGTTTATTTTGCTCACCAGCTTGCATAAGCTGACGGCGTTGATGCGTCTTGGACTGTATGTCCAGATTTTCAGGGTCAGGAGCAGCCAGGGTATTTTGACTATGCTAGTTAGAAGCAGGAGACTTTCCAGGAGGCTGTTTTATAGTTCTTATGTCTTTTACTTTGAAGTTGTAATAGACTTTATGTTGGTTTTGAATAAGGGCGTTTGTGCCTAAGACCTGGACTTATGTAATAGTTTAGTATGTTTTAATTTCGGAGCTTATGTTTATTAGTATCCTTTCTTTTAGAAATGCTGTTAAGTTATTTTGTTGCAGGGACAATTGGTCATACTTACTTGTCACGACCTACGAGTCCATAAAGGAAATTAAATGCTTTCCTGAATTATGCTATGTCGGGGCGTGACAGCTGCGACCAGATGGCCGATAAGGCTAATGCTGAGAGGGAGCTGGAATATCTGGACCAAGCCTAGGAGGAGTTGAGGCTGAAGTTTGCCAAGAAATAACTGATGTTGATGTATATATTGTTTTTTTTTTGTATCGGCCGTTTGTTCATACAACGACCACCTTGTACACTTTCCAACTCATTAATGAAAATTTTGTAAACTATTACTCCTCCAATCTTGTTGTTTCCCAAAGAGATGGTACATACTGGTTTAAATACTTTTCATTAATCGGTCTTACATGCATTTTACCATCTAAGTCCATCAGTTGATCGGCTCCTCCCGTAATGAATGACGTTACTTGATATGGTCTTTCCCACTTAACGGACCATTTTCTATATCGGCCATCCTTTTCACCCAGCGACAATACAACTTTCTAAACTAGGTCTCCCTCGCCAAAGCACTGGTGATGACCCATTTGTTATATGCCCGAGTTACTCTTCTATGCCTTAATACAGTCTAAAGCTTTAAGTCGAAAGTCATCGAACTCTTCCAATTCGGCCAACATAGTTTTTGTGTATTCTGTAGATTCGAGTTTGAGTTGTAAAGCTCGCCTTGTTGATCGAACTGTGACCTCCATAGGTAGCATAGCATTGACCATAGGTTAACATGAACGGGGTAATATTTATGGCCGATCTCTTAGACGTTCAATATGCCTATAATGCTTCAGACAACAGATCATGCAATACCCTAGGCTTACCTTCCACCATCTTTTCCATAATCCATTTAATTATCTTATTCAAAGACTCAGCCTATCCATTTCCCTGAGTAGAATATGGAGTAGAATTGAGGATTTTGATACCTCAGATTTCAACAAATGCCTTAACCTCGACCCCTGTGAAAACCGATCCTTGATCCGCTGTGCTTATTTCTGGTAGCCTGAACCGGTGAATTATATGCTCGTTAATGAATTTGATCACGTAGGCTTGATTCACTAACTTTGCTGGCACAACTTCCACCCATTGTGAAATAGCCACGATGATAAAACAATGCTGGCCCAAAGATGGTGGGAAAATGTTTTCTATCAAGTCCATGGCCTAACCTTGAAATGGCCATGGCCTTACGAGTACTTGCATTTCGGTGGCTGGTGCTCGTTGTATTGCTATATGTCTTTGGCCAGCCTAGCATCCTTTGGCATGATCGATGCAGTCTTTTAGTATGCTTGGCCAATAGTAATTATATCTTCTGAGAAGACATTTCATCTTCGTACCTGCTTGGTATGCCCCACAGATACCTTCATGTACTTCGGCCATTACTTTTATGGCTTCGGGTTATCCTAGACACCTCAGTAAAACTTCATCTTTTAGGCTCTTCTTGAATAATTATCCATCTAGTAAGACATAGTTGACTAAAGATAAATTATTTTCCTCTCGATTTTGTCTACTCGGACACATAAGGCACTTTATTATCGGGATTCTCCAATCCTGGTCGCCTATTATCACTAAGAAAGCTTCTATTGCCATTTCTCATTGTTTTACCGATGGCAAAATCCTTCTCTGTACTTTTATTAGTTTTTCATTATCGGTTACTTCCAACTTAGTCCTTGATACGATCTGCGCCAAATTATTATCCTCGGAGTTATAGGCTCGAGCAATATGCTGGACCCTAACATCGTTAAATTCATGTAATAATTCAAGAGCAATTGAGTTAAAGGGTAACAACTCCCAGCTCTTGCATTTGAACTCACCACTGAGTTGGCTAATAACGAGGTTTGAATTGCTGATAATATAGACCGCTGATACATTCAATTCAGCCATGATTTTGAGGCTGATGATTAATGCTTCATATTCAGATTGGTTACTAGAACACTCAAATTCTAGTTTGAATGAGAAGACCGTCTTTCTCTTCTTTGGATATATTACAATTACTCCAGCCCCTGCCTCGTTAGTATTTCTTGACCCGTCAAAGATTAATGTCCAATGGGTCAGAGAAATTGTTGATAATAGGGTGGAGTCGATTGCTTTAATTAATTTAGGGCCGATATCCATACACAAATGATTGGCCAAGAAATCAGCAAAGGCCTGCCCCTTCACTGATCTCTATGGAACAAATTGGAATGTGAACTCCATCATTGACAGAGTCCATTTACCGATACGCCCATGCATTATCTGTCTTGATAACATGTATTTAATGACGTCAGTTTGATAAATCAAATAAACCAACACCAGAAGCATATATACTCGTTATTTTTATGAAGCAAAGTACAAAGCTAGGCATAATTTCTCTATCAGTGTATATCTACGCTTGATAGGAGTTTAGACTCTACTTAAATAGTACAGAGCTTGTTCCTGTCCCCACTCATTTATCATATGCTAACATGTATGCTACAGATTCTTTGGAGGCCGATAAGTATAGCTTTAATGGCCTTTTCTTCCTTGGAGGCATGATTACTGGTGGTTCAGATAGATACCGCTTGATGGCTTCAAAGGCTTCTTGGTGCTGAATCTCCCACCTGAACTCTTCTTTGGCCTTGAGCTTGAGTAACGGGGACCACACGTGTATCCGTCCTGCGCAATATGAGATAAACCTCCGTAAAAAATTGATTTGCCCGAGGAACCTTTGGAGTTCCTTCTTGTTCCTTGGGTGTTCAACTGACTGAATGGATCAAACTTTTTTCTTGTTGATTTCGATGCCTCTTTGGTGTATCAAAACACCAAGGAAGTTCCCTGCCGATACTCCAAAAGCACATTTTTAAAGGATTCATCTTCAACTCGTGGGCCCTCATTCTTTTGAATGATCTTCTTAAATCAGCCAGATGCTTCTCTTGTGTGGCTGATTTCACCACCACATCATCGATGTAAACTTCCATGATTCTCCCAATCATGTCATGAAAAATAGAGTTCATGGCTCACTGATAGGTGGCTCCCGCATTCTTGAGCCTGAATGGCATTACCACCCATTTAAAAGTTCCAATTGCTCTTGGGCATCAGAATGTAGCCTTTGGAACATCTTCTTCAACTATAAATATCTTATTGTAGCCCGAATGTCCATCCATAAAAGACAAAATTCGATACTTGGTCGCGGCGTCTATTAACTAATCGGCCATTGGCATCATATACTCATCCTTCGGGGTTGCTATATTTAGATTTATGAAATCTATACATATTCTCAACTTTTAGAACGACTTCACCATAGGTACATAGGTATGATATTGGAAATTCAATCAATGTACCTAGCCGTTCTGATAAAACCCGCCTTTAACAATCATTCAATTTCTTCCTTAACTTTTAGAACGACTTCCGGGGACATTCTCCTCAGCAACTACTTGAATGGCCTTAATCCTTCCTTGATTGGTAACCGATGCTCCACGAGATCCCTTGCCAATATTGGCATTTCATGGTAATCCTAGGCAAAACAGTCCTTGAATTCCCTGAGGAGGGAAATCAAAGATGTCTGAAAATTTGGATCAAGCAATTTGTTCACGAAAGTGGGCAGTATTCTCGGTTTGCCCCCAAATTCACCTTAAGGAGGATCTTATACATTGGCTTTTAAGTCATCAAGCTTCACGAGAGCCGATGCTAACTCTTCTAGGTTTATGTAGTCTTCCAAGATTTCTTCATCATCCTGTAGGACATTGGTCGTATTGACCGATGACATCTATACTCGTTTATCTGCTAGAAAAGCTTACATTCTGGCTACACTGGCCTTCATGGCTAGTGCCCTTATAAGCTTCACTGATGATGGACTTTGGTCCATCAGGAACAACAAGTTCTTCATCATTGTCAATCAGCATAATCACGATTAATGGCCGATCGAGTTATTTGTACACTTGAATCAACTGATCCTTCTGCTCTTTTACCATGGTGGCCGATTTTGGCCTACCATTCTTGTCCATTCTGATAAATTTGATGGGGCCAGTATTGTCTTCATATCATACGGCCTTTGAGCAGTGAACTTTTGCAATAAAGGGCTTATGATCAGCTCACACCACCTGGACCTCATCACCATTCCAGAAGATTAGGAATTGATGTAGGGTTGAGGCAATACACCAACTAATGTGAATCCAATCTCGGCCTAGTAAGGCATTTTAGGATGCCCCTGAATCTACCATAAAGAAGGTCGTTATGGTTGTCTTTCTCCCGATAGTCAGTTCCACAGGGAGGATCCCTTTTGTCTTTGCCGGTGCTCCTGTAAACCCACAAACAGTGAGTTCGGTTGGGATTAATTCGATCTCATCCCTTTACAATTTTATTAACATGATTAATGGCAAAATATTAACTGCTGCTTCATTGTCGATCATGATTCTTGAATATGGCACCTCATCGATAGTTGCGTTGATGTATAATGGCTTTAAATGTTGTGACATCCCTTCTGCAGGCTTCTCGAATACGGCTTTTGCGGGCTTCTTCTCTATTTCATATTCGGTCTTTGGTTTTATCAGCGTGATTCTTGGCCTCTCTGGTTTAACCTCATCCTTGGTGAATACTGGCATTAATCGGCCATATGGTCTTCAAACACATCACCATCCATTCGATTTTCCTGGTTAGGCTTCACCCCGAAAGACATTGGTAATGTGTAAACCATGTTTATCGAAAAGTCTCTTGGCATGCTTCCAAATTGGATATATCTGTCACCCTGTTCTTCAGATTCAGAATCTAAGTCGGCCATATCTGTGTCCGATTCCTTAGTTCCAGAAACTAATGACATTTTCAACTTTCTTGTCTCGTTACTCACGTCTTCGATTTTGGTCTTTTCTTGGCCTTCCTAGCTTAGAATCACTCTTGTCATGATATCTTAATCTTTTTTGTTCCTTCGGTTTGCCCGTCTTTTCTCCAAGTGGTATTTAGCTTCCCGATCCTGAGTAGATTGCCTCAATCTTTACATTCTCCTTTTTGTGTCTTGGTGAAGTAGGCCTCTGGGAACTTAGGTTGCTCTACCTTTCTCCAGTGATTTGGTTCTCATCAAAGGGGAACAACCATCCTTGGAGACCGATAAGGACATCGGTGATCTTCTCGCCGCATGTCTTTCCTGTTCTGTCTCGTTTCCTGATGAGGATATTCACTCCTTTGAGGCTCGAGCCTCTCATATTAATCTCGATCAAGATCGCTAAGATGGCTTTGTATCGACCTTCTTAGACTTTGAGGCCGAAATCCTTCTCATCTTTTGACTCAGGTTAAGTAGTTATCTTGGCCTCACACCTAGGGCATAGTTCTCATTTGATTAATTCGACCATCCATTGTAGGGTTAGATTTCGGCTCATGTCTGTCTTGGCTACATCAGAAGTAACCTGTGAGGCCAGTTTTACCTTCAAAGATTCGAGGTGAAAAGTGCATATTTATAGCGTATTACATGGTCCTTTATGCATACTTTTATCCCCAAAGTCCCTACATTTAGGTGCATTCTAATAACAATGTTCTTTTTATTGTGTTAATGCTAAACCATGTGTTTATGCATTGTTTTATAGGTATTAGAATGCAAATCAATGAAGTGGAGCTAAAGAAAGTGATTCTGGTAAAGAGAACAACAGAAGCAGCTAAGAAAATGCCAATTTTGACAATGAAGACTTCAGATTTGGAAGATTTTCTTAGAGATATGAAATGTAGATCTTTGAGTTATGATCGCGAGGCCATAAACGGGAGGTCAATCTGAGGTCTGAGTCAAAAGTTATGGCCATTCTCCCATTGGTGCGCAGAGCTATCAAAATCAGAGAAGTTCAAGCCTTTGAGCAGAGTTCAATCATTTGAGAGTTCGATCGATCGAACTAAGCTCCATCGATCGAACTTTATTTTCACCCAAAAGTTGCGTAAACTCTACAGGAACCCTATATATAAGTCGTTTTGATGCCAGACAAAAGGAGGACGCTCCAGAACGCGAAAATAGCAGTTTAAGGTAGTTTTAGGGTTAGATTAGGAGTATGTTAGGTTAGATTCATGTTATTTTTCCTCTTTTCAATTGATTTATTAAAGATTATTGAAGATTCAACTTTATTTCAAGTTATTTACAAGTTTATTTTAGATGATTTCCAGGTTTTTCTGTTCCTTTATCGTATTTGATTGTTTATTGTTATAGTTGTTATGATTGTTTTGTTTTACTGTTTATGCACTAGTTTTATTATGTTTCCGTAGTTTAGACGTTGGGAATATGTGATAAAACATTGATTCCCAACCTCTGCCATGCAATCTTTAGAAACCTTGGGCTCGATCGATCGAACCAGGGCCATAGTCAAGCTATCGAAGACATTTCGATCGATTGAACATGTTAATTCCTGAGATGATTCTTTTAAGTATTCCATGACTTTCTGTTGTAGAAATATGTCATCAAATTGTCCCAATAAGCTCAGTTTGTCACAACAGTTTTTAGAACTTAAAGCCTTAAGGCTATTTTCTTCAATGACTTTTGAAAACCACTTTGAATGCTAACACCATTTAGAGTGCAAGTAATAACCATTGTTTTAAACCGTCTTCTAAGTATTTTAAATCAACTGTGATGATGTAGTCCCGATCATGAAAGGGCTATTGATTCTTTATCTTTAGAAAAATACGGAATACTGAAAAGGGATGTACTCCATAGAGCGTTAATGAATTTGCATGGTAGATGGTTAGGATCAATGTGGATTCACGTGTTTCCAACACCTTTAGTTTATTTATTTAATTAGTTATGTTTCTTTATGCTTTAGTTTATTATTTAGTTTAATTTAATTGATTATGATTCATTAGAACCTCCACCTGTATATTCAACTTTGTCGTTTTCTTTAGGTTATAACTTAGTAGACATTCTCCCTATTCCTTCCCTGTGGGATCGACCTGGACTTCCAGTACTATATTACTTGCACGATCACCTACACTTGGGTGTTGCACAAGAGCGCACAACTATTTAGTCGTGTCAAGTTTTTGGCGCCGTTGCCGGGGAAGACAACTAGGTTAGGATTTTACTAAGTTATTTTCATTTTTTCTTTTTCTTTAAATTTTTTTTTTTTAAATTAAAAAATTAAAAATTAAAAATTAAAAAAAAATATACAAATAAAAAATTTTGGACTTTTTCTCTCACAAGATAAAAATAAAAATAAATAAATAAATAATAGTTATAATAAATATATAAATAAAAATTCTATTGTTTTAAAAATTTGAGTAAACATGTCTTATCCATATTACCCTCCATACAACACAAACATCATGAATAGGTACACGTTAGGTAATGAAAACAATCCCCCAAGTTGGCAAGCACCCACTTATGACGCGCATTATCAACCCGAGTGCTACCAACCACCACAATGGGAAAATGATAGTGGTAGTCCCCCATATTATCAAACGTATCAAGAACCTCCACATGAAGAGTTCTATCAACCGCAATGGGGCGATAACCAAAATAATAATGTAGGATATAGTAGTACTTCCCACGATTACCAAACGCACCAAGACTTTCCCTTTGGTGAGTCTTGTCCACAAACACATTGGGATAGGAATTACTACCAACAACAATGGGGCGAAACTTCATATGGTAATAATGAGGAGAATAACCAAGTTGAGGATAATGGTATGTTAACATTGCTGCTTAGTGAAATGAAAATGCTAGATAGTGCACTTGATAAATTAGAAACTAGATATCAACAAGCATATGCTAGCCAACCTTTAGAAGACTACACCAGTCCTTCAACACTACAGCCTAAATTTCAGGACACTAATAATGGAATGGAATTAGAGGAGAGTGATGGGTTTATACTGAATGAGGTTAACAACTCATTCGAGAAAGTGATAACCCAACAAGAACTCGAAAACCAAACTGTTGAGCATGAAGTTGTAGAACCATCTTCTCCTCAATATGCAACCCCAAACATCAACTCCTTCACTGCCTTGATAAAGTTGCACAATTCCTTTGTCCGGAGCACCTCAATAGATGACATATATAGTGAGGAGAGTTACACGGATGAGAATGAGGTTTTTACAGATAATGAGAGTTTAGAGGATTCCACGCAACTAGGAAAGGAAGATGTCACGCCCCGATGTAGCATAATTTAGGAAAGCATTTAATTTCCTTTATGGACTCGTAGGTCGTGACAAGTGAGTATGCCCAATTGTCCCTGCAACAAAATAACTTAACAGCATTTCTAAAAGAAAGGATACTAATAAACATAAGCTCTGAAATTAAAACATACTAAACTATTTCATAAGTCCAGGTCTTAGGCACAAACGCCCTTATTCAAAACCAACATAAAGTCTATTACAACTTCAAAGTAAAAGACATAAGAAATATAAAACAGCCTCCTGGAAAGTCCCCTGCTTCTAACTAGCATAGTCGAAATACCCTGGCTGCTCCTGACCCTGAAAATCTGAACATACAGTCCAGGACGCATCAACGCCGTCAGCTTATGTAAGTTGGTAAGCAAAATAAACAAGTGCTCGCAATGTATATATAAGCAAATAAACAGCGGTGCAATTTAACTTTAAAAGCAATAGATTCAAGGTTCCAATTCCAACATAAGTCACGGGGGAATAAAGTAAGCAATAAATATGCGACCGTGCATGAACAATGTGATGTCTCATCTTTCTGACTCTTTTCCCTCAACAAACTCGACTCAACCAAACCATTACCTCAGATACCAGGAATAATATCCGATCGATATCTAAGCCGTAACTCAATACCATCGCTTCGGATACCAGGAATAATATCCGATCGATATCCGAAACGAGCGCCCTAGATACCAGGAATAATATCCGATCGATATCTAAGCCGTAACTCAATAACATCGCTTCGGATACCAGGAATAATATCCGATCGATATCCGAAACGAGCGCCCTAGATACCAGGAATAATATCCGATCGATATCTAAGCCGTACACAACACTGTCGCCTCCAATACCAAGAATAATATCCGATCGATATTGAGGTCGCACACCAGACCGCCACTCTTTACTCTTTTCACGCTTTCTCACACACATACATGTTGACACCACCTCGACCCTAATATGTATGTCAATGTTCACAGTTTGTAGAAACAGTTATTAATCTCAAGCGGGATACTCGTTCAACATAAATCTCACTCTTAATCGTTCTTACAAGTCCAATTCCTATCAGTGAGCCTTTAAACAGTATATCTGTCAAACAGTTCTTTGAAAACTTTCAAAACCTTTTCCAAACAGTCCCTTATATAAAAGTACAGAAACTGCTCAAGCTGTCCCAGGTCGCGCGCGCGAAACGTGATGGGTGGTCACGCGAGCTAGTCGCGCGAGCGGGTCGCGCGAGCAAAGGGGGAGAACGGGTCGCGTGAGCGGGTCGCGCGCGCGAATGAAGGAGTGGGTCGCGCGAGTGGGGAAATGGGTCGCGCGCGCGAGTTCTTGCAGTTTCATCTTATTCCTCGTTTTCCCCTGTTTCTGGTTTTAAACTGAAATTATACCCATTTCTGTTTTCTATTTCAATTATGTCATGCCATATATGGATTTCTTCAATTTTTTGCGTAGATTAAGAATACGCGATCAATTTAAACAAATACAGATTATATCTCTTAATTTTTGCGATTAAAGTGAGGATGTCAAAACTTCAAATTATCAATACGTCGCCATACGGATGAATTAAACCTAGGATTGAAACCGTAGCTTATTAGGACTGAGATCATCCAAAATCAATTCACGGAATTGATTTTGGTTGAGTTTTGTAAAACTCCAATTTTCAAAGCTTTAATGGTGTATCTATATATATATACACATATACACACATATATACACTGAAATATATATATATACGTTGGGAGTGAGTTTATAATACTCACAATGTGCTACTACAAAGAATTTGAGACCGAGATTTTCCGTCGAATAATCCGTCGTTTGAAAATTTACTCTTCCGTCCTCTTGATCTTGATATATATATAGCTATGTATGTATAACTGTGTGTATGTATATGTATATACTATATGTGTGTTATGTGTGTTCTTGAGAGAGTGACAGAGAGTTTGAGAGAATTAGGAGAGTTTGAGAGTTTAGAGATGAGAGACTGTGAGAGAGAGAGAGACAAACCAACGTATATATATAAACTGAGAAATTTTGGGCTCCAAGCAATGGGCGGATTTCGCCCGGTATGGTTGAGCTCACGTGCTCCCACACCCCAAACGCGGTATAAGGAGCAGATTGAAATTAAAACTGGTATTTACGGTTAAAATGAAATACAGGAAAATAATATTAGCGAATGAATAAATTCCGGGTTGTACAAAAAATATAGATATCGATTTTGAAACCATAGAAAATATTTTCTATATTTTCAAATATTACGGTTTGACCCCCGAATAAATATTACAAAGAGAAATTAAATCAAATACTTATGGAAATGAAATGCAATATTTATTTATTAATGAAAAAGAAATTACAGGGTGTTACACTTTACCCACCTTAACAGAGATTTCGCCCCGAAATCTGAGCTAACTAATCCTGAAACAACTCGGGGTATCTAGTCCTCATGTCTGACTCTAACTCCCACGACGCTTCTCCCTCGTCATGATACCTCCACTGAACCTTAACCAAAGGAACGTCTCTTCTTCTCAGCCTCTTGATGCTCTGGTCGAGAATCCTCACAGGTCTATCCTTGTAGACAACATTCTGACTCGTCTCAATATCATCAAAATTTACCACATGTGAAGGATCCCGTATGTATTTCCTTAACATACTAACATGGAACACGTTATGAACACCAGACATCTTTGGTGGCAACGCGAGTCGATAAGCCACTTTCCCAACACGCTCCAGTATCTCAAACGGTCCGATGAAACGAGGTGCCAACTTCCCTCTTTTCTGACCAAAACGTACTACTCCCCGAATAGGTGAAACTTTAAGGAGAATGTGATCTCCGATACTGAACTCCAAGTCCTTTCGACGTCAATCTGCATAACTCTTGTGTCTACTCTGTCCAGTTTTCATTCTTTCTTTGACCGGTGAAATCTTCTCATTGGTCTCTCTCACCAAATCTGGTCCCAAAAGTTCTGTGTCTCCCACTTCAGCCCAACACAACAGAGATCGATATGGCCGTCCGTACAAGGCTTCGAATGGTACCATCCCAATACTCGAGTGATAAGTGTTGTTATACGCAAATTCGACCAACGGCAAGTGCGTCTCCCAAGACTTTTCAAAGTCAATTGCACAAGCTCTGAGCATATCTTCCATAATCTGATTAACACGCCCGGTCTGTCCATCGGTCTGAGGATGGAAAGCAGTACTCATCTTGAGCGAAGTTCCCATAGCCTTCTGCAAACTTTCCCAAAATCCCGAGGTAAAACGTGTATCGCGATCTGATACAATCGACACAGGCGCACCGTGCAATCGCACCACTTGTTGTAGGTACATTCGACTCATCCTTTCTACTGGGTAAGTCATATTGTACGCGATGAAGTGTGCAGACTTCGTCATACGATCCATAATTACCCAAATCGTGTCATAATTCTGTTGTGACCGGGGTAATCCAACCACGAAATCCATAGTTATATGTTCCCACTTCTATCCTGGAACAGGTAAGGGTTGCAACAATCCCGAGGGTCTCTGATGTTCGGCCTTCACTTGTTGACAAGTCAAACATTTAGACACAAACTCGGCTACTTCTCGCTTCATCCCTTCCCACCAGAAGTTTCTCTTTAAATCCTTATACATCTTTGTTCCTCCTGGGTGTACTGTCAGTCTCGATTTATGTGCTTCTTCGAGAATATCTCTTCTCAAATTTCCTGAATCTGGCACACACAATCTGTCTCGACATCGGTATCCTCCATCGGTCCCAACCTTCCATTCCGTAGGGTCCTTTTCCGACATCTTGATGAACCATACTTGAAATTTCTCATCTTCCTTTTGGGCCTCGATAATTTGACTCACAAGTGTTGGTTGTACCATGAGGCATCCAAAGTGTTGCCCGACACTTCCCTCAGAAATCTGCACATCAAATTATGTGATTGTCTCCAAAGCTTTCCATTCCCTCAACATCAATGAAGCAATCATTCCTTGAGGTTTCCGACTTAAGGCGTCAGCGACTACGTTAGCCTTACCAGGGTGGTACTCTAATGTAAAGTCATAGTCCTTGATCAGCTCCATCCACTGGCGTTGTCTCATATTCAGCTCTTTCTGAGTAAACAAATACAAGAGGCTCTTGTGGTCCGAGAACAAATCAAACTTCTCCCTATAGAGGTAGTGTCTCCAGATCTTAAGCGCGAACACTACTGCTGCTAGCTCCAAATCATGAGTTGGGTAATTCAATTCATTTGGCGTCAACTGTCGTGAACCATACCTTACCATCTTGCATAAGGACACATCCCAATCCTTGATAAGAGGCGTCACTAAAAATAGTGAACTTCTCACCATCCTTTGGTATCGCAAGCACTGGCACTGTTGTCAATCTCTCTTTTAATTCTAGAAAAGCGCGTTCATGCTTATCAGTCCATTCAAACTTCAAATCTTTCTTAGTCAAACCAGTTGACGGGGCTGCTATCTTTGAGAAACCCTCTACAAATCTCCGATAGTAATCGGCGAGTCCCATAAAACTTCTGACTTCTGTAGCATTGGTTGGCCGAGTCCAATTCGCCACTACATCGGTCTTTGATGAGTCAACTGCGATTCCTTGTTGTGAGATCACATGCCCGAGGAACTTAACTTCCTCAAGCCAGAATTCACACTTGCTGAATTTAGCATACATGCGGTGATCCTTGAGAGTCTGCAACGCGATCCTTAGATGTTGTTCATGCTCTTCCTCTGACTTGGAATAGATCAAAATGTCATCAATAAAGACAATAACGAATTGATCCAAATAGGGCTTGAATACTCTGTCCATCAAGTCCATAAACACAGTCGGAGCATTCGTCATCCCAAACGGCATCACTAAGAACTCATAGTGTCCGTATCTTGTCCTGAAAGCAGTCTTGGGTATGTCTTCCTTCCGCACCCTCAACTGGTGATACCCTGACCGTAGATCAATCTTAGAAAAGGCCGTGGCTCCTTGCAACTGATCAAACAGATCGTCTATCCGAGGTAAAGGATACTTATTCTTAATAGTAACCTTATTCAATTCTCGGTAGTCAATACACAACCGCATTGTCCCATCCTTCTTCTACACAAACAACACTGGTGCTCCCCAGGGTGAAGTACTTGGACGAACAAAACCCAACTTCTCAAGTTCTTGAACTTGTTCCTTCAGCTCCAACAACTCTGTAGGGGCCATCTTGTAGGGAACCTTGGTTATAGGTCTAGTGCCTGGTACCAGTTCCACACAGAATTCTATGTCCCTCTCAGGTGGTAATCCAAAAATATCTCGGAATGCTTTCTCAAATTCCTTAATCACCGGGATTGATGACACTGTCACCTCTGCACTAACAACCTCAATGTTTGCTAGGCATCTAGTGAGGAACATATCACCCGAAGGGTTACATTGGAAATCAAAGAGTCGATTCCCATTGTCCGCAAATGTGATCCTCTTCCTTGCATAATCCAACTTCGCATCATTCTTCTCGAGCCAATCCATTCCCAGGATTATATCGAACTCCTTCATCGACAGAACCACCAATCTTGCAAAAAGTTCACGGTCTCCTAACCGTAGGGGACAATCCTTACATACATGTAATAACTTGACGGTGGTCCCTAAGGGTGAGGCAGCACTCAAAGCTTCATCTAAACGTTGCGGTACTATTCCCAACTTCCGAACAATCTTAACAGATAAAAAGGAATGTGTAGCACCCGTGTCGAATAAAACTTTAACATGAGAGTTAAACAAGGTTAGAGTACCTTCCAATGCTCGTTGCTCAGGCGGTCCCTCCTCATAAGCACCTTCTTCATAACCTGTTTCTTCATAACCAGCAGCCTCGGGAATAACAGTATTCAGACGGGCTTGTCCTTGCTGACCGTAATTGCCTCTCCTAGGAGCCTTGCATTCCGGACTTATGTGACCTGGCATGCCACAATTATAGCACACAATTCCCGGATGATCAGCACGCCTAGTCAGTCTGCAATCTTTAGCTCGGTGACCGGGATTACCACAATTGAAGCAGTTATTGTTGTTGTTCCCTCCTGTTGCTCGAGGCGGATATTGCTGTACTGCTAGTGTCTGTTGAGGTTTCTTCCCTCCATCCCAGGTCCTTTTCTGTCCCTGAGGGTACCCTAGTTTTTGTCCAGAATAACCCTTCAGCGGAGGTCGATTTCCAAACGGCTTTGAATTCTGACAACCATCATTCTCTAACCCCGTAGCCAATCTCACCAGAGCTTCAAATGACTGGCCCAGTTGCCCCATAGTCAGATGTCGAAGAGACAAGTTGAGACCCCGGTGATACTTCTTGATTTTCCTCTGGGGTATGTCCACCATATGTAAAGCAAAGCGAGACAGACGCTAAAACCGAGTAGTGTACTCATGGACAGTCAGATTTCCTTGAGTCAATTCCATAAACTCTTTCTCTCTCTTATCCTTCTCTTCTTCAGGAAAATACTTCTCGAGAAACCTTTCCTTAAACACCACCCACAGCATTCTCCTTGCAGCTTCTTCCCCTATGGTCGCCTTTTCAGCGTCCCACCAATCAGCCGCTGCATAAGACAGCTGAAAGATAGCCAGACGCTTCTTCTCCAAATCAGTGCACCCTATGGTCTCAAAGATACGCTCCATCTGGCGTAGCCACTATTTCGCTTGCCAGGGTCATCAGTCCTCGTAAAATACTCAGGTCGCAGAGCGCGAAACTCCTTGAGAAGGTTGTCTCCAGTCTGGTGGGCTTGCCTCCCATTCCCGTTATGATTCCCATTCTGATTATTGTTCCTGGTGTTCTGATCGCTAACCCTCTCCAATCTCCTTACAAAAGCCTCAAACATTCTGGTTGGATCTACTATCGGGGGTGCAACTTCAATAGCGGGACAATTCCTGAGATTTCTTCCAGCCATATAATCAAGAGAACGGCACCTATCCATCAATCAACAGAATTCGATCAATCTCTCGAGGAAAAAGAAAATTCTAAACGATAGAAAGCGACTAAACACGGAATGAAGTCGAACTATCTTATCTTAATTCTATCTTAATGGGAGGTCCTATGTGTTTTGGACAATTGGTCGAGCCATAACCTAGCTCTGATACCAAAAAGCCTGTCACGCCCCGACGTAGCATAATTCAGGAAAGCATTTAATTTCCTTTATGGACTCGTAGGTTGTGACAAGTGAGTATGACCAATTGTCCCTGCAACAAAATAACTTAACAGCATTTCTAAAAGAAAGGATACTAATAAACATAAGCTCCGAAATTAAAACATACTAAACTATTACATAAGTCCAGGTCTTAGGCACAAACACCCTTATTCAAAACCAACATAAAGTCTATTACAACTTCAAAGTAAAAGACATAAGAAATATAAAACAGCCTCCTGGAAAGTCTCCTGCTTCTAACTAGCATAGTCGAAATACCCTGGCTACCCCTAACCCTGAAAATCTGGACATACAGTCCAGGACGCATCAACGTCGTCAGCTTATGCAAGCTGGTGAGCAAAATAAACAAGTGCTCGCAATGTATATATAAGCAAATAAACAGCGGTGCAATTTAACTTTAAAAGTATTAGATTCAAGGTTCCAATTCCAACATAAGTCACGGGGGAATAAAGTAAGCAATAAATATGCGACCGTGCATGAACAATGTAATATCTCATCTTTCTGACTCTTTTCCCTCAACAAACTCAACTCAACCAAACCATTACCTCAGATAACAGGAATAATATCCGATTGATATCTAAGCCAAACTCAATACCATCACTTCGGATACCAGGAATAATATCCGATCGATATTCGAAACGAGCGCCCTAGATACCAGGAATAATATCTGATCGATATCTAAGCCGTAACTCAATACCATCGCTTCGGATACCAGGAATAATATCCGATCGATATCCGAAACGAGCGCCCTAGATACCAGGAAAAATATCCGATCAATATCTAAGCCGTAACTCAATACCATCGCTTCGGATACCAGGAATAATATCCGATCGATATCCGAAACGAGCGCCCTAGATACCAGGAATAATATCCGGTCGATATCTAAGCCGTATCTCAATTCCATCGCTTCGGATACCAGGAATAATATACGATCGATATCCGAAACGAGCGCCCTAGATACCAGGAATAATATCCGATCGATATCTAGGCCGTACACAACACTATCGCCTCCAATACCAGGAATAATATCTGATCGATGTTGAGGTCGCACACCAAACCGCCACTCTTTACTCTTTTCACGCTTTCATACACACATGCATGTTGACACCACCTTGACCCTAATATGTATGTCAATGTTCACAGTTTGTAGAAATAGTTACTAATCTCAAGCGGGATACTCGTTCAACATAAATCTCAGTCTTAATCGTTCTTACAAGTTCAATTCCTATCAGTGAGCCTTTAAACAGTATATCTGTGTCAATGTTCACAGTTTGTAGAAACAGTTACTAATCTCAAGCGGGATACTCGTTCAACATAAATCTCAGTCTTAATCGTTCTTACAAGTTCAATTCCTATCAGTGAGCCTTTAAACAGTATATCTGTCAAACAGTTCTTTAAAAACTTTCAAAACCTTTTTCAAATAGTCCCTTATATAAAAATACAAAAACTGCTTAAACTGCCCCAGGTCGCGTAAGCGGGTCACGCGCGCGAAAGGTGATGGGTGGTCGCGCGCGCGAAAGGTGATGGGTGGTTGCGCGAGCGAAGGGGGAGAACGGGTCGCGTGAGCAGGTCGCACACGCGAATGGGGGAGTAGGTCGCGCGAGCAGGTCGCGCACGCGAGTGGGGAAATGGGTCGCGCAAGCGGGTCGCGAGCGCGAGTTCTTGCAGTTTCATCATCTTTCTCGTTTTCCCCTGTTTCTGGTTTTAAACTGAAATTATACCCATTTCTGTTTTCTATTTCAATTATGTCATGCTATATATGGATTTCTTCAGTTTTTTTGCGTAGATTAAGAATACGCGATCAATTTAAACAATTACAGATTGTATCTCTTAATTTTCGCGATTAAAGTGAGGATGTCAAAACTTTAAATCATCAATACGTCGCCATACAGATGAATTAAATCGTAGGATTGAAACCGTAGCTTATTAGGACTGATATCTTCCAAAATCAATTCACGGAATTGATTTTGGTTGAGTTTTGTAAAACTCCAATTTTCAAAGCTTTAATGGTGTATCTATATATTTATACACATATACACACATATATACACTGAAATATACATATATATATACGTTGGGAGTGAGTTTATAATACTCACAATGTGCTAGTACAAAGAATTTGAGATCGAGATTTTTCGTCGAATAATCCGTCGTTTGAGAATTTACTCTTCCGTCCTCTTGATCTTGATATATATAGCTATGTATGTATAACTGTGTGTATGTATATGTATATACTATATGTGTGTTATGTGTGTTCTTGAGAGAGTGACAGAGAGTTTGAGAGAATTAGGAGAGTTTGAGAGTTTAGAGATGAGAGACTGTGAGAGAGAGAGACAAACCAACGTATATATATAAACTGAGAAATTTTGGGCTCCAAGCAATGGGCGGATTTCGCCCGGTGTGGTTGAGCTCACGTGCTCCCACACCCCAAACGCGGTATAAGGCGCAGATTGAAATTAAAACTGGTATTTACGGTTAAAATGAAATACAGGAAAATAATATTAGCGAATGAATAAATTCCGGGTTGTACAAAAAATATAGATATCGATTTTGAAACCATAGAAAATATTTTCTAAATTTTCAAATATTACGGTTTGACCCCCGAATAAATATTACAAAGAGAAATTAAATCAAATACTCATGGAAATGAAATGCAATATTTATTTATTAATGAAAAAGAAATTACAGGGTGTTACAGCAGCAGCCGCACTTTCATTCAGGGCCGCTATATGTCCCTTCGCGGCTCAACCAATCTCGAGGATGGCCTTTTCAGAAAGAGCAAGGCCAGCATCAGTATTTTGCAGCTCAGCATGGATTTTGGCCAATTCGGCCTCAAGCCTTGACTTTTCCTGAAAAAGACGCTCCTTCATGACCTTGACGGATTCATACTACTTCTTGCAGGCCCTCAGACCATCAACTTGGGCTTTGCGTACCCTTGATTTTTCTTCAATATTAGACATGAGCTTGGTGGCAGCCCGATGTCTGTTTAGGTAGTCTGGTAACCTAACTTGAAGTTCCTTGAGGTGAGCCTTCATATCTTTAGATATATCTAGGCAAGAGAGTAGGAGACCCATGGCCGAGTAGAACTCTTCAAAGTCTAGGAGTTGGGAGAGCTTGCGCAAAACAGTGGTTCTGAACCATTCTTTAAGTTATTGATATTCAGCTTGAGAAGGAGTCGCACTGGCCTGAGCCACCATCGGTTCAACCTAAAGAAGTTATTCAGGGTTCAAAAGGGTGAAGAAGGCCTCGACGGATGAGACCAAACTGAAATCATGTATGGAAAGAGAACTGGAAACCTGGAAATAAAAGTCAATAAGCATAGACAATGGTAAAAGCATTCGAAGAGCAACAAGAGAAGAGACCGAATTACCTAAACAATAGGGGAACTGGTAGAAGATATTGTCAGTGGCAATGGTAGAACATTACGTCCTTGCACTTGTATAGAAGGAGAGGCTGATGTCTTCGTGTGAGAGCAATCGACAGAATGAGGCTGGTCGATAACTTACTTCTCAGTCAGAATTTATGCGTCATGAGGATTCCCAGGATCGCTAAGGTCAATGGGATCATGGTGGTCTGAGCCCAGCAGCCCCTCATCCCTAGTGATCTCTGAAGTATCAACGGCAGTTGTGCTATTAGTGTTGGACGTCACACTGGTTGTACCCTTTAATACAGTCTGTCGAACCTCATCGAGTCCCCTTAACCTTTGTAGCTCGGCCATCAGTTGATCATAGGTCATTACTGGAGTGACCTTGGCAGGAGTTGCTTATGAGGTAGCTAGAGTAGCAAGCCAAAGAGGTGATTTGGTGGGAGGTGGCATTTTAGCCTGAGAAATAGGGGGCTTCATCAGAATTTGCCCTGCCCCTTTTGATGTAAGATTACTGGCATTTTGTGATTAAGTAAAACACAGGTCAGTTTTATTCACTGATAAAAAGACAGAGGTATAGGTGAGGATCTGTACCTCGCCCGACTTAAAGGTGGCTTTGGTTAAGTTTCGATGTTGGCGAGTAGATAGACGGACATCTCGTTTGACTCTATATCAATCATGCCAAGGGGGCTTCTCCTCCTTGTGGAAGAGCCATTGAACAAGAATGAAAGGTAGAAATCAGACAAAGAGTTGAGGAGCACAAGGAAACATAAAAGGGAAATACCTAAAACTAGTTCTCCAGTCTCTACAACCCAGCTTGCCGATGTGTGGTCAACCATTCCCAAGTCATGCAGCCTAGTATAAGTGACTCTTTCCTAAGGCTCTACCATCGAGGACACTTGCTTGTTTACCAAAAAAATGATAATGGCAAAATTAGCCTCAGGAAAAGGGGGAGCCCGACATTCAAAAGGCTTGAGGAGCTATTCGTAAAGGATTATGGACGAATAGTCTGCCGTTTGCAAGTACTTTTTGTATGCCCTTACTATTTTCTCCTTGTGTTCCTACTCAAGCGCTCTCAGATGCCACCTCATATTGGACTATATGGTCTCGGGATCTCTGGGATCAAATTTGAATTTAAAAAACTTCTCAAATACAACGATGACTTGGTAAGAAGATTTACCTTTGGATGTTGGGGCCTTTGTCTTCTGACCTGTAGCCTAAACCATAGAAGGATTAGTGGAACGAGAAGATTTTTCAAAGATGGGAGGAGAAACACGTTTGAGTACAGAAAAAAACGTGCTAAATTCGTAAGCCCGAAATGATTTTGGACCACCAAGTGTCAAACTCGGTGGATGTTAATGGAAGCTCTTGGAATAGAAAGAATTCCAAGCCTGTCCGAGTAGCCCTGTTAGTAGACTCACATTTCCCAATCTTGGCCGGATGAGAAAAGAGAGTTCGTCTGGCCATATCTCGATTAAAAGTCTTGAAATGACGAATAGGGATTAACTGTCAAAGCCCGAATTATCGGGCTAAGGTTAGAGCATTGTAATACTCCACTCCATATATATTGTTGTGTTGATGGATGATGGGGCTATACAAGAGATCTCGGCCAACTAAGAAGCTAGCACTAATGGCTTTATGTTCATCTCTCTCGGCCTCAAGAGCATGGCCAGGACTATGAATGAGCCAGCTCAAATATTGGAGCCAGGGGTGAAAAGGGAAAAATTGATAGGGGCAATCGAGTACCCATGTGTTAATAGAAGAAAGAAAATAAATGATCAAAAGAAAGACCCTTCTGGCTGAAACTAACAAAATGAAAGGAAAAAAGCAGAAGAATGCTCTGGGAGAGTGTTGGGGTAAAAATTATCGACCATGCTCATCTTAGGGAAATATGATTGGAGCCAGCATTGGAAGAGCCAGAGAGCTCCTCCTGAAGTTTTGAAATTAGAAAATATAAGTTCCAGGGTGCCACGATAGAGATGAGAGAGAATAAGGGGAGCAAGAGCAAGTTTTTGGCCCAAGGCCAAGGCCAGGGCGATATGGTGGTACTCTTTGATAACACCATAGGAGGCTAAGAAGAAAATGAAGCGGTTAAGCCAATAGATTAGGAAGGCTATATGTTCTTGATATGTAACCTCGCCCTGTCCCATCCAGTTCGGGATAAATTGGCCGAAAGCAGTAATATACCAAGACCCCTTACCTTTATCGGTCCTAGGGTGCTCAAATTCAAGGGAGGAAGAGAGACTAGGAGTGATTTCCTCACCATGGGCAGAAAGACTGGCGAGAAAGCAGATGTCTTGAATGGTCGGGCTCATAGGGCCACAGCGGAAAAAGAAAGCATTGGCTGAGGTCGACCAGAAAAAGATCAAAGAAAAGAAAAGGGGTTTGTCCAGGAATAATTTCTCTTGGCTATGCATGATGGCATCATAGATATCAAAGGCCCTCCACAAGTCCTTTTTTACCTCAACCACTCAGTCTACCCAAGAAATCCAATCAGCAAATGGAAGGGGCCAATTCCTTAAAGGATTTTAAGGGGCACACTGCAGACCCCATTCAAAGGAATCTAATTGATAAATTAGTTCATTTCTTCTACAATTAAAGGGAAAAAGGAATCTAGAGAAGGAGGAGGAAAGGAATCAAAGGCAGGACCAAGCCCTGTTGAAGAACTAGAGGGCATAGAAATTAATACTTGAGGTTGAAAAGTAGTATCTTCAAGGGCCTGTTTAACGGATGTGGCATTGGTGGTTTTGGTAACAGGCACAGTATCAGTGGCAACAAGAGAAGAAGAAGTGGCACCGGCAGCTTGTGAAGCATTGGTTGTAGAAGAAGAGGCCATAAGAGATTGTTAATGGAAGGCGAAAAAGATTTTCCATGAAAGTTGAATGCTAAAGGAAGGTGAAAAGTGATAAGAAATTGTGCTTTATATAGGCAAAAGAAGGGGATCATCATTACTTTGAAACAGATTCCTAAGAAGCATGCTTTGGTCCTTGAAACGAGATAGGGTGAACCATCAAGGAAATGACACGTGGAACGGTACGCCGTCATTGTAGTGAAAAAAGTTGATTTAAAATTCAAACGTCTCATCTGCACAATATCTGATAAGACGTTTGGGGGGCATTGTTTATACCCTAATTTGGGTTTTCTCAGGTCATATGATGTTCACTTGGCTTAGTGATGTCACCACAGGAAGAAGCCAGGAAGATGGCCAAGGAATAGAGCCCGAATAAGAGAAGAGGCCAATTCATGTATCACCTACCTAGAGGGATGACACACCCAACACATGTGTATTAGAGTTAAGACTGAGGATAGAATGGCATCGAACTTCCCTAAGAGATACCTCAGCCTCAACAAGCAAGACCAAGGTTGCAAAGTAAGTGCAATGACAGCCATGATGTCGGTCAATGGAGACCGATGACCACCCATGAGGGTTCTACAGTTGCAAGACAGAGGGATAGTAATCAGAAGAGCAAGTAAGCGAGTAATGTAATATCAAGCTTTGAGAATGGTTGACGAGGAATCCATGGGACGGTTTAAATATAGTTAAGGGTAGTAAAGGCATCGGTCATAGAGACCGATAGACACTAATGGAATTTCCACGAAGAGCAAGACCGAGATATGTCAGCTGACGACATCCTATTGACGCGTTTTCTTATCACACCCAAGTGTAGGTGATCGTACAAGTAATAAAGTTCTGGAAGTCCAGGTCGAACCCACAGGGAACGGAATAAAATTTTATAAAGTTAAGTATATAACTATTTTATCACTAAAAAGAAAATAAAAGATGATGGATTTTTGTGGGGTTTTACTAAACTACTAATTTTTATATGTTTGCAATAAAAGTAATTAAAGCTATTTTTTTCTTAACAGTTTATGGTAAAGATTTTCACAGTGCAAAATAAATTAACTAACATACTAGTAAGAAAAGGAAGAAAAAATAAATAAAAGCTAAATTTTTGTAAGATAAACTTTTTAGATTTAACAATAGCGAAAGATGGAAATAATACAGATATTTAAGCAAAACTATTATAAAACAGGAAATATTAATTAACTAGGGGAAATGATTTAAAGGAATTGGAAATATGCAAACCAACACTAGATCCCACAACTTTTGTGCATTTGAAAAGCATTTGGCATTTAAGACCGCAGAGTCATTCTTTATTTAAAAATAAACTTCCACTAGTCAGGGTCATATCAAGTGTGTCAGGTTTGATATGAAACGACGTCGTTTGGTTTAAAGAAAAATAAAAAGGCAATTGGGCAGTAGCCAGGTTCGAACCGTGCCCCGCCGCGGACGTGGGTTATTCGGCGTCCAGTCCCCACCACTATGCCACTACACAATTGCCTATCCATTATTGGATAGAAATATATATAAGCACATATTTGAAATATTAACTTTGTCATGTGAGTTGTTTGAGTATGCTCGGTGTTTTTTATGACAAAATGCATAGTTTGACAATCCACATAATTAGGCTTTTTATTTCAAATATATATAATCTTTTGAGCCCATTATAGTCATAGTATATAAACATGTTAAATGGTCATAAACTATAGATACATAGATATTTTTGGCCATAAATGGAAAAATAACTCATCCAGATAAATTTGCCCATTTAAGATTAGTGCACAGAAGTTGAGGTTTCTAAGTTTTTATTGCATATCCCCAATTAAAGTTTTAGCCTACCATTTTGGAATTGAAACTGTTATCAAAATAAAATTAAAAGATAAGTTAAATAGATGCACGCAATCACCGTCCAATTAAAATTAAAGTTGTAAAACCAAGGTAAGGGTAAAAACTAATATTATTATATTATTTTCTTTACTTAACATGAACTGGGGTTGAATTTGTGGAATCTGCAAAATAACAAAGTTTAGTACAACTAGGCTAATAAAATATACATAATTGGAAATACTGAATCAAAAATAAAATACTAAACCTTTGACTTTGGATTCTTGTGGGGTCACAGTGGTTGAACTCCAAGAACACAAATAAGGCCAAACCAAATCCAAATATACTTTTGGAGTGAGATATGGGTATGATGTACTTTTGGACTTTAGTAGGTGATTATAACAACTACGTGGCTAAGAAATCTGATATTTGCTTGTAAAATCTGTCTTCTAGTAAATAAAAATATTGCTATAAAAACTGAAAATTTGGGGTTCTAACTATTTTAGGGGGCAACTATAAGTACTACTAGACTAGAAATATTAAATCTAATTTTAAATAGGAATATTTTACTACTACAAATTGACAAAGGTCATACAAGAAAACAAATATTTTAAATTTAAGAAATACAGTACACAAAGTTTTGCTACATATTTTTGAACATAAAATCATCAATTACATAAAAGTAAAATTTTACAACTACTAGAACTAGAAAAGGCAAAGAAAAACTAAAGTTTCCTATTTCTAGGGACAATATAAAGTGCTCACATAATAACCTCCCCTAAACTATTCTCTCCCTAACAGTGATTGTTGTGCAGCTCGTAGGCTGTGTGTTGTGAATTGGTGATTTTTCCTCTGCCTCCTCCTTTCCTTTTATAGACGAAGGATTTGTAAATAATCGTCATTGCTTCGATCAGTGTTTGCAAAATTTTCTTCTTCGCGTGCTGTTTTCTTCCTTCGTTCCTTTTTTCTTCGTTTGTCTGACAGGCCTTTGATTTTTTTTTGATCCTGCAGTATGAAAAAGAGGGAAAGAGAGAGAGAGACTGAAAGAAGAAATGGTAGAAGAAAACAAAAAACTAATAATAAAAAAAATTCACATCCAAGCAATTGCTTGGATGTGCTTTCCGTTGTTTTTTTTTTTTTTTTTTTTTTTTTTTTTTGTTCTAACCAAACAGTGATATTACTATTCACTACTATTCATTACTATTCATATGAATATACTATGGTGTGGTTACTACTTCTTTCCTTTCCTTTAGTTCACTCAATTTTTACCTAAACATATAAAATGTGTAAAAACAAATAATTACATGCATTTGAGTGACATCACTGTTAAATTATATTAATTTAAATATGCATGTAAAATTAAGAATTTGGGGGATTAAATGAGTATTATGTCTATTATATTGGCACATAAATGTGCAATATTCAATGTTTGTCACACCCCTCAACTAGCTTATTGCTAGGACTAGCAATGAAGTGAAAGAGAAATTGTTCTAGAAGTTTTATTAAAGAGTAGGAATAAACTAAGGAAAATAAAAATTAACTAACTCACTGTCGCAGGAATCGCGATTTGCATTTAGCGTATGCAACAAGCCGTTAAACCCCTAGGTTACCCCTAGTGGACGAGTGTTGTCTCGTGAGGGTTTGCAGTGAATATACCCACAAAATTCAAAATTTTTTTTTTTTTTTAATGTAAAAATAAAATAAAATAAAAATAAAGATAGATTTTCTCCTTTTACAACAGATAAGATTAAATTTGGCAATAAAATGAAATTTTCAAGTATGTAATAATAATGCAACACATATACTCACAGTTTTGTCAATGGTAGCATTTTTTATACTCTTTAAACTTACAGTGTGTACTTGAAAAATCAAGCAACTGATCTTAATTTCAAAGTTTACATAACTATTAACAGCCATAAAACTTGTAGTTTTAACTCAAATCTCACTACGATTTCACTCTTTTAATGAGAAACTCTCAGAAACCGGTGTAGAGAACATCTCACTTGGTAGGGAAGCAAAGATAGATGAATTGCTTCCATTTTGATGACTCAATATATAGGCATTTGGAGTACAATAAGTCTCATGAAAGAATACTTAGCATTAGAAGAGCGATCTACCGTGGAGAACATCCTTATCACTTAAATTTAAAAATCAATTTCTTTTAAATCATTAGGACTTTGACTGGTAGGTTAGAAATTAAGATGAGTAGGAGATTTGGGGTGTATTTGTTCTAAGCATGTGATTGGAGTGTTTGCGCAATTCATTCCAACCTCTTCTTTTCTTCTCCTTTTTATCATATGTACATTTTTTTTTTTTTTTTTTTTTTTTTTTTTTTTTTTAGTTTCCTATTTTTTTTTTTTCGTTTTTTTTTTTTTTTTTTTTTTTTTTTTTTTTAAATCAACTCCTTTCTTTCTTTACCACTTCTTACAATATTAATACAGTCCAATCACATACCTGGATATAGAAGTGAGGTTTGTACTCCCAGGTGGAGCAAGGTATGATTTGGATAGAACTGAGAATAAGGTAATATTAGGTGAAGGGGGGTGCTTTTGAAAGAAAAGATGGCCTAAATCATTTTAAAAATAGATTGACTTTGTTCATTTAAGCAATTTAGACGTTCTAATGGTAAATCCTGAACGTTCTCTTCTAATGATCAGTCAAAGAAAAATAATGAGACTTTCAACGAGTGATATGATAATGAGAATAAAATGAGACTGAAAAGAATAGTAACCCTCATAAAGGAAGATTGGCACAAAAGCTCACATGGGTTAATTAGTTTCCACTACTTGTCTTTAAACTGTATGATTTATGCTTACTCATCCATTTAGATTCAGTAAATATTTTCACACTGTTTCAAAATGTTTAATGTTTAAAGAGTTTCTAGCATTTGAAAATAGTAAAACATGTGACAATGTGTTGTATGCTATTAACATACCCAAAATAACATTAACGTGTCAAATTTATCTTATATAAAGTAAAAGAAAAACTTCTGAAAAATCCTAAGCATATCCACTAAGTTGGATACATATATGGTGCAACTAGTATCCTCTGCACCTATACAAAAGAGGCTACGCAATCCGGAGCGTCCAAGTTGTCATGATTACCCATCCACCTCTAGTAAAAGAGATGAGTCTAGAACCACTAGCAAGCTAAAAACATCAGTAAGAGGCTAAGAGATAACTCTGGCTTTACTTAGTTTTTCGCTACCTCTAGGGACATTCACCGCACTAGACATATCTGGTGATGCTTGGATCATGCAAATTACTCCTATCGAACCAGCTAATGAAAACCAGATGTACACGTAGGATCTTTTTAAAGTCTGACCTGACTGAAAATTATTGACTGTACAAAAACTAAAAATAAAAATAAAAAGAAATGAGGGATGGGAAAACAAAATTTATTTGGGTATCAAAGGATCCAGTCCTCTTTCTCAACCAAAATTTTCTTTTGTTTTGATTTGAATTGTCTTTTGTAACAGTAGTAAACTTTAAAAGATGTGTCATTATGAGCAATTAAACCAGGACATTCTTCTCTATAACAATTCAAACACCATCCTAACCTTTTAGCTTTCCTTTTGATGGCATAAAGGCTAGTGCCAGCAAAGGGTTTCTTCTGCTCAGAAACAAGTGAGCGACCCATTAACGTCTGGTCATCGACTATTGGATCCATTTTTTATACTCTCAGCCAACAAGAGAGGCTAGACTCAACCCTCCACTCCTTCCAACTATCAACTAAGATCTAATTAAAGAGAGCTTAGAGGGGGTGGGTGGGATTTTTATTTAAAAACTAAAAATATTTAAGAAAAATATATACATTCAGAAATTAATTTTTTTTTTTTTTTTTAAACAAAAATTAGAAAATTACATTTTTTTTTTCTTTTTTTTTTTTTCACACAAAAAGAAAAACTACATAATATTTTTTTTTTCTTTTTTTTTTTTTTTTAACAAAGTTTAAGACAATGCATCATTACAATAATAGTAATAAGAAGAATTATGACATAAACTTCAAACATTATAAAAATTTTGGCTTCTGAATCATGCATTTTTTTTTTTTTTTTTTTAAACAGAAAACTAAGAAAAGACAGTTATATTTTTCTCTCTTTTTTTTTTTTTTTTTTTTTTTTTTTAACAAGGGCACCGCAATACTAACATAGCAAGAACTAGGATAATAATAAGATAAAGTTCAAAATCCAGAAGACCAATAACTAGTGCGTCGTCCATTTTTTTTTTTTTTACAAAGAAATGGAAAAATATCACCTGTCTCTTTGAAAATCTGAAAACCTGGTAGGGTCGTGGATCGAGTGATATTTTCAAGCTTCTTTGGTGTGTGAGTACCTACAACTTATGGATATCATTTTTGTTAGATAATAGAAAAGAGAGAAAATAAAAATCTAAAATAAAAACTAAAGTCGAATCGGAAAAATAGAGAATAAATCAAAACCAAGCTTTTCTCTGGATTATAGATCTTACCTTTAGTGATTAGTAGAGTGGATCTTGATTTTGGATCGAAGAAAATAAAAAAAATAAAAAGAAAATGAGAGAGAATGAGAGATCGGAGTGAGAGTGAGAGAGTGAGTTGCAGAGAGGAGAGAGAGAGATCGCGGCGAGAGTGAGAGAAAAGAGAGGAAGAAGAAAGGAAAAAGAGAGAAAAAGAGAGATAGGGAAAAGTTTTTATGGTTCAAAGCCCTATATAAAGTCATTTTCTCTTTTTTCAGTGTATCTCTCTCTAGAGAAACTAAATTTTTTTTTTTTTATGAAATAAAGATAAAATAAATAAACAGGTGTTAATCGTGAAACCGTCCCCCCCAACTGAGTCTGACATTGTCCTCAATGAGTGAAAAAAGAAGCTAAGGATAACACCTGTAATAAAAAAAATACACAAAGAAAAGATAATAATAATGACAAAATTAACTTATATATAAAAAAATTATCTAATTAAGAGTATAGGACTTATGAAAATATAAATACTCTGATACACTATGTCCTATTCCAATTATGTTTTAAGATATTAAACAGCATTATAATTAGGGTCCTCCAAAGGAATGGACTCTAACTCAGGTTCAAATCCTTCTAAAAATGGCTTTAATCTATGTCCATTAACTTTAAATGTATTTCCATCTTTAGGGTCCTCAATCTCGACAGTTCCATAAGGATAAACATTTTTGACTATATATGGACCAGTCCATCGAGATTTCATTTTTCCTCTAAAAAGATGTAGTCTTGAGTCATATAATAGAACTTTTTGCGCGGGGGTAAATCTTTTGCGCAAGAGATTCTTATTATGATACATTTTAGTTCTTGCTTGATGAATTCGGGCATTATCATATGCGTCTTTACGAATTTCTTCAAGCTCACTTAACTGTAATTTTCTTAAAATTCCTCCTTCTTCAATATTACAATTTAAAGTTCTAGTAGCCCAATATGCCTTATGTTCTAATTCTACTGGTAGGTGACAAGCTTTTCCATAAACAAGTCTATATGGAGACATCCCTAAATGGGTCTTATAAGCAGTTCTATATGCCCACAAAGCATCTGTTAATTTTGAAGACCAGTCTTTACGATTAGAATCAACAGTTTTTTCGAGAATATGCTTAATTTGTCTATTAGCTAATTCAGCTTGTCCATTTGTTTGTGGATGGTATGCAGTTGACACCTTATGGGTCACTCCATATCTTTTCATTAATTTTTCAAATGGCTTGTTACAGAAATGAGTTCCTTGATCACTTATTATTGCTTTTGGAGTTCCAAATCGAGAAAGTATATTATCTTTTAAAAATGCAATAACTGTACGGTGATCATTTTTTCTTGTAGGAATAGCTTCTACCCATTTTGAAACATATTCGACTGCTAATAAAATATATTCATATTGGCAAGATGGAGGAAAAGGTCCCATAAAGTCAATGCCCCAACAATCAAATATTTCAATTGTAATTATAGGGGTCATTGGCATTTGATTTCTTTTCGTAATACTGCCCAACATTTGGCAGCGGTTACAAGCTTTACAATATAAATATGAATCTTTAAATATAGTTGGCCAATATAAACCGCTTTGTAAAATTTTCATGGCAGTTACTCGAGATGAAAAATGTCCTCCACAAAAGGACGAATGACACATGAAAAGTACATTTTCGATTTCTTCATTAGGAACACATTTCCTAATTACCTGATCGGCACAATATTTAAACAGATATGGGTCATCAAAGTAGAAGTGCCTAGCAATAGCTAGAAATCTCTTTTTATCTGATGATGACCAATTGCTTGGTATTTTTCCAGTTACTAAATAATTAACAAGATCAGCATACCATGGTAGAGAAGTTACAGAAAATAACTGTTCATCAGGAAAAGAGTCTTGAATAGGTAAGGGTTCACTAGTATTGTCTTCAAAAGTGAGGCGGGATAAGTGATCAGCTACCACATTTTCTACTCCTTTTTTGTCTTTAATTATTAAATTAAATTCCTGTAGTAGGAGTATCCACCTAATAAGCCTAGGCTTACTGTCTTTCTTTGAAAGAAGATATTTAAGAGCTGAGTGGTCAGTAAAACAGACAATAGGGGAACCAATCAAGTATTGCCTAAATTTATTAAGAGCGAATACCACGGCTAGCAATTCTTTTTCAGTAGTTGAGTAGTTCATTTGAGCACTATCCAGAGTTCTACTAGCGTAGTATATAACTGATGCCTTTTTATCCTTTCTCTGCCCTAGGACAGCTCCAATGGCAAAGTCGCTAGCATCACACATTAATTCAAATGGTAAGCTCCAATCAGGAGATTGCATAATAGGTGCAGTAGTGAGATGCTCTTTTAATTGCTCAAATGAGTTTTGACGTTCTTTAGTCCATTCAAAAGGTGTGTCTTTGGCCAATAATTGACATAAAGGTCTAGAAATAGTACTGAAATTTTTTATGAATCGGCGATAAAAACCTGCATGTCCTAAGAATGAACGGATGTCTTTTACAGTCTTGGGAATAGGTAAATTAGCGATAAGATCTATTTTGGCTTTGTCTACCTGTATCCCATTTTCAGAAATAATGTGTCCTAAGACAATACCTTTAGTGACCATAAAATGACATTTTTCCCAATTTAAAACTAAACTTTTTTATTCACATCTCTGGAGAACCTTCTGAAGATTGCTAAGGCAATCATCATAGGTTTTGCCAAAAATTGAAAAATCATCCATAAAAACTTCTAAATTCTTTTCTACCATATCACTGAAAATACTTAGCATACACCTTTGAAAGGTCGCAGGTGCATTGCAAAGACCAAATGGCATTCGGCGATAGGCAAAAGTTCCAAATGGACATGTAAAAGTAGTTTTTTCCTGATCTTCTGGTGCGATCTCTATTTGATTGTAACCACTATAACCATCTAGAAAACAGTAATACTTATGACCCGCTATTCTTTCTAACATTTGATCCATAAAAGGTAAAGGAAAGTGATCCTTACGTGTTACAGCATTGAGTTTTCTGTAGTCTATGCATACACGCCATCCAGTAGTGACACGAGTGGGAATTAATTCTCCCTTTGAATTTGGAACAACTGTAATTCCTGCTTTCTTTGGCACAACTTGTGTTGGACTTACCCATTTGCTGTCGGATATTGAATATATAATGCCCATGTCGAGTAGCTTGAGAACCTCCTTCTTAACTACTTCCTGCATAATAGGATTAAGTCTTCTTTGCATTTCTCTAGAGGTTTTAGCATTATCTTCAAGATATATATTGTGAGTGCATATTGAAGGGCTTATTCCTTTTAAATCTGCTATACTCCAACCAATGGCACTTTTATGTTTCTGCAGCATAATAATGAGTTTATTTTCTTGACTGGACTCTAGAAAAGATGATATTATTACGGGATAAGTATTATTACTACCAAGGAAAGCATATTTAAGCTCTTTAGGGAGTTCTTTTAATTCCAACTGTGGGGTTTGTAAATTAGATGGAAGTGTTAATGTAGTCTTTGGCGGTAAAGGTTCAAAATATGTGGTCCACATTGCTTCTTGAATTATTTCTTCTGTTGAATCTTCATTAAAACATACTTGACTCATAAGATGTTTTTGTAGATTATTACTGTCTAACTTCTGAATAGAGTTATTAATAACAGATTCTACTGGATCATTATAATAAGTCAAGTTAAAATATTCTCGTGATAGAGATTCAATAGCATGAACTTCTTAAATATTCTCATCTTCTTCTTGATGTTGTGGATTAGAAAAAACTTTACTATTTAAAGTCATATTTCCAAATACTACAGTCATCATACCACTGCGGATTCGAATAGTTGCATCAATGGTAGCCAAGAAGGGCCTTCCAAAAATGACTGGTATTTGCACATTAGTATCTAATACTGGTTCTGTATCAAGGATGACAAAATCTACTGGGAAAATAAATTTTTCAACTTTGACAAGAACATCTTCCAGAATTCCTCGCGGGTATTTTGTAGATCTATCAGCAAGTTGTAATACCATGCGAGTGGGCTTTAGCTCACCTAATCCAAGTTCTTGATAAACAGAATAAGGAAGCAAGTTTACACTAGCTCCTAAGTCAAGGAGTGCGTGGTTAATTTTATGATTTCCAATAATACACGATATTGTTGGTGTACCTGGGTCTTTGAATTTTGTTGGTAAATTATGCTGCACGATAGAATTAATTTCTTCAACGAAGTCAGCAGAATACGCATCCTTTCGTACATTTTGCTTACGTTTGACAGTACATAAATCTTTTAAGAATTTTGCATAAGCAGGTACTTGATTAATTGCATCTAAGAGAGGAATATTAATATGCACTTGTTTAAATAATTCTAAATATTCCTGATTCTTAGTATCTTGGTGTTTTCTTAAACGTTGTGGATAAGGAATTGGAGGAGAATATTCAAGAGTTTCCTCTGTTTCTTTTTCCACTGGTAAATCAGATGTTTCAATTTCTTGAGAAATTTGTTGTTTTTCAAGGGTTTCAACTTCAACTTCATCAGTAATTTTATCTTCATTTATTTCTTCCTCGATTTCTATCATATTATCTTCCTTATTTGTATGCTCAATTTCTTCTAAAGAAGGTGAAATTTCTTGTCCAACAGCCTTACCACTTCTTAGTACAGTTATAGCTTTTACTTGTTCATGTTGATTATTACCAGAAGTTGAGGGATCACCTTGTGGTTGTCCCCTTGGATTAGGTTGTGGTTGGGCAGGAAAAATGCCTTTTCCTTTAGAATCGTGTTGATTATTAATCCTATCCACAGATGTTTGTAGTTTTCCCATGATTTGTATTAATTGTTGCATCATAGACTGTAAAGGTTCCTCTTGCACTTTCTTGTGTGGAGGCACATAAACATTAGAATTTTGCTGTGTATTAGGATATGTATTTTGTGTTTGTTGAAATTGAGGTGGAGGAGGTAAATATTGATTATTTTGAGGAGGTTGGTGTTGAGTTTGAAATTGTAAAATACCTTCTTTGGTATACATATGATTTGGAGGATTCCTCCAATTAGACTGGTATGAATTACCATAGGAGTTTTGGGGACCCCTATAATTATTCACAGCATTTATCTCTGCTGGAGCAATTTCTTGAAAATTTGAACTGTTAGGACATTCATTCGCAGAGTGTCCTAAAGTATGACAGTTGTCACAAAGTTCTCTTTTCTTCTTAGGTGGATTATTTTTTTCTACTGATATAGCTTCCACTTTACGTGCTAATTCTTTATATTTCAGTGTTAATTCATCTTCTGATTGTAATTGGTATAAACTTTTAGCTTTTTCCGTTCTACCAATTTATTCTTTTTCCCATTGGGAAGCATTTTCGCTAAGCCAATCAAAATATGATTCAGCTTTATCGGCAGTTTTACTCAAAAATTCTCCTTGACACATAATTTCAACTAACTTCTTTGATTTAGGTTCTAATCCTTCATAAAAGAAATTAATTAAACGCCATTTTTCAAATCCATGATGTGGACAAGCTAATAGGAGATCTTTAAAACGTTCCCAAACTTCAGGGAATGGTTCCTTTTCTTTTTGAGTAAAAAGTTTAATTTGACGCATCATGCTATTAGTTAAATTTTTTGGATAGAATTTTTTTAGAAAGGCTTCATTCATATCATGCCATGAAGTTATAGATCCAGGACGGAGAGATAAAAGCCAAGCTTTAGCTTTATCTTTTAAAGAAAAAGGAAAAAGCTTAAGACGGATTATTTCAATAGGACAGCTTTGATCAGAGAACGTACTACAAACTTCTTCAAATTCACGAATATGTAAATAAGCACGTTCTGTCCCCATTCCATGGAAAGTTGGTAAAAGTGGAATCATGCCTTGTCTAAAGTGAAAATTTCCTGTATGTCTAGGTAGAGTGATGCAAGAAGGAGTGATGTTTCTTTCTGGGGTAAATAAATCACGTAAAGGACGTTGTTCACGTTCTGGTAAAATAAATTGTGGTATATTTTCCCCCTGCTCACTATGAGCATCATCAACGATTGGTCCTTCAATTTCTGCCATTATTCTAGGAAATTGTATACTAGATGATTCACTAGAAATATTAGAATTATGTGGTACTTGATATAAAGCTTCAGTAGTATCTAAGGACATATGAAGTAAAAGAAAAACTAAGTAATAAAATTATTATTATTGTTATTATTAGCTAAGTAAAAATAAACAACCTTTTTTTTTTTATATATATATTTTCTATTTTTATGTTTTTTTTAGAAGATGCACAAGTACATACTTATAAATATATATTTATTTCACAAGGAAATATTATATATAGTTTTTTTTTTTTTTAATATATTATTTTTTTTATGTTATCATTTTTTTCTTAAAAAGAAAACTAGATTATTTATAAGGTAGAATAAGTATATATATAGATATAGATATAGATATAATAGGAAAAATAGTTTTAAACCTAACTTTTTATTTATTTATTTATTTTTATTAACCGTTCCCCGGCAACGGCGCCAAAAACTTGACGACATCCTATTGACGCGTTTTCTTATCACACCCAAGTGTAGGTGATCGTACAAGTAATAAAGTTCTGGAAGTCCAGGTCGAACCCACAGGGAACGGAATAAAATTTTATAAAGTTAAGTATATAACTATTTTATCACTAAAAAGAAAATAAAAGATGATGGATTTTTGTGGGGTTTTACTAAACTACTAATTTTTATATGTTTGCAATAAAAGTAATTAAAGCTATTTTTTTCTTAACAGTTTATGGTAAAGATTTTCACAGTGCAAAATAAATTAACTAACATACTAGTAAGAAAAGGAAGAAAAAATAAATAAAAGCTAAATTTTTGTAAGATAAACTTTTTAGATTTAACAATAGCGAAAGATGGAAATAATACAGATATTTAAGCAAAACTATTATAAAACAGGAAATATTAATTAACTAGGGAAAATAATTTAAAGGAATTGAGAATATGCAAACCAACACTAGATCCCACAACTTTTGTGCATTTGAAAAGCATTTGGCATTTAAGACCGCAGAGTCATTCTTTATTTAAAAATAAACTTCCACTAGTCAGGGTCATATCAAGTGTGTCAGGTTTGATATGAAACGACGTCGTTTGGTTTAAAGAAAAATAAAAAGGCAATTGGGCAGTAGCCAGGTTCGAACCGTGCCCCGCCGCGGACGTGGGTTATTCGGCGTCCAGTCCCCACCACTTTGCCACTACACAATTGCCTATCCATTATTGGATAGAAATATATATAAGCACATATTTGAAATATTAACTTTGTCATGTGAGTTGTTTGAGTATGCTAGGTGTTTTTTATGACAAAATGCATAGTTTGACAATCCACATAATTAGGCTTTTTATTTCAAATATATATAATCTTTTGAGCCCATTATAGTCATAGTATATAAACATGTTAAATGGTCATAAACTATAGATACATAGATATTTTTGGCCATAAATGGAAAAATAACTCATCCAGATAAATTTGCCCATTTAAGATTAGTGCACAGAAGTTGAGGTTTCTAAGTTTTTATTGCATATCCCCAATTAAAGTTTTAGCCTACCATTTTGGAATTGAAACTGTTATCAAAATAAAATTAAAAGATAAGTTAAATAGATGCACGCAATCACCGTCCAATTAAAATTAAAGTTGTAAAACCAAGGTAAGGGTAAAAACTAATATTATTATATTATTTTCTTTACTTAACATGAACTGGGGTTGAATTTGTGGAATCTGCAAAATAACAAAGTTTAGTACAACTAGGCTAATAAAATATACATAATTGGAAATACTGAATCAAAAATAAAATACTAAACCTTTGACTTTGGATTCTTGTGGGGTCACAGTGGTTGAACTCCAAGAACACAAATAAGGCCAAACCAAATCCAAATATACTTTTGGAGTGAGATATGGGTATGATGTACTTTTGGACTTTAGTAGGTGATTATAACAACTACGTGGCTAAGAAATCTGATATTTGCTTGTAAAATCTGTCTTCTAGTAAATAAAAATATTGCTATAAAAACTGAAAATTTGGGGTTTCTAACTATTTTAGGGGGCAACTATAAGTACTACTAGACTAGAAATATTAAATCTAATTTTAAATAGGAATATTTTACTACTACAAATTGACAAAGGTCATACAAGAAAACAAATATTTTAAATTTAAGAAATACAGTACACAAAGTTTTGCTACATATTTTTGAACATAAAATCATCAATTACATAAAAGTAAAATTTTACAAATACTAGAACTAGAAAAGGCAAAGAAAAACTAAAGTTTCCTATTTCTAGGGACAATATAAAGTGCTCACATAATAACCTCCCCTAAACTATTCTCTCCCTAACAGTGATTGTTGTGCAGCTCGTAGGCTGTGTGTTGTGAATTGGTGATTTTTCCTCTGCCTCCTCCTTTCCTTTTATAGACGAAGGATTTGTAAATAATCGTCATTGCTTCGATCAGTGTTTGCAAAATTTTCTTCTTCGCGTGCTGTTTTCTTCCTTCGTTCCTTTTTTCTTCGTTTGTCTGACAGGCCTTTGATTTTTTTTTGATCCTGCAGTATGAAAAAGAGGGAAAGAGAGAGAGAGAGACTGAAAGAAGAAATGGTAGAAGAAAACAAAAAACTAATAATAAAAAAAATTCACATCCAAGCAATTGCTTGGATGTGCTTTCCGTTGTTTTTTTTTTTTTTTTTTTGTTTTGTTCTAACCAAACAGTGATATTCACTGTTTGGTTACTATTCATTACTATTCACTACTATTCATTACTATTCATATGAATATACTATGGTGTGGTTACTACTTCTTTCCTTTCCTTTAGTTCACTCAATTTTTACCTAAACATATAAAATGTGTAAAAACAAATAATTACATGCATTTGAGTGACATCACTGTTAAATTATATTAATTTAAATATGCATGTAAAACTAGGAATTTGGGGGATTAAATGAGTATTATGTCTATTATATTGGCACATAAATGTGCAATATTCAATGTTTGTCATCAGCCAACGAGCACCTAGCAACTCGGATTAAGAAGAAGTCAGTTTATGAGGACGATATTCATGGGACCTACTAGGCAGTTGAGCGTGGCTAAAAACATGCGTATAAATTATGCTGAGCTAGAAGGAAGGAGGTTACACGAAATTGCAATATGGCATAAGTAGAGGTCATAAAACAGATTATGGAATAAATCATGGGATAAGGAATGGGCGCAGTAACTCGTTCGTGCCTAGAAGTTAGGGGCCATCACCCCACTATCATTGGCAGTTATCTACTTGGTCTATAAATAGGGCACGATGTGCAACAGCTGAAAAGTTCTAACACGCATGCCATCTCTACCCAGGAAGATATGTTTATATTTCCTCAAGCAATACCACTGTTGTTCTTGAGTGATTGTGAGTTATCATTGTTCGTTAGTGATTGTAATCGATACTTAAGTTCAATCAATGAAAAGGATGTTCATAGAGGTATTTTAAATTTAAGTGTTTGTTTCTTTTCAATGTTCTCATTTGTAATTGCTTACTTGCATCATAGTAGAGTAAAGACCCATTATTGTTAATTATTTTTCAACAATAGCTATTAATTAGAAGTTAGATTAGGTTTTCACTATCTCTTTGAGTCCAAGTGGACTCTGGCACACCCAAACACAACACCATAGAATTTTATTGTAAACGTCTCTACACGTACATGTGAAGTATTTTTTGTTTTCATGCTTATGTCAAGTGGCTTTATTAATTAAACCTTTGTGGAAAAGAAAGTATTTGTCTATGTTTATTGCCTTATTGGGATTAAGTCTCTCTCTCTCTCTCTCTCTATCTATCTATCTTATCTACACGTACATGTGAAGTATTTTTGTTTTCATGCTTATGTCAAGTGGCTTTATTAATTAAACCTTAGTGGAAAAGAAATTATTGGTCTATGTTTATTGCCTAATTGGAATTAAGTCTCTCTCTCTCTCTCTCTGTACAATTTTATAGGTGAATTATGAAGCATAACAATGTTATCCCCAATGGACATTTTAAGAAGCACTAGTAGAATTATGTGAGGACATGGTTTAACAAACCAGCTCATAAAACTAGAAGAAGAAATAGTAAGTGTTCCTACAACCCATTGTTATCTGCCTCATTTAAGTTTTGTGCATTTTATTGCAAGTATAATTTTTTATGATGCCAAAGATTGGGTAATAGAGGTTTAGAGAGAGACACAAGAGATTGTATATGGTTCGGTCCCGTTAATGAGGTGACCTACGTCCACGGGGGCGTCGATGCGCTTTCACTAACAAATCATCGGTGGGGACTGGTGAGCCAACAGATTAGGCGGCACTACCAGCCAAAACCGACTAGGTGTATACGTATTAGTGAATGTAAGTGATATTCTTTAGGTTTAGAAGGCGACCCTTTCAATGGGGGTGGATGGCCTTTTTTATAGCTACAAGTGACCGCCCATACAAGGTAATTTTGTAGATTAGGAAACTTAATCTGACTACAATCTGATCTACACGAATTTAGGAGAGTTTCCTATGTGGTTTAGGAAACTACTTGCTCCTTCCATTTAGTCTTCTATCTGGGATAGGTAATTGCCTGGTTACCCGCTGGACAAGAAATCATGCCTTTTGGAGGCGCGCCCATGTGGGGCCAATCTGGAGCAAACACCCGGGCTTTTGACTAGACCGGGCGATTTTATGCAACGGCTCGGGAGGATTGAACAGTAGACTTGGATTCAAGGTGACTTGACTTCTCCTTTCTGAGGTGGCGAGGTTTGACTTTGACCAGATACTTTTGTACATATCAGCTGCCCCCCATTTTCGAAACTAATGGGATGCCCTATCTGATGAGGTTTGAAAATTAAGACTACTTTTGAAAAACCGTTTGGGAAAGAGGCCGGGACCCCCAGGACGTGACCGGTCGCGTTGGTCTTCCGGGGTCTAGACTGAACGATGACTATACAAGCCCGGGGCCGGCTATCGCCACATGTCAACTGGTCACTGGCCTGGTCAGGATCCAACAAGGTCGGCGTGAAAGTAACCAAGCAGTTGCGTGATAGTCGGACCATCCCATTGCACATTTGATGCGCACACCTTTTGAGGCGACGGTTCACGTGCCCGAGATGATAGTTTTCGGTCGATTTTGGCAGGAAAGCTCCCTGACCATTAGATACAATCTAATCTGGGCCGTCCACGTCTCCTATATAAAGAACACTTGCTCAATGCATTAGTTCTTACTGCCAAGAAGTAGACACTACCGAGCGGTTTTGAGAGCAAGACTTTCCCGGCCAAGTTTCCCGACTCCTTTTCTGCGTTGATTCTTGTAAGTCCTTCCTTTCTAAACTTCCATTTGCTGCATTCCACCTTTTCTTGTTTTCTTTTTCTTTCTTTCTAAGTGAGGCTGGAGGGAACAAACCTAGTAGGTTTTGCCCAAAACTGGGACTTCCTTTTCCTTAGGTTCATTTCTGTTCTCAGGTTGAGTAGCCCGTCTTTAGTTATAGAGCGGTTGAACCGATCGGGTTGCCGTGTAGTAGTTTTGACCGAGTGTTGATTTACATTGGGGACCCTTTACTTTTTTCCCTTGAGGTTCGTCACATTGCCCCCATTGTACCTTAGGCTAGGAGTTCCTGACCCATATCAAGGTCGCCAATTACTCCCTTTCCCAACCTCTAGTGCTTTAGGGATGTGCCATTTAGGGTTCAACTCGTCTTCCCGCTTGGAAGATGAGCAGTCCCGCTCCGGGACCCCTAACACCAGTATAGACCCACCCTCGGTATCCCCATCAGACCAGCACAGCGAGGGTAGGATTCCTATCATGGTGCCTGATGACGAGGGGGTTCATGATATGCCCGTTACCTCAGCGTCTGGGAGGTAAGATGCCGAGGAGTCTATTCTGAACAGTCTAGATATGGTTTTCTCTTGCGAGCGGATTGTTAGCACCTTACGCTCTGCTGACCTAATCCAGATTAGGGAAAAATATGACATTCCCGACTACTTTTCCTTAGATGTGCATAGTGATGAGGCTCACCTTCACCAGTCGGGCTTCGTCACCCTATTCGAGGACGCCCTTATAGCGGGCCTTTGCCTTCCTCTACATCCCATTTCCCGGGATGTGCTAATATACCTCGGGATCTTGCCCGGGCAGCTCACCCTAAATGGGTAGAGATTCTTGATGCGGGCTATCTCCCTGTGGCCCCAGGCTCTAGGTTACGAGCTCACACTACAGGAGTTCTTTTGGGCCCACCGGCCATTCAAAGTGCACGGGGAGGCCAATTTCTTCTCGCTATCTGCTCGGCATGGTAGAAAAATAATAATTAACTGCCCGAGCAACAATAGGGGGTGGAAGAAGAAATTCTTCCAAGTATCCACCCTCAGGTTCTGTGAGGAGGCGCCGGGCATTCAATTGAGGACCTCGACCCTGGACGAACCAACGCTCCTGGGGCCTCGCGCGAAGCCGTCCACAATGCTAGCGGTGGAGACAGTAGACGCTGTCAGAGGGAGAGTCCGGCCTAGGTTGCTACAGAGTCAGGTCGACAAATGCTCTCTGCTGGGCCCCGATGCCTTGGTCGGCTGGCTGTATAGCGTCAGCCACATGGTAAATTTCCCTTTACACTTCGTGTTTTTATCTTCTCCACCCAGGAACTTATACTTCAGAACTTTTCCTACAGGTCGGCTGTTTGGCAACGGGGGCCGAGGCTACCCTACTCGGGATGGTCGGGAAACTGACCGCTGCTGAGATCGCCCTGGCAGAAGAGAAGGCTACTTGGGATTCTATAGGGTTTACCCTTTCCGTAGCAAAGGAAAATTCCAGGGCTTTGGCCCTTGAGCTGGAGTAGGCCCGAGACACCATCTCCCCCGAGCGGGCTGCTCGGAAGGCCTTAGAATCAAGGTTGTGGATCCAAAGGCCAGGAGGGTGGCCGCCAAGAAGGAAGCTGAGGTTCTGACAGTGACCTTGGCTGAGGTCACCGCCGCTTAGGATGCCGAAGCCAAGGAAGCCGAGGAAGAATTCGAGGCGGGCTTCCTCAAGGGCTATGCCGACCTGACCGCTCGGGTCTCCTCGAACCACCCAGACTGGGACCTCTCCGGGTACTCCTTAGCTGACTCTGACTTCTAGAAGGAGTTGGCTCAGGATGATGAGGGGGCCGTTGCTGCTACTGACGACGTTGTGCCGGCCGATAAGGATGGCACGGGTGACGATGTGGACGTTATCGATGTCTAGTGTGGGGGTCGGCCTTACACTAGAACACTTTTTTTTTTTTTGGGGGGGGGGGGGGGGTGGGAGGCTACTACAGCTGCCCCCCCAGTAAATGTAAATACTTTTGTTTTTAATTAATGAAAAGGTCCTTTGAAGCCACCTTTTGCATTACTTGTTTTGTATTTCTCACTTGTACGTGTATGCTTGTTTGTTTTTACCAATACCTGACCGGTTGTTAGCCGATCTAAATCCCTGCCTTAGAAAAAGGTTTAAGATTGTAACCGGCAGAGAATACTTGGTCTTTTAGGGACCTGTTAAGTAGGTCCTGCTCGAGTATAGTGTAGGCTTGTGACCTGTTTACTATCCGAGCGGTATCTCTGGGTACTGTAGGTGCTTAGGAATGTTAGGTGTCCTAGGATTCCTAGTCCTGTTAGTACCCAGTGTGATTTCCTATTTAGCCTGGTATTCCCCTGCCCCCCAAGCATTTGCCAAGGCAGACGTATAGAGGGAGCGACCGTAGGAAACCGACCTGGAACGTGGGTGGTTGCAGGGTCCTTTGAGGCTTGCTATCATCAGCCACCTAGAGGGTGTTGCCCCCCATCGTCGGTTGGACCTAAGCGAAGCATGTGCCTCGGGTTATGGACCCGATGTCTTTTGGATGAGCAAATACAGAGAAGAGTTATTTGGCAAAAAAATAAACTTTTATTACTTATATGAATAGAATTGTTCGGGTAGAGCTACATGGTCCCTAGCCAACATTATTGTCATGCTTCACTGGAAATACTTGTGGAGATGTTGCACGTTCCAAGGGTGAGAGAGGTCGTGTCCGTCCAGAGTTTGTAACCAATAGGTCCCCAGGTGGTTGACCCGTATAACTTGGTATGGTCCTTCCTAGTTTGGCCCCAACTCCTATCGCTCGGGACCTTGGTAGACTGGTTCACCGCCTTTACAACGAGATCCCCGACTTGGAAACTCCGGTGCTTAACTTTGCTATTGAAGTACTAGGAAACTCTCTGCTTATAAGCTGCCACTTTTAGATATGTCCGATCTCTTTTTTCTTCTACCATGTCAAGCTCTGCTCTGAGGGCTTACTCATTGCTCTGCTCGCTAAAATTTGCCACCCGGTATGTAGGTAACCCGAGCTCGGTGGGGACCACTGCCTCAAAGCCATAGGTTAGTGAGAATGGTGTCTCACCTGTTACTGCCTGGGGTGTGGTACGGTAGGCCCATAGAAGGGTCGGCAATTCCTCTGCCCAAAGCCCCTTGGCATTTTCGAGTCTGGTCTTGATTGAATGCAAAATAGTCCGGTTTGTCACCTCGGCTTGACCATTGGCTTAAGGGTGCTTGGGAGAGGGATAGTGATTTGATATCCCATAGCCCAAGCAGAACTGCCTGAACACCGGGTTATCGAACTGCCGGCTGTTGTCGCTGACCAGAACGCAGGGAATACCAAACCTGCAGAGGATGTTCTTCTCAACGAAACTTTCCACCTTTTTCTCGGCGATGGTGGCTAAGGGCTCGGCCTCCGCCCACTTGGCAAAGTAGTCCACTGCTGTGGACACGCGGAATTCCACCACTTGCTTGTTTTTGTTTAAAATTGATTTAGATTAAAGAAAGAAAATGGTCCATTGAAAACAGATGCAGAGTCGCCACTTGGTCTTTAAGGAACCAAGAAACCTAATTTTGACTCACCCAAATGGATAAAGGGCACCGACCCTTCATAACCAAAGAACTTGGCTTGGGGTTTTGGTACGAGAGAGGAAGGAACCTTCGTTATGACTAAAACACCCTCAACTCGCCCCGTCTTTCGACGGGCCTCAATTAGCATCCAAATAATCATCTATACTATGTATGGTTCGACAATTAATACTATGATAGTACATTACATCACATAAGAAAATTTGAAATGGAAGATCTAAAGATAAGAGATCATTCATAAGATCTAAGCCAAGTGTCACACAATGTAAAGTGAAAGATCACACAAACAAACCTAGGAAAAATCATCTAATCATATATCAAGTAATCAAGTTTTCCTAGTCTAAGGGGACATGAATTAATCTTGAAACAAATAAATCAAAGAAAACAAGGATGCTTAGCAAGCTAGAATGATTCATGTTAATCTTTGAGAAAAAGAAGATCTCTTAATCCCCGGGACGGATGAGAAAGGATGATTAGATCGAGGGGAAGCATGGACGTGTGATCAAGTTCATTCCTTATAATCTTCTTAGATTATGAGTCACGAAAGCCCCAAATCTTTGCATGGATGCAATGCATGTATCTAGAATGTGCCAAGGTTGTAGTGTGTTTTATGTTCATGGATTTCTAGAATGACTTAGAAGTCTAAAATGTGTATGAATGAATGAATGAAATTATCATGGTGTAGACACCCCGATTTTGACCGACCGTTGAATTTAGAAGAGCGTCACCTCCACGTCCAATGATGATAAAGACCGAAAGATTCAAAGTATTCCAAGCTCTTCAGAAAGTTCTCCAAATGCGGTAAAATTTTCACAGATTGAAATACCAGGTATTTAGGAGAATTCAGGTATAAAACATCACTTTTGGAAAAAAATCTTCGAAAATAATTTTCTTTAAGAAATAGGAGGAAAGAAAAGACCTAAAAGGGGAAGTTCAACAAAAATCGGCACACGGCAGGATTTCGCAGCACTCAGTGAGTGCCGAACGGCATTCGATGAGTGCCGAACGGCAGTCACAGAATGCCGGCCCGGCATTTACTGAGTGCCGCCGATAATTTCTGACTGCCGTTTGCTTTAATAGTCCATATTTTGTGGTACAATACGTATGTGTATGCGAATAAAAACAAAAAAACTGATAAAGTAAGGCTGACTAAAACGCGGCCATTGATAAATTTCCGCGGCTCTCAATAAGTGTCGCGCGGCAGTCATGGAATGCCGCCGCGGCATTCACGGAGTGCCATTGCGGCATCCATGGACTACCGCAAGAGATTTTTGACTGTCGCCCTGTGCAGCAGTCTGTCTATTTTCAGGAAGTACGTATTGTACCACCAAATGAGACATTTACACCTGTCTTTTACTCCGAATTCACTGAAAATACTTGGTAATTTTGTCTATAAAAGAAGGAGGATCTTCCTTGGAAAAAAAACAACAAGATACAAGAAGAATATACCATTACACTAATACATTTTGGAGAGAAAAAAAGAGAGAGTTTGGAGAGCTTGAAGAAGAGTTTGGAAGATCTTCAAAGTAGAGAAGCTTTGAGGATAGCTTGGAGGTGATCCTCTAACTATGAGTTGTTTCTTTTCTTTTTTTAAGTCCCTAATCTTCAAGCTACTTAGTCTTCTTTGTTTCATTCTTTCTTTTGTGTCTTTTTTACTTCCCTCTTGAGACTCTTGGAGATCTTCAATATCTCTCTTGAAAACTCTTGAGTTTGATGTTTTCAATCTCATGTAAGGTTATACTTCACATGGGAGTCAAAGTTTGATCATCACTTCATTTTATAAGCAAATAGATGGATCCAAGTCCATATTCATGATTTGGGTCCTCTAGCTTGATGTTTCATGGAATCATTTCTATATTCCTTTGAGACTCATGAGTATTAGTTATATCTTCATCTCCAATGACCATCAAATGGTAGGAGAGAATGGTCTAGTTTAAGTCCAACTTCATGGTTTAATAGTTGGGGTTAACAAATAAAAGTTAAACTTGACAAATGAAAACAGTGAGTTCACAAACTGTTTTTGATCAAAGGTTTTTAGTTCAAAATCTAACCGTTGGAATCAAGTGAAACTGACGGGAAAGTGTCAATAATACAATGTTTTACCACTGTAATTTTTGTTTTGATGAAGTTCCATGCCTAAGATGGTTTGGTCTCATGATTTTAAAACATGCAACTCTCTGTCCGAAATTTCAGAACATCAAGTCCATTTTGAAATTCATAAATTAGAATCTTAATAGAGTTTTCGGGGTTTCTAATAATTTTTTCTAGGTACCTTAATGTGTTAGGAAGATCCCCTAAAAATATCTAAGTGTTTCTCATCTTTTTTCTATTTTTAGAAAATCGTACAAGATCTCTGGACAGAGAGTTGCAGAATCCTGAGTGATGTCTAGTGTTTTCCATATTCCCGGAGATCTAACCGTTCAAACCTTGATTTTCTTTTTGGGTTATAAACTAGACTCACAGAGGCATATTATATCCAAATATCATTAAGATCCAACCGTTGGAAGTATGGTTTTTCCATTTTTTTTAAGATCTGGTCTGCTCTCTGTAATTCATAAAAAAACTGCTACTGTTTTTGTCTAATCTTATTTATTTCAACTCAAGTGGTCTCCTAATGTCTTGGGACCCCAAATCATACTTTGAATAATGATAATTTAGCTTAAATCCAGAGGCTAAGTGACCCAAATTAGTGAATAAATCCATGTCTTATTCTTGTTCACATTCATTCATTCATGTACATTAATGCTTATGATTAGAACTAGCTATTTGAACAAAGTTGGATTTCATGCTCGATAGATCTAAGCTAGGAAATCAGGATTGATTGTCTGATATCATATTATTATGTGAAGCATGTGGACTAATCTTTGTTTTGTAGTGCATTTGAGGTAAAATTTCTCATCTCTTCTCTAGTTTATTTCATTTGTTGATTTTCTCGATTTTCGACTCCGTGCGCGACACCTTAGACTAGGTCTTGCCTTATGTGTTTACATGCATTAGAGACCTTTTCTTAGGTTTATTTTATATGTATGCCTTACATGTTTAAATTCGCAGCTGGATCCTGGGTAAGTTTCCTAGTTCCCTATTTGTACAGCATCATGCTTGCTATTTGAACTATGTGGCTTATGAATGATATTTTATCGATTAGCAATCTTGCACCCTCTTCAACATGCTTGTGAAATGTATTATTTTATACATATGTATTATTTGAGGGCACATTTAAATTAACAATTCGATTAGAAGGATGTTGAGTAGAGGCCTATCGCAAGATAGGATGAGAGAGGGTGTTTTAGTCTGATGGGCTCCTTCCTCTCTCATTCCATAATCCCCGGACTTAGTTAATCTCTGGTTTCTGAAAAGATCAGTTTGCTTTAAAAATGGTTTCTTAATTTTTCCTTTTAAAAATTAAGTGGCGACTCATTGTTTTGTGTTTTAAATCAAAAAATATTTTAAAAGAAAAATTGTGGGTAAGAAAAATGCAATATCCACCCATGGGATATATACAAATGTAGTATGAACTACTTCCTAAGACATGAGCTAATTTGGAGTACATGTAAGCATCAAATCAAAGGATGAAAGTGAAAATATGCTTGCTGTGAAGAGTGGACAGAACAGTAACATGATCTTTCGGAAATTGAAAAGTGGGGTTAGGAATGTTTTCAATGCATGATATTTTATGGAGATCTTCATTATTGTGTCTAGAACACAACCCAAAAAGCTAATCTTTAATAACTATCACAGATTAAGAGAAATCATATAAACAATAGAGGTTATTCAAAAACAGAGTCCATACTGTCGACTGAAATGTTAGAACATCTTAGAAAATGAAAACAAAAGATCTAGAGGCCCATATTATACCGCAGGTTCCCTAAGACATTGAAGTTCAAGGGAAAAATAAGTTGGGATCACTCCTTTTGGAAAAGTTTTCTGTAAAATAAGTTGAAAGTCAACCTAGCTGCTGTGACAGCAGAGGCAGAATGTTTGGACAAAAATAGACCCCTTTCAAGTGCTTCCATGTCAAGACAAAAATCATGGATGTTCTATAATGAGTTATAAAGACTTTCCAAGTGTTCTTGCATTCATATATTGAGTATTGAACTCAAAATAATTCTTTGAAGTTAAATGACTCACTATTTTGAAGGTTTTGAGAAGACAAGGTTTATTTCTTGAAATCAAAATGAGGGGTTTAAGAGTTTGAATGGGGTTTTGAAAACATATTTTCAATACTTAATGAAGATTATAACCACTTAAAATGTCAGCATCAAACTCATCATCAAGAACCTCCAAGATTGTTGGAAAGTATTATTTACATTTTAAAGACAACTTCATGAATACATAGGAATGTATTGAAGTTGAAATCATCATCTATCAAACATGTTTTTGAGGTCAAGAGCTACTATCCATAAGGATTCACTCACCTTAAACTTCATGTCATCATCTAGATGATGATAGACTAGTAAGTAAATAAAGGAAACAAAAAGAGAATTGAGGTAAGAGAAGATGAACAAATATAAACAAGCAAGTATATAAACAATCAATAGATGATATTCAATGATGTATTGGACTTGTAGCTTGGTGTTTGACTCATATGTGGTGACATTGGACATGGAAATAACTTCTTCTCTCTTAAATGCTCACTAAAATGGTAGTTGGGTGTATTGAATATGAAGTAAAATGGAAGTAATGAAGTAAAAGCAAAGTTTAGAACTCACTTTCTTGTTTGAAAATCAAAGAAGCAAGCTTCTTTTCTCTCTATTCTAACCTTATCTCTACAACTTTCTCTCTAAAACTTTTCAAAGCTTGCATTTGACACCCCCCAAAATGAGAAGTCAAGGGGGGTTTATATAGGCCAATTTGGGGTGATTTTGGGGTTTTAGAAGTACTCCCATTGGTCCCAAACATCTGTGAACATAGAACTACGTCGTTTTAGTTTTTAATTAATCAAAATGGACCCCCAAAAGAAATTACAAAAAAACACCATTCTGCAGGAGAGTGCCGCGGCGGCACTGGGCCTATGCCGCGGTGGTAGTGGGCCAGTGCCACAGTGGCACTGCTCCTCATTCGTCCAGATAATCCTTTTTAGGCCCCAGAGGTTCCGGTACTCGCGAAAAGGCCCTATTTCGTCCGAAATTCATAGAAAATGCATACGAACTCCAAATTGAGGTTGTGATATACCGTTGGAAAGGTAAAATGGAGTCTACTTTACATAAAAAAAATAGTTCAGAGATAGGTCACTTTAAAAAGTTTTGCGGTATTCGCGATAAAAGCCGATTTGATCGCCTTTTTCACCTTCAGAAATTCATAATAAATTCGTTTTGAATCCAAAAATTATGTGCGACATACCATTGGAAAGCTTTCAACCTCTAGTATCGGTGAAAACAATTTGAAAAATGATATGATGCTCCGACTTCAAAGTCAGCTTTTGGTCAAACTGGTCAAACTTGGGATTCCCGGGAAGTTTTGGAAACCTCTTGGAGCTCCCAGGAGCTGACGTTTTCGTTTGATTTTCTTTTAAAACTCATTTTAATACTTTCCACATGATCTAGAATGATCTCGGAACTTTTTAGCGAATTTGGACGATTTCGGTCAAACTTGGTCAAACCTTAGTCAAACTTGGTCAAACCGGTCAACGGGGACTTTCTGGGAACTTTTGGGACCTTTGGGGGTCGTTAAGGGCCGAAGATTTCATCCGGTCTTGCTTTAAAACTTATTTTTATTGTTTTTCTTACGACGTAGCGCGTTTCCAGAATATTTGGTCCGAATCCGGGAGCGTTCGGGCTTTCAGGGGTATTTTGGTCATTCTGAGCATTCTGAGAGATAGAACAGACTCCCAGGAGTCCTTTTGAGTCTTTTACGATCATTGTGAATCACCAAGCTATGGGTCTCCTAAATCTGATAGCCGACAAAATGGGGTGTCTACAGTTTGCCCCTCTTTGGCACGAACTTGCAAGGCAACGCATGTCGCAAGCGAGTGCCAAAGCTTTGAAGAGACATGTCTTTTTGGAGGCTATAGATTTAGGATAAAAAGCGTTGCAAAAGATGTAATGATAGAAAACATGATGTTGGGGCCAGGGCTGGTCGTGCTCTTCGTGAGCTGCCTACGTATCCCAAAGGGAATCAGACCAGGACGTAGTTCGGGGCACAAAGGGACAAACCGCACATGCACAACAAGACAGGTAAATGCTATGATATAAAATGATATGTAATGCATGGAAGTGATATGAATTATATCCTGAGTCCTATCATGTTTAGTGTTCTGGTCTTAGCATGAGCTGGTGCTGTAGGGTGTGTGCCACTCTGAGTGGACTTATGTCGTGCTAGTGTCTCCGACTGTGATGCAGTGGCTGACTCGGATAAAGATGCAAAGGTGTTGAAGACTCTGGGTCTTGGGCAAACTTCTTAAATTACGGGAAGTGTGCTTTGCAAACAAATGTAATCGAACGTGGGGTCCCAGAGGACGACAACCAAAGGTGATCGAGGGATCTTGTGACACTGATAAGTGCGAAAGCTATGATAATGGACAAATGAGAAAGCTCATGATAATCAGGAGACAAGGAGTCGTGGGATGATGGTGCTTCGTCTTTAAAATCTGGATACGGGCGATGTTCTAGTTGTTTCTGATGACCGATCTTCGGGAGTCGGTTTTGCTTTTGCTACTTTCTGCTGGGGATAGTGGGACCTAGTATCCTTCTGTATTTGTCCTCAGGGGATGACGTAGGATTCTCAGAGAATCTCTCTTTTCTTGATCGGGAACCAGGACCCATTTCTGAATCTCTCACGGTTGATCAAATCTTTTGCGCTCAATCCAAGAGGGCTAGTCGGGGCCTTCGGGAGCTGGTGTCTTTCTATTTCTATCCTCAGGGGATGATGTAGGACTCTCAGAGAATCTCTCTTAATTGTTTCTTGGTCGGGAACCAGGACCCATCTCTGAATCTCTCACGGTTGATCAAACCTTTGCATTGGTCGGTCCGAAAAGCCGATTTGGGCCTTTGGGAGCTAATATCTTTCTGTTTCTGTCCTCAGGGGATGATGTAGGACTCTCGGGGAATCTCTCTTATTGTTTCTTGATCGGGAACCAGGACCTATCTCTGAATCTTTCACGGTTGATCAAATCTTTGCATTGGTCCGTTTAAAAAGCCGATTCAGGCCTTCAGGAGCTGATATCTTTCTGTTTCTATCCTCAGGGGATTAACTGAATCTGCTGGGGTTAAAATGGATCAATTGGGGATAAAACCTCATAAATCTTGGCTAAAATGGGCCACCGGGGCTAAACAGGATCACGAACGGGCTGAAACGGTTGAAACGAGCCAAAACGAGCTAAATTGAGCAAAGTGGGGCCCGCGGGGAGCAGTGTCGCGGCGGCACTAGGCCATTACCACGACGGCAGTTGGCCAGTACCGTGACGGCACTGGGTGGCCGGACTCCATGTGTGTATATCTCGGGTTTTTGAGCATTTCAAGCTCATTTTTGGCCATTTCGGAGTGCTTTTGGAGCCAAAATTTGTCAAAATGCAGCTTGTGCGCGCTCAGGTGAGTAATCTTTCCCCATGATTGGAATTTTGATTGGTGTTTTGGTTTGTTCCATTTTTCAAGAAGAAAGTTTGGTTTTAGTCTTCCATTTTCTTGCAGATCCATGGCTTCGAGCTCGAGGAGACCGTCTAAGAAGGCCAAGGAACGAATGAAAGCCGAGAGCCAAACCCCGAACTTGATTTTACGGGACCTCCAACGTCATCTTTCGACCGCGGCTCTAGCGAGCCTGGTATGTAAAACTTTCGACAATTTAGGACTATCTTGTGCATTATGCTAGCTATATGGACTGTAGTGTGCACCTAGAGTTTGTTGGAAGCTTGTTTTGTGCTCGTACATTGATTTTGTGAAGTTGGACTTTGGGTCATGAATAGTGATTTATGCTCATTTTTTGTTGTTTTTGATATGTGTAGGTGTCGGAAGTGACATTGAAGGGCCATGGTAGCCTCACTCATGCTTTACTGTGGTACATCCAACTCTCGCCTGCCGTCAAGAGAATGGTAGACGATGTCGGGTTTGGCGGCTTTATTCGCCTAGTTTCAAAGAGTAGCAACGATCTGGCACATTTTTACGCTCTTGCTGATAGATGGTGGGACACCACCAATACTTTCCACCTGCCATTTGGTGAGATGACAATGACGCCTTTTGATCTTTCTATGAGATCGATCCCGAGGCTGTCGATATGTTGATTGGGGTTGTTCCTCCTAATCTGGAAAGGCACTGGTTCCCTTGTGGCTGGCTTTATCGGGCTTATGGTAGAGGGAATCATAACCTGAATAATTCTCAGCTTTTGAGGGTATTTCTTCTGTATGTCCTTGGTTGCTCGATATTCGCAACACGGAATGACCAGGTGAGCTTGAGGCTTCTTTCTTGTCTGGCGACCATTGGTGAGATCCCCTCTTATGACTGGGGCGGTGCTACCCTAGCCCATCTTTACAAGCATATGGGTGAAGTTTCCCGGGGCGGTGTCAAATTGACGGGGGGATTCTGGTGAGCTTGGGAGGTATGTACTGTAACCTCTTTTATCTTTCGTCTTTTTTATTTTTGTACTTCTTGCTTTTTTTTTTTTTTTCCCTTTGTCTGTGCAGCTTTGGAGCTTTGAGTACTTGAAGATGTTGGCTCCTTCCCCCACTGATGAATCAGGTGAAGATGAGGATGGCATGGCTCCTGTGCCTTTGTTTCCCCAGGGCTTGAGATGGCGGAGGGATGTTGTCGGGTTAAAGAGCGGAGCTCATCAGATTGTTCTCGTCAGAAACTTCTTATCTGGGTTGACGGCTGCTAGCGTTGATTGGACGCCTTGAGAGCGCGTTGCCTATGCAGCCCTAGAGGAGATACAGGCGGTCAAGCCCCTTTTCTCTTGCCGACTTCTGATGGAAAGTACCTAAAGCAAGCAATGGTTCCTCGATGAGCGAGTATCTCGGCAGGTGGTTGGCGGTCCGAGGTATCGCGTCCCTCATGATCCTCCTGTGATGGATGCTGATGACCTTTCTGGTGATGATTTGCTGGCGGCCTTAGCTGGTACCGATGTTTGGGATCACTTTCTCTCTGAGACTGGCTATAAGGCTTACTATGGCCGCTTCCTGATGCCCAACTTCCTACTCTTGGAGGTGAGTTTCTTTTACGTTTTTGTCTCTATCCGTTACCTATGTTTTTGACTCATCTTTTTCCTAACTTGTTTTGTGCCTACAACTTCGTGAGATGTACAGGAGACAGGTTCCCCCAGCTTCTGATCCTATCCCTCCTTGGGATTGGACCGTTAATGTTTTGGGTACAGATATCTCTCCCCAGGTTATGGAGGTGTCACGGGTCACATGTGGGTATCCTACCCAGCCAGCAAGCATCCTCAACGTCCCTTGGAGTTATGCTGAGGAGGGCCACGCCTTGGCGGCTAGCTTACGATCTTTGGTTCTCACGTGAGACCATCGGGTATGTCTCTAATTTTGTGCTCCTTAAGGTTATGAGATCCTAACCCTGATCTTGCCCTTGACAGATGGATGGTATGCGGTAGTTTGCCACCAGTCAGATGGCGTCCTTGGTAAGTTTCTGACTCGACTTCATTTTTGTACTTTTTATTGTTTCTCTACTGATTGCTTTCATTTTGTTTGTGTGTGCAGTATCGTAGGGGTGGTGTCGGCTCATCGAGGATCGGGCCTAGGTGCAGAGGTGGCAGGAGGAGTCCATCGCCGACGTACACTCTGGGTGGCCCGACAGAGGACAAAGAAGAGGAAGACTGAGGCCACCTAAGCGGGGATTTTCGTTTTATCTCCATTTCATGTTTTCAATTGGATTGTACTAGTGAATAATGTGACTGTTTGGACAATGTTTAAGATAATGTGTAGGATGATGTGTCACCCTTGACAGAGTATTATGATGTTTTGCCTTCTGAGCCGAATAGTTTCCGGTTTGAAGGTGCAGTTGTGTGCTTCCTTTGGTTGGTGGTTGTGTGATGATATATGTGTATTGTGATTCTGTGATTGTTGATGTTACTACGATGAGCAGCTTTGTGATAGTGAGTGTGTTTGCCTTCCAGGTGGGATAGTCCGTGAAACGGGGAGGTGCTGTCGAAATTTTGAATTTTGCTAGAGCCGCGACAGAAAATATGGCATTGTATGATCCCGCTCAACTCACAGCTTGGATGAACATCACGGATGGTGTGGAGCGGATCAACCTCTTCAGCTATGGTCTGACCGAGCTATTCTCTCTTCGTCAGATGGCTCTGAACACTGAGTTCATGCGTGCCGCTATTGTCCACTGGGACCCGGTGAACCACGTCTTCAATTTCAACGGCCTGGAGATATGTCCCCTGTTTGAGGAGTTCTGTGCTATCCTTGGTTTTGATTCTGACTCTGACCTGATTCTCCCTTCTGCTGATACCCCCAGTCCCACACGAGGCTTGGTTGAATACCTGAACTATTCCACTACTATTTCCCGCCGGCTAATTCATGGTGAGGTTCTTGACATTGCTTCCATCATCGCCCGGTATGCTAGTCCTGGGAATCCTAGCGTATATGATGCTACCCGTGGGGCCGCTCTGATATTGTGCATCACTTCGCATTTTCTGTTCTTGGGTGCTTCTATTGACTTGGTGCACATGTGCCTTGGGCTGAAATTTAGCAGGAATCCCATGGTCATGGTTCTGGCTGAAACCCTGAATGGTTTGGATCGCGCTTTCAACCAAGGAACGCTTCTTCTTTCTGGGGCGCCTTTGGTGTTACAAGCTTGGCTCTATGAGTGCCTTCAGTTATGGACAGGTAATGTGTCGTCGGTTTATTTTTGCAGGGTTGTACGTCATCCTCATTACACTGCTGCCGATTAGGTTGGCATGATGGGCGCTTTATCTAAGGCAGACATTTGCTGGATCGTAAGGCATTAGGGCCTTCATGCTATGACCACTAGTCTCGGGGACTACCAGAGAGTGTGGCTGATGGGCCTGAGAGAGACCTCTTTCTATCATCCTCGCTGATTGGCCAGACAGTACGAGCGAGTTTAGGAGGTCCCCCGGGGGTTTACTGAGAGGGTCTTTGCTTCCAGAATCAAAGCCACTACTATTACTGCTTTCATCAGGGGCTGGGCTAGTCGAGCAAGAGCCTATTTTTAGAGACCTTTGAAAAAATAAAAGACACAAAATAAAACTAGACTTGACTGATTCTGCTTCTTTCCTCCAATTGTCTTTGATATTTGGGATTGCTTTCTGAAAGAGCTTTTTGTGTTTTCATTTATCCCTGCTTATGTAATATTTGAAGTTTGCTTATCAGCGAACCTTGGTTACTTGGAGAACCTTATTTTATACATTCGGCTTTCTGAAAACATTCGTAGTACGATTTTGATCAGATGTTTCCTTTTGGTACTTGTTTGGGCATGCTAGGACGATTAGAGGCAAACGAGGCGGGTGGCCAAAGTTTGCCCCTAGGTTGGGATATGTATGGTTGTGAGGCAAATGAGGTAAATAACCGACGTTTGCCCCTAGTTTAGAAGAGGTTTAGGCAAACGAGGCGGGTAGCCGAAGTTTGCCCCTAGTGTGAAGGGTGATTTCTGGGTTATGGTAAGGACCGCGACTTTATTTTTCTCACATGCTCATAATTTTGCCTAGACACCAGTTAGGTGACCTAGCGAGCTCTTTTCTCTCTTTTGTTATTGCTCACTTTGGATTTAGCTCTAACTTTTGCCTAGGCGCCCTTTCAGATTTTTGACCTAGCAAGCCATCCTTCTTTTTTTTTTTTTTGAAAGTCTGCCTACGTACCCCCGAGCGGGGATCAGGTCAAACGTAGTTCGGGCCAGGACTTTTAAAGAAGAGGGGTTAATTATGATAGTGTCGACCGAACCGATGCGGTTGCCTACGTATCCCCGAGTGGGAATCAGGTCGTGCGTAGTTGAGGGAGAGGCTTTGAAAGAAAATTAATTTTGGGGAATGGTCAAGCATAGTACTTGTTGAGGCGATCCATGTTGATTGGTTCTTTGAATTCAATGCCATCGAGGTCTATAAGGTAGGTTGCTCCTCCAGAAAGGATGGTTTTGACGATCTAAGGGCCGACCCATTTGGGTTTGAACTTTCCGCGTGGATCAAAGATTGGGGCTCGTAATTCTTTAAGGACAAGGTCACCCTTGAAAATTTTCCTCGGACGAACCCTTTTGTTGAAAGCACGGGCTATCCTCTTTTGATAGATTCGAACATGGTCGACTGCCGCTAGGCGCTTTTCATCTATGAGAGCCAATTCTTCGTACCTTTCCCTCAACCAATCTGATTCCAAAATTTCACATTCTGCCATCACGCACAGGGACGGTAGTTCTATCTCGAGTGGAAGTACTGCTTCCATTCCATATACTAGTGAGTAAAGAGTTGCTCCTGTGGACGTCCTTATCGATGTTCTGTATCCCCAAAGTGCGAACGGTAGCTTTTCATGCTAGTCTTTGTAGGTATCGGCCGATTTCTGTAGTATGGCCTTGACATTCTTGTTTGCAGCTTCGACTGCCCCATTAGTTTGCGGCCTGTATGGTGACGACTTGTGATAAGTGATTTTGTATTCCTCAAACAGATCCCTGACTTCAGCTTTGAAATGACTACCATTATCTGAAATGATCTCATGGGGGACTCTATAGCGACAAATGAGGTTCTTCTTGATGAACTTGGCCACTTCCTTGGCCCCCAACTTGCCGTAGGATGCGGCTTCTACCCATTTTGTGAAGTAGTCAATGGCCACCAAAATGTATCAATTTCCATTCAAGGTTTTTGGAACGATTTCACCGATGATATCAATTCCCCAGGTTGAGAATGGCCAAGGAGAGGTCATGCTCTATAGAAGAGACGACGGTACATGCATCATGTTTGCATGGATCTGGCACTTGTGACACCTTCTTACGTATTCGCAACAATCTTTCTCCAATGTTGTCCAATAGTACCCTTGTCATACAATTTTCTTGGCCAGCATGTGACCGTTCATGTGTGGACCGCATACCCCCTCGTGTATTTCTTCCATCATTCTTCTGGAGCTTTTTCCAAACAAGCAAGTCAGGTTGTGACCATTGTACCCTTTCTTCAACAATTTTCTGCCGCAAATGATGAATTGCACTGCGAATCTTCAAATTGCCCTTTTGTCTTTCTCGGTAGACTCTTGGGGGTACGTCCCTTTTTCTATGAAGTCCCAGACATCTGGTACCACGGTGTTTAGTTTTCTTCTTCTTCGATTACGGGGATTGTGCTGAATGAAGGCTCGTACCTTTGCTCAATTACCAAAGGCATCATCTTGACCCCCACGGGAATTTTGATCATGGAGGCTAAGGTAGCCAACGAATCTGCTAGCTGGTTCTCTTCCCTTGGCAAGTAGAAGAATGTGATGTTCTTGAACTGTCTCTTGGGTCCATCGAGATGATCGTGATAGGGCTTCAACCTTTCTTCTTTCACTTTCCATTCTCCTCTAGCTTGTGATATGATGAGGTTCGAATCTCTGAAGACATTCAACTTATGAACTTTCAGTTCTACGGCTGCTTCCATCCCCAGAATACATGCCTCATATTCAGCAGTATTATTGGTGGAGTTATAATTGGGCTTGACTGCCAGTGGGGAGTGATCCCCATATGGTGACACTAGAATCATTCCTACTCCGTAGCCTTTCATGTTGGCTGCTCCGTCAAAGTACAACTTCCACTGTTCTTCCTTGATTTCCATGATATTCTCGTCTGGGAACAGAAAATCTCCACTTACTTCAGAATCAATGGCATGTTCAGCAAGATGTTCAGCTATAGTTCTCCCTTTTACCGATTTGCTTGTCACATACTTGATATCGAATTCGGACAGTAGAAGTAACCAACGGGATATACGACCGGTCAGGGCAGGTTTTTTGAGGAGGTATTTTAGAGGATCCATGCGGGATATGAGCACAACTGGAAAGGCCAGCATGTAGTGCCTTAGTCAGCGAATGCACCAATCCAAGGCCCAACATGTTTTTTCAAGGGTAGAGTAGTTGAGCTCGTACCCAGTCATCCTCTTGCTAAGGTAATATATGGCTTTTTCAGAGTGGCTTTCTTCTCCTTCTTGGGCTAGCATGCAACCCATGGCATTTTCGGAGACAGATAGGTAGAGGAATAAGGGCTTATGAGGAGCAGGTGGTGAAAGGACGGGCGGATTTTGAAGGTAGGCTTTTATTTTGTCAAAAGCGGCTTGGCATTGGTCATCCCATCGGAACTTCTCTCCTTTTCTCAGCAATCGGAACAAAGCATCACATATAGTTGTGAGTTTGGAGATGAAGCGGCTGATAAATTGGATTCTTCCGAGAAATCCTCTCACTTCCTTTTCATTTCGTGGCGGTGCCATTTCTAGGATTGCCTTGATCTTAGAGGGATCCACCTCTATCCCCCTTTGCGTGATGAGAAAACCCAAGAGCTTACCAGAGGTCACACCAAAAGTGCATTTCTTTGGATTCAACCTCATCTTGTATTTGCGCAACCTTTCAAAAAACTTTCCCAGTGCCACCAGGTGTCCTTCTTTGTCCTTGGACTTCACGATCATGTCGTCTACATACACTTCTACTTCCTTATGAATCATGTCATGTAACAGAGTGGTAGCAGCTCTTTGGTAGGTCGCTCCAGCGTTCTTGAGTCCGAAGGGTATTACACTATAACAGTAGGTTCCCCAAGGTGTGGTGAATGTCGTCTTTTCTCGATCTTCTGGCGCCATTAGAATCTAATTGTACCCCAAAAAACCATCCATGAACGTTAGTAGCTCATGTCCTGCGGTGTTATCCACCAAGACATCAATGTGGGGAAGCGGGAAGTCATCCTTAGGACTGGCTTTGTTTAGATCACGGAAGTCAAAGCACATATGAACTTTTCCATCCTTTTTGGGGACTAGCACGATATTGGCAACCCATTCCGGATACTCCATAACAATGATGAACCCTGCCTTGAATTGCTTTTCTACTTCTTCTTTGACTTGAGTGCCCATTCTAGTCTCATGCGCCTAAGTTTCTGCTTGACAGGTTTAGAATTGGGAAGGAGAGGAATGCGATGTTAGACGATGTCAGGATTGACCCCAGGCATGTCCTCGTAAGACCAAGCAAAAACATCTTTGAATTCTTTTAGCAAGAGAGTCAATTTTTCTTTTTCTTTTTCATTAAGGGTTGAGCCAATTTGCACAATTTGTGGATTATCTTTTTCACCTAGGTTAATTGATAAATTATCTTCGATTATTTCATAAGCAGGTGGTTTTTTAATTAGTTGCTTAAGTTCAATTGGGAGATCCTCGAAGGGATCTGTGCATTCACAAGTATTAGACACAGAGGAGTAACCAGAATCGTCTTTCATTTCTTTCATGATAGGTGGAGTGATTACATTAGATAGTGGTGGGCTTACAGCAGCCGACTCTGGTATAAACTCGATAATTGGAAGTACAGACTCTGGGGGAACAAGGGATAGGGAGACAGATGACTCCACAACCTGGTTGCTCAGACCCTCCTCAGTTGGCTTGATCTAATCATCTTGGCTCTCAGCCCTCTTTTCTTCGGTGAACTCTTCCCACATTTTTTTGATGGCCTCAGTGTCCAGATACTCCAACCAGTCTTCCTTCGGGGTCTTCTCAACTTCTTCAGGATAGAATGGATCTTGATAGGGGGGCCTTTCGCAGTCAGCGAAGATTTCCAGCCCGGGGTGCCTTTTTCCAGTGGCCTGATGGATCCAAGGTTCTGGGAACCCAAAATAGGGGAAATCATCTCCTTCCTTGATGAATTGCCCATTCAAGGTTTTGTGATATAGTGGGAGACTCCTCACTCTTTTCTTCCATGCCCTTTATAGCTCGCCGTCTTCTTCAGTGGGCTTGTACCCAATCCGAAAGTGCCTTGTTGCCCTTTGATCTGCGGGAACTCACGAATCCTTGCTGGCGTCGGCCCAATCCCATTCTAGGGAAGTAGTTCATTTTGCGAACGATGTTGACAACTACAGAGTGGATCTCGGGAAACCTGTCTTCATCATTGATCATGTAGACTTCTTCCATGAAGAATCCCCCGATTTCTCCTTCTTCTAGCTCAGGTAATTGGATTTCAAAGATGGGAGCGTAGTTTGGAAAAGCATCATTACCCCAACTATTGCCGAGGAGGATTTTCACCTCCTTCTCATGAATGTACTTGATCATTTGATGCACAGTGGATGATACAGCTTTGTTAGCATGCAGCCAGGGCCTCCCGATCAACAAATTGAACGAGGCAGGTATGTCCATAACTTGAAAGATTTCAGTGCTGACCAAAGATCCTACCCGAATTTGGAGAGAAATAGTCCCCATCACATTTCTCTTGGTGTTGTCGTAAGCCCTCATGGATTGCACAGATGGTGTGATATCAAGGACATTGACCCCCAAGGCAGTGGCAGTCCTTAGAGCACAAACATTTAGGGCGAAGCCTGTATCGACCAGACAGAATGGCACCTGCTGTCCCTTACATCCAACAGTGATGTACAAAGCTTTGTTATGTGTAGACCCTTCTGGCGGCAGGTCCTCATCAGAAAATGTAATGATTGGGTCAGGGGTGAGTGCGCCCAAGAAAGCCACCATGTCTTCCGGTGCAGCATCGATGGGGACCTCAATTCCAGCCAAGGCATTCAACACAGCTTGCATATGCTTGTAGGATGTTACCATGATGTCCCACATCGAAAGATGCACTTGGGTTTTCTTCAACTGCTTTATCAACTCATTGTCTTCTTTGATGATCTCATCCATTTTTCCCTTTCCCTTGTCTTTGATTGGACATTTTTCGATTGCTTCAGTGGTAGGCTATGGAGGCTGATAATGACGGCCTGACCTAGTCAGATGATCAATCTCGACAGGAGTAAGCCCTTCTACAGTCCCATCTTCTTTGAACCAGTCACAATCTATTCCCATAAATGGTTTCTCCGGCTCGTTCCAGATAGAAGCATCGCTTTCATTGTTGGGATCGTACCATTTGAGGTCCACTACCCCTAGATCGTGTTCTTCCAAGAAGAATAGATCTTGTTCATCAGTCAGTTGTTGCTGCCACTCATCGTCTCCTCCTTCAATTAGATGAATTCCCACAGATTCTGGGATGTCAATGAGGGGTAAAGGTTGACCTAAGGGTGTGACATAGACATCAGGGTTGAAGGATACATGGTTGGATTCAATGAGGATGATATTTTGGTGGTTTGGTAGAGGATTTTGAGTGATGTGGGACTGCTTTGGAGGTGGCTCAATGATATTCTGGTCAACGAGGTCTTGGATATCATGGCGGAGGCGCATGTAATCATCGGTGTTGTGGCCAGGGGCTTGGTGGTAGGTGCATCTTTTGGACATATCGTAGTTTGGCAAGAGTGGGGTATTTCATGGCTGGAGTAGTTGGAGGTGGCCCTTTTTAAGGAGGCGATCTAAAGCTGAGGAGAGGGAGAATTCTAGCTTGGCAAAATTACGAGGAGGCATTTTCTGGAAAGGGCGATTGGACGAGTTTGCCTGGTTAAGGGGTTGGTATGGCCTACGGGGTATGCCATGGGTTGATTGCTAAGAGCATTGACATCCGGAGGATTACGGGAGTAGTTGGGCCTTTTTGACTGACTTGGAGGCTCTTCCTTCTTGATCTTTCCTTCCCTGATAGCGTCTTCAATTCGAGTTCCAACCTCAAACAGCTCTTCGAAAGTAGAGATGGACTGGTAAAACAATTTCTCTTGGTAGAGTGGTTGCAGATTCCAGATTAGCATTCTCACCTGTTCTTTCTCAATCGGTCGGTGGGTCATTTGGGCCACTTTGTTCCTCTACCTGCTTAAGAAAGAAGCAAAGGATTCATTGCTATTCTGTCGAGTAGTTTCCAAATCCCTGACTGTAACATCCAACTCTTGATTGTAAGAATAGTGATCGACGAAGACTCGAACGATGTCTTCCCATGCCCGGGTTTTGGAGGCTTCCAAGGTTAGGAACCATGATAGTGCAGACTTTGTGGGAACAACATTGCAATGTGTTCGTGGGTACAGCCCATGGATTGGAAGATGCTCATACATAGCATCACATGACTTTTAAGATTTCCAGTTCTGTCAAAACGGTCGATGGCAGGCATCTTGAAGTTCTCCGATAGTTTCAGCTTAATAGGCTCAAAAAGGCCATCCAAGTCTAGCATGTAATCATCAACCCCTTTGCTTTTCCTCAGTACACTTTCCAGCTTATCAACCTTATCCATTTTTTCTTGGAGTTTTTTCTCATATACAAATGGTGGGACCCCTTGAAACCAATCTTCCTCCCCGTTATTCTCATGTGGGGGCGGTTCAAATCCCGGCGGTGGAAACCCAGGTGGAGGTTGCGACCGCTGCTACTTCAATTCTTCCATGAATTTCAGAACTTGGGCTAGGTTGTCAGACTGCTAGCTTATGGTTGCTCCCAACTCGATAACCTTGTTTTCTAACTCTTCTTGATTCATGCTGAAGCAAGGTGTCGGACTGATTCTGACCAAACGATTATCTGAACTTCTGACCCAAGATGAGGATCCCAGTGTAGACATCCCAATTTTGACCGGCCGTCGAATTTAGGAGAGCGTCACCTCCACGTCCAATGATGATAAAGACAGAAAGATTCGAAGTATTCCAAGCTCTTCAGAAAGTTCTCCAAACGCGGCAAAATTTTCACAAATTGAAATACCAGGTATTTAGGAGAATTCAGGTATAAAACATCACTTTTGGAAAAAATCTTCGAAAATAATTTTCTTTAAGAAAAGGAGGAAAGAAAAGACCTAAAAGGGGAAGTTCAACAAAAAACGGCACACGGCAGGATTTCGCGGCACTCAGAGAGTGCCGGGCGGCATTCGGTGAGTACCGAACGGCAGTCACAGAATGTCGGCCTGGCATTTACTGAGTGCCGCCGACAATTTCTGACTGTCGTTTGCTTTAACAGCCTGTATTTTGTGGTACAATACGTATGTGTATGCGGATAAAAACAAAAAACTGATAAAGTAAGGCTGACTAAAACGCGGCCATTAATAGTTTTCCACGGCTCTCAATGAGTGTCGCGCGGCAGTCATGGAATGCCGCTGTGGCATCCACGGAGTGCCGTTGCGGCATCCACGGATTGCCGCAACAGATTTTTGACTGCCGCCCTGTGCAGCAGTCTGTCTATTTTCAGGAAGTACGTATTGTACCACCAAATGAGACATTTACACCCGTCTTTTACTCCGAATTCACTGAAAATACTTGGTAATTTTGTCTATAAAAGGAGGAGGATCTTCCTTGAATAGGGGAACAACAATAGACAAGAAGAATATACCATTACACTAAGACATTTTTAGAGAGAAAAGAGAGAGTTTGGAGAGCTTGAAGAAGAGTTTTGGAAGATCTTCAAAGTAGAGAAGCTTTGAGGATAGCTTGGAGGTGATCCTCTAACTATGAGTTGTTTATTTTCTTTCTTTCTTTTAAGTCTTTAATCTTCAAACTACCTAGTTTTCTTTGTCTCATTTGTTGTGTTTCTTTTACTTTTCTCTTGAGACTCTTGGAGATCTTCAATATCTCTCTTGAAAACTCTTGAGTTTGATTTTTTTGAATCTCATGTAAGCTTATGCTTCATATGTGAGTCAAAGTTTGAACATCACTTCATTTTATAAGCAAATAGATGGATCCAAGTCCATGTCCATGATTTGGGCCTTCTAGCTTGATGTTTCATGGAATCCTTTCTATATTCCTTTGAGACTCATGAGTATTAGTTATATCTTCATCTCCAATGACCATCAAATGGTAGGAGAGAATGGTCTAGTTTAAGTCCAACTTCATGATTTAATAGTTGGGGTTAACAAATAAAAGTTGAACTTGACAAACGGAAACAGTGAGTTCACAAACTATTTTTGATCAAAGATTTTTAGTTCAAGATCTAACCGTTGGAATCGAATGAAACCAACGGGAAAATGTCAATAACACAATGATTTACCACTAAAATTTTTGTTTTGATGAAATTCCATGCCTAAGATGGTTCATAAATCAGAATGCAACTCTCTGTCCGAAATTTCAGAACAGCAAGACCATTTTGAAGTTCATAAATCAGAATCTTAATAGAGTTTCCGGGCTTTCTAATAATTTTTCCTAGATACCTTAATGTGTCAGGAAGATCCCCTAAAAAGATCTAAGTGTTTCTCATCTTTTTGCTATTTTTAAAAAATCGTACAAGATCTCTGGACAGAGAGTTGCAGAATCCTGAGTGATGTCTAGTGTTTTCCATATTCTCGGAGATCTAACCGTTCAAACCTTGATTTTCTTTTTGGGTTATAAACTAGACTCACAGAGGCATATTATATCCAAAAATCTTCAAGATCCAACCATTGGAAGTATGGTTTTTCCATTTTCTAAGATCCGGTCTGCTCTCTGTAATTCGTAAAAACTGCTACTGTTTTTTTATCTAATCTTGTTTACTTCAACTCAAATGATCTCCTAATGTCTTGGGACCCAAATCATACTTTGAATAATGATAATTTAGCTTAAATCCAGAGGCTAAGTGACCCGAATTAGTGAGTAAATCCATGTCTTATCCTTGTTCACATTCATTCATTCATGTACATTAATGCTAATGATTAGGACTAGCTAATTGAATAAAGTTGGATTTCACGCTCGATAGATTTAAGCTAGGGAATCAGGATTGATTGTTTGATATCATATTATTATGTGAAGCATGTGGACTAATCTTTGTTTTGTAGCGCATTGGAGGTACAATTTCTCATCTCTTCTCTAGTTTATTTCATTTGTTGATTTTCTCGATTTTCGACTCCGTGCGCGACACCTTAGACTAGGCCTTGCCTTATGTGTTTATATGCATTAGAGACCTTTTCTTAGGTTTATTTTATATGTATGCATTACATGTTTAAATTCGCAGCTGGATCCCGGGTAAGTTTCCTAGTTCCTTATTCGCACATTATCTTGCTTGCTATTTGAACTATATGGCTTTTGAATGATATTTTATCACTTGCAATCTTACACCCTTTGGACATGCTTTTGTAATGTATATTTTATACATATGTATTATTTGAGGGCACATTTAAAATTAACAATTCGATTAGAAGGATGTTGAGTAGAGGCCTATCGCAAGATAGGATGAGAGAGGGTGTTTTAGTCCGACGGGCTCCTTCCTCTCTCATTCCATAATCCCCGGACCTAGTTAATCTCTGGTTTCCAAAAAGATCGGTTTGCTTTAAAATGGTTTCTTAATTTTTCCTTTTAAAAACTAAGCGGCGACTCATTTGTTTTGAATTTGATTTTGAGAAAGCATTTTAAAAGAAAAGCTGTGGGTAAGAAAAATGCGATATCTACACCCAGTTGCTAACTTCAAGAATCTATACTAACCTGATAGATTTCGAGAGGACTAGATCAGATTTTGACAGTGATGACTTAAGATAGACAAATGATAGTGATGTTAACAAACGTGGACTGACTCGTGTAAGACTGATCGAGACAGTCCGTGCAGACCGATAGGAATGGTGTATGCAAATGAGGAAAGCACGCGAATGTAAGCCCTAATCTATATGATGCTCCTATTTCTAACACATAGCAATTAAACAACTAAGGTCATAACCATAAAGAGTGTGTCAACTTTACTTTCCAGTATGATCACCAAGGGATAACAGGGGTTTCCAGGGTTCTATGAAGGCTTCTAGGGGAGACTGGGCATTTCTAGGTGATTTGGACAGAAAGGCTGGGATTTTTGGAGAATCCGGGAGATTTGGGCAGAGCTTCTGGGAAAACAGGTACTTTAGGTATTTCTGGGAAATTTGGATAGAGTTTTCGGGAAAACAGGTACTTTGGGTATTTCTGGGAAATTTGGATAGAGTTTCCGGGAAAATAGGTACTTTGGGTATTTCTGGAAAATTTGGATAAAGTTTTCGGGAAAAAACTGGCCGATATGGTTATATCTGGGATATCTGGGCAGAGTTTCTGGGAGAAACTGGTTAATATGGTTATATCTGGGATATCTGGGCAGAGTTTCTGAAAGAAACTGGTTAATATGTGATGATGGTGATTATACTGTCTAGCAGGTTTCCATACTCCTACGTCTTAGGACCGACAAACAAGGTTTGCGGTGTATATCTTTGTGAGCATGGAGCGGACATCCTTGTCATGGTGCCTGGGCAGGTTAACTCAATGTGATCACATGTGAGTGATTGCCTTGGGAATCATAAGAAAGAGGTTCCGCCTTATGCCACATAAGTGTCTACACCGCACAGGTAATCTCGTCAGGGCATACAGCAGTTATATCACATTGCCCTATCTAAAAAGATGAATGAACAGTCCTTTGAAAGGTTCTACAGGAATCTATATGCAAAGGCCGGGTTTAGTCAAAGACGGTCCATTGACGAGAGCTCCAATATACCGTCAGAGAGACAATACGAAGGTTTTTACTCTTTTTGATATACCTTGGAAGGTACAGTATCAACGGTGACTTATGCCCTGGCACAGCAAGACCTGAACAATGTCAGTGCTGCGTTTCAGACACAGTCGGAGGGGAGAAATGCAAGAGTACAATGCGGTGAACCAGACACAGTAAAAAGATGATTTTAAGGATGCTTCTTATGAGTCAAACCTCAGTATTATTTTGTTTTGAAAATAAACATCCCCAGCCGAATCACCAGATTGTGGACACGCGAAATTCCACCACTTGCTTATTTTTGTTTGAAATTGATTTAGATCAAAGAAAGAAAATGGTCCATTGAAAACAGATACAGAGTCGCCACTTGGTCTTTAAGGAACCAAGAAACCTAATTTTGACTCACCCAAATGGATAAAGGGCACCGGCCCTTCATAACCAAAGAACTTGGCTCGGGTTTTGGTACGAGAGAGGAAGGAGCCTTTGTCACGACTAAAACACCCTCAACTCACCCCGTCTTTCGACGGGCCTCATTTAGCATCCAAATAATCATATTATACTATGTATGGTTCGACAATTAATACTATGATAGTATATTACATCACATAAGAAAATTTAAAATGGAAGATCTAAAGATAAGATATCATTCATAAGATCTAAGCCAAATATCACACAATGTAAAGTGAAAGATCACACAAACAAACCTAGGAAAATTCGTCTAATCACATATCAAGTAATCAAGTTTTCCTAGTCTAAGGGGACATGAATTTTTCTTGAAACAAATAAATCAAAGAAAACAAGGATGCTTAGCAAGCTAGAATGATTCATGTTAATCTTTGAGAAAAAGAAGATCTCTTAATCCCCGGGACGGATGAGAAAGGATGATTAGATCGAGGGGAAGCATGGACGTGTGATCAAGTTCATTTCTTATAATCTTCTTAGATTAGGAGTCATGAAAGCCCCAAATCTTTGCATGGATGCAATGCATGTATCTAGAATGTGCCAAGGTTGTAGTGTATTTTATGTTCATGGATTCCTAGAATGACTTAGAAGTCTAAAATGTGTATGAATGAATGAATGAATGAAATCATGGGATATGTATAAATGTAGTATGAACTACTTCCTAAGACATGAGCTAATTTGGAGTACATGTAAGCATCAAATCAAAGGATGAAAGTGAAAATATGCTTGCTGTGAATAGTGAACAGAACAGTAACATGATCTTTAGGAAATTGAAAAGAGGGGTTAGGTATGTTTTCAATGCATGATTTTTTATTAAGATCTTCCTTATTGTGTCTAGAACACGACCCAAAAAGCCAAACTTTAATAACTATCACAGATTAAGAGAAATTATATCAACAATAGAGGTTATTCAAAAGCAGAGTCCGTACTATCGACTGAAATGTTAGAACATCTTAGAAAATGAAAACAAAAGATCTAGAGGCCCATATTATACCGAAAGTTCCCTAAGACATTGAAGTTCAATGGAAAAATAAGCTAGGACCAGTCCTTTTGCAAAATATTTCTGTAAAACAAGTTGAAAGTCAACCTAGCTGCTATGACAGCAGAGGCAGAATGTTTGGAAGGAATGTTTGGACAAAAATAGACCCCTTTCAAGTGCTTCCATGTCAAGCCAAAAATCATGGATGTTCTATAATGAGTTAGAAAGACTTTCTAAGTGGTCTTGCATTCATATATTGAGTATTGAACTCAAAATAATTCTTTGAAGTTAAATGACTCACTGTTTTGAAGGTTTTGAGAAGACAAGGTTTAATTCTTGAAATCAAAATGAGGGGTTTAAGAGGGGGGTTTTGAAATGGGGTTTTGAAAACATATTTTCAATACTTAATGAAGATTATAACCACTTAAAATCTCAACATCAAACTCATCATCAAGAACCTCCAAGATTGTTGGAAAGTATTATTTACATTTTAAAGACAACTTCATGAATACATAGGAATGTATTGAAGTTGAAATCATCATCTATCAAACATGTTTTTGAGGTCAAGAGCTACTATCGATAAGGATTCACTCACCTTAAACTTCATGTCATCATCTAGATGATGATAGACTAGTAAGTAAATAAAGAAAACAAAAAGAGAATTGAGGTAAGAGAAGATGAACAAATATAAACAAGCAAGTATATAAACAATCAATAGATGATATTCAATGATGTATTGGACTTGTAGCTTGGTGTTTCACTCATATGTGGTGACATTGGACATGGAAATAACTTCTTCTCTCTTAAATGCTCACTAAAATGGTGGTTGGGTGTATTGAATATGAAGTAAAATGGAAGTAATGAAATAAAAACAAAGTTTAGAACTCACTTTCTTGTTTAAAAATCAAAGAAGCAAGCTTCTTTTCTCTCTATTCTAACCTTATCTCTACAACTTTCTCTCTAAAACTTTTCAAAGCTTGCATTTGACACCCCCCAAAATGAAAAATCAAGGGGGGTTTATATAGGCCAATTTGGGGTGGTTTTGGGGTTTTAGAAGTACTCCCATTGGTCCCAAACATCTATGAACATAGAACTACGTCGTTTTGGTTTTCAATTAATCAAAATGGACCCCCAAAAGAAATTACAAAAAAACACCATTCTGAAGGAGAGTGCCACGGCAGCAGTGGGCCTATGCCGCGGCAGCAGTGGGCTAGTGCCGCGGCGGCACTGCTCCTCATTCGTCCAGATAATTCTTTTTAGGCCCCCAGAGGTTATGATATTCGCGAAAAGGCCCTATTTCGTTCGAAATTCACAAAAAATGCATACGAACTCCAAATTGAGGTTGTGATATACCGTTGGAATGTTAATGGAGTCTACTTTACATAAAAAAAAAGTTCAGAGATAAGTCACTTTGAAAAGTTTTGCGGTATTCGCGATAAAAGCCGATTTGATCGCCTTTTTCACCTTCGGAAATTCATAATAAATTCGTTTTAAATCCAAAAATTATGTGCGATATACCGTTGGAAAGCTATCGACCTCTAGTATTTATGAAAAATATTTGAAAAATGATACGGTGGTCCAGCTTCAAAGTCAGCTTTTGGTCCAATTGGTCAAACTTGGGATTCCCAGGAAGTTCTGGAAACCTCTGGGAGCTCCCAGGAGCTGACGTTTTCGTTCGATTTTTTTTAAAACTCATTTTAATACTTTCCACATGATCTAGAATGATCTCAGAACTTTTCAATGAATTTGGACGATTTTGGTCAAACATGGTCAAATCTTGGTCAAACCGGTCAACGGGGACTTTCTGGGAAATTTTGGGACCTCTGGGGTCTCTGGGGGCCGACGATTTCATCTGGTCTTGCTTTAGAACTTATTTTATTGTTTTTCTTAGAATGTAGCGCATTTCCAGAACATTTGGTCTGAATCCGGGAGCGTTCGGGCTTTCAGGGGTATTTTGGTTATTCTGAGCATTCTGAGAGATAGAACTGACTTCTAAGAGTCCTTTTGAGTCTTTTACAGTCATTGTGAATCACCAATCTATGGGTCTCCTAAATCTGATAGAGACAAAATGGGGTGTCTACAACTACTATAACAGCGAACTTAACTTGCCCTTTTCCCATCGGGAGGGGACCGACGATGTCAATGCCCCACTGAGCGAACGGCCATGGGTAGAGGATGGGTGTTTGGAGTTCTCCTAGGCGGTTGATCATGGGGGAGTATCTTTGGCACTTGTTGCATTGTCTGACATACTCCTAGGAGTCCCAAGCCATTGTCGACCAGTAGTTGCCCTGCAGCAGGGCTTTTCGGGAGAGCGCCCGACCTTCTACATGGTTACCGCACACACCTTCATGGATTTCATGTAGTATTGCTTGGACCTGCGTAGGGTAGACACAGCGGAGATATGGGATAGATAACCCCCTTTTGTAGAGGATGCCATCGACGAGGTGATATCTGGCCGTCTAGTATTTTATCCGACGGGCTTCTTCCCTTTCGTTCGGTAGCGAGCCGGTTTTGAGAAATGTCGTGATCGGATCCATCCAACTGGGGCCCAAGGTGACTGGATCGACCTCCATGCCTTCCAAGTTGATCACACTTGGCTCAGGTAAGTATTCAACCCTTATCCCAGGCAAGTCTGACTTGGAGGATGAGGCAAGGTGGGCTAACTGATCGGCTCTCGTATTCTCTTCCTTAGGGATCTGTATTATGGAGAAGTCTTCTAATTTCTTTAAAACTGTTCGGACAAGGGCCAAGTAAGCTACAATATTTTCCTCCCGAGCCTCATATTCTTGGGTAATTTGATTGACTACGAGTTGGGAGTCATTGTACCCCTGGACTTGCCGCGCACCCATCAATGTGGCCAATTGCAATCCAACCAACAGGGCTTCGTACTCGGCCTTATTGTTGGAGGCCTAGTGTTGGAAAAACAGGTTTAAAAAGAAAAGTTTAAACGCGCAGCGGAAAAATCAAGTTATGAAACTTTATTGGCATGCCCTGATCTACTACTCGTCAACTCTACAGATGCGAACAAGAGGGGACAGAGTTATACCTTAGTGTCTTGAACCCAATTCTGATCTTCAACTTCCAGCAGCCTCCACTAGATGATCTTCACCCTTATGACTCCTACAGATGCCTGCCGGAAAGACTAGGGTTGGTGGGAACCCTATTAGAGAGGATAGAGAAGGTTTTGGGGCTCCAAAACAGTTTCTGCAGCTTCTGACGTTCAAAACGACGAACAACCTTTTCCAGAACGCAGCTGCCCTATTTATAGATTCCCAGAACCGACCTAGATCTCGAGCGATCGAAGTGCCTTCGATCGATCGAACATTCGATCGATCGAACCATCTTCGATCGATCGAACCTGTAGAATTCAATCGATCGAAACAACTTCGATCGATCGAACCTGTCTGAACATCATCCTCATTTGCCTTTCCAAGCATCCTAGCGGAGCTAAGAGTGGGACCTCCTAGGCTCTTTATTGTTGGCTCAGACTAGTTTGTTAATTACCATGACCAAACTCTTTGATCAGCAAATTAACTAACTGGTCAGTTAACGTTTACTCCACTATAAAACGATAACTGAACTCCAACGCAAAAGAACATATCCGAAGCGATAACTAGACTTGTATGGTGTACTAATGTCCCTCTACCTTCAGAATTCGTAATCATATTCAGGTAGTCGGATAACTGTTACTGTCAACCTGAATCATGATTACTTCTTGTATTCCTTGAGTCCCATTCACCTCTCATGATTACCAAACATGTTGATAATTCTTATCAACAAGACTGCAGTACTCAGTAATCGACTTGGTGACATTCTCAAGGGAATGCTTACTCTGAATTAGAGGGTAGATTCTATCTTGACAATATATGTTCACAACCCTATGAACATGACATACCCAAGATACCCAGGTGTTGATCTTCTGTAGACCTCACTGATTGGTAAGTCAAAGCAGTCATATCCACAGTCTGTGTTCATAATCGCCTCAAGATTGAGAACACGTACCTTATACAAGTTATGAGTTCCTATCGACTGATTGACAGCTTTGAGTGTCAATAGGAAAGCTCAGGTCCGTCAATGCACTATAAGCACTAGCACATTAACCAAGAGTCACACTCTAGTGATTGAGATTTATCACTCCATCCAATGGTAGTTAATGATGCTACAGTGTATACCTGATGAGATATCCAGTCTCATCATCCACTGTGACAAGCTTTAAGTATCAAAGAAAAGTAATTCGTAATCTCATTGTATGTATCTCATACACACACGAAATACTTACTATGATACTTATGGATTAAACAATCATCTCATGAAAGAAACATACATAATGAAATGTAAAGCTGATATCCATATATTAAAAGGTTAATGTCTAATACATAAAGTAATGGTTTGAGGGCACAAACCCAACAAACTCCCACTTGCACTCATAACCATTCAGAACTACATCTGAGACCTAGACTATCTAGATGACGATCAAAAACCTTCTGTGGCAAGGCCTTTGTAAACGGATCAGCAAGATTGTCAGCTGTGGCAATCTTGGTGACAGTCACATCTCCACGTTGAACAATATCTCGGATAAGATGATATTTCCGCTCTACGTGCTTTCCCTTTCCATGGTTCCTTGGCTCCTTGGACTGAGCCACTGCCCCACTATTATCACAATAAAGCGTAATAGGCGACAGCGACGCTGGTACCACCTCGAGTTCCATAAGGAACTTCTTGAGCCAAACAGCTTCCTTTGCGGCTTCACAAGCAGCCACATACTCAGCTTCTGTAGTTGAGTCTGCAATGCATTTCTGCTTAATGCTCCTCCAACTGACAGCACCACCTCCCAAGGTAAAGAGATGACCGGACGTCGACTTTCTCGAATCTTTATCTGACATAAAGTCCGAGTCAGTGTATCCTACTGGAATTAACTCACTACCACCGTACATAAGCATGTAATCTTTAGTCCTTCTCAAGTACTTAAGAATGTGCTTAACGGCTGTCCAGTGCTCTGGACCCGGATTCGACTGATATCTGCTAACCATGCCAACAGCAAAGCAGATATCTGGTCTAGTGCATAACATCGCATACATGAGACTTCCCACTGCCGAAGCATAGGGAACTCCTGTCATGCGATTCCTCTCCTCCTGTGTCTTTGGACACTGGTCCTTGGAGAACGCTAAACCATGCCTGAAAGGTAACAAACCTTTCTTCGAATTATCCATTGAAAACCTAGTTAGTACTTTATCGATATAACCAGCTTGAGATAATCCCATTATCTTTTGCTTGCGATCTCGAAAAAGCTTTATCCCAAGAATATAGCTCGCCTCACCTAAATCCTTCATATCGAAAGTACTAGCTAGCCAAACCTTGACCGTTGACAGCGCCGCTACATCATTTCCAATGAGTAGAATGTCGTCAACGTAAAGCACAAGAAAAACTACCACTTTTCCTTCACATTTCTTGTATACACAAGGTTCATCCAGATTCTGTATGAAACCAAACGACTTGACTGCTTGGTCAAATCGGATGTTCCAACTTCTGGATGCCTGCTTAAGCCCATAAATGGACTTTTGCAACTTGCATACCAAGTTACCTTTCCGACCAGCTATGAACCCTTCTGGTTGTTGCATATAGATGTCCTCCTCAAGATTGCCATTCAAGAATGCAGTCTTGACGTCCATCTGCCAGATCTCAAAATCTAGGCATGCAGCAATGGATAAGAGTATTCTGATGGACTTGAGCATGGCTACCGGCGAGAAGGTTTCCTCATAGTCAATGCCCTCCCTCTGAGTATAACCTTTCGCTACAAGCCTAGCCTTAAAGGTCTCAACCTTTCCATCAGATCCTCTTTTCCTCTTGTAGACCCACTTGCAGCCAATGGGTTTAATATTGGCTGGAAGTTCTACAAGATCCCAGACCTGATTAGAATCCATAGATTCCAATTCAGCCTTCATAGCTTTAACCCAATGAGCTGAATCAACATCAGCCATTGCCTCTTCGTATGTGGTAGGATCAGATTCAGATTCTATGGGGACAGCTTCAAAAACTTCTCCTAAGAACATGTATCTATCAGGCTGGCTGATAATCCTCCTACTACGACGAGGTACAGGTGCGAAAATAGGTGAAGAAGTGGTGTTTTCTTGATTTATATCGTCATTAACTGCGGGTTGGACTGAGGGCTCTCCTTCTATCTCTCTAAGATCTATCCTTCCCTTAGGTTTATGGTTCATGATATAATCATTCTCTAAGAAAACAGCATTTGTACTAACAAACACTTTCTGTTCCCTTGGATCATAAAAATACCATCCATAAGTACCCTTTGGATAACCCACAAAGTAACATACTTCCGATCTAGAATCCAATTTGCTCATCTTTCCTTTCAGCACATGTGCCGGACACCCCCATATCCGGAGATGTTGCAAAGAAGGCTTGCGCCCAATCCACATCTCTCGTGGTGTCCTTGGAACAGATTTGCTTGGTACTAGATTTAGTATGTAAGCAGCGGTTTCCAAAGCATAACCCCAAAGGAATAATGGCAACTCAGAATAACTCATCATCGACCTAGTCATGTCTAAAAGAGTCCGATTCCTTCTCTCCGCTACACCATTTTGCTGAGGCGTACCAGGTGCAGTCAACTGTGACAGAATCCCATTCTGTACGAGGTGATCAATAAACTCATTAGAGAGGTACTCGCCACCTCGATCAGATCGAATGGTCTTGATATGTGTGCCCAATTGCTTCTCCACTTCAGCCCTAAACTCTTTGAACTTTTCAAAGGCTTCAGACTTGTGCTGCATTAGGTACACATATCCATACCTGGAGTGGTCATCGGTAAATGTTATGAAATACTCATAACCACCCCTTGCTCTAATATTTATTGGTCCACATACATCAGTATGAACTAATTCCAACAATGCATTGGTTCTATTGCCCTTTGCAGGAAAGGGCCTTTTGGTCATCTTTGTAATAACCTGCATTTTCATGCATTATCATATTTAAAATTTTCATTATCATTGGCATTATTATATTCAAAATTTAATATATATTGTCTGTTTATATGTTAATCTCGATTCTTATGTGAAAAGTTTAATTCTTGACTAATTGAAATTACTTTTGGGGTCAAAATGCAATTTTCATAAAAACTTGCAATACCTGTGTTAAATTTCAAAACTGTATTTCAAGACGGTGGAATTATTTCTTTTAAACTCAAACTGTATTTTTATAAAATCAGAAAACTATTTCTAACGTTAAAATGAATTCTCTGTATTTTTGTGATAAACACCGTATCACAAAAATACCAGTGTAAGTTTAAAACTGTCCGCGCAGTGTTAAACTTCCACAGAATTTTGGAAGTAAATGATTGAACAAATATATTTATACCCAAATTATTATGCTGATGCTTTTCCTTAGGTCTTGTTTGGCAAATGTTGTTGTATGTGTATTGTCCTTATGCCATAAGCTAGATTACCCAAACACACATTGACCCACCTCATCTCCACCTACCTCTTACTTTCAATAGTGGAGAATAAAGGGCAGTGCATACACCTCATTGCTGCACATTCATGGTATTATATGGAGGTTAATGGAGATTGGGTGGAGGGTTAGGCCAATGTTTTCTTAGTGGGTATTTGATTATATATACACCCAACCACACTACACATTCTGCACTTCCATCACAACACATTTCAGAATTCACAGAGAGTTTAGAGAGTGCAGAGAGTTCTTCAATTTCGTAGAGAGAGAGAAGAGCTCAATCCTCCATAGCCAAAGCTTGGAATTCGGGAATTTCGTAATTATATTTCTGTCTCAACAATTTCTTCAATCTATATCACGGTGAGTATTACTAACTCACTCCAAATGTAACTCATTCCTTATTTACTGATTTAGGTAGTTAATTTTAACAGTAGCAGAATTTTGTTTTCAGATTTTTGTTAGGAAAACGAATGAAATTTAAGGTTCTGCCCGCGTTGTCCCAAGTAAAACTCGATTCTGCACACTTTTTGTCTAATGCAATTTTCTCAGATTTTGCACCGTTTGGGCAGAAAATGAGGATTACAGTAGCAGAAAAAGTATATTAGAAATTCAATCTAATATTTTCTCTTTTAATTTTAACAGTAGCAGAATTTTGTTTTCAGATTTTTGTTAGGAAAACGAATGAAATTTAAGGTTCTGTCCGCGTTGTCCCAAGCAAAACTCGATTCTGCACACTTTTCGTCTAATGCAATTTTCTCAGATTCTGCACTGTTTGGACAGAAAACGAGGATTTCAGTAGCAGTTTTTAGAATGCTGTTAGTTATGTTTAAAATGATTAAGGCAATGAATTACGAATTTTCAATCCCCGTACGCGTATTATTTCTTTAATTCTGTGAATTCCTTTATGTTTAAAGTTTGATGACATTCATGTGGAGTCAGTTGTACATGCATGGTGAGTGTTGGTAGTGTGTAAAAGAGTAATGATAGTGTGAAAAAGAGTAATGATTGTGTGGAAAGAGTATGAGTTTGAGTTGTGGTTGTGGTTGTGGTTGTGGTTGTAATTGTGGCTGTGGTTATGATTTGGTTTGTAATAAGGATGACTGTAATAGACTTTAAGTTATTGTTTTATTTCAAGGCGGTCTGTGCCTTAGTAAACCCTGTACTATAGGATGTAATAAGTTAGAAAATTTTTATAAGCCCAGGTTGCCCTACTCTGATTAATGGTTTTATGATGTTCGACGTTTTGGGACGGAATCGATCCTTCAAACTGTCGCGACCTACGGGTCCATAAAGGAAATTAAACGCTTTCCATATTTATGCTACGTCGGGGCGTGACAATCTTACCCTCTAAACAAGACTCGCAGACTTCCATTGGTTCGAGAACCAAATCGCCTAAGACCCCTTCTTTGACTAGTCTGCCAATCCTATTTAGATTGATATGACCAAGCCTCATATGCCAAAGCCTTGTTGGATTAGTGGAAGATCTCTTTCTTTTAGATGGTACAGTTACCACTGAGCTATTAAGTTCCATATTAGAGTCTTTAGAAATATTAGGAGTAATCACATACAAACCATTTGATTTAACACCAGAACATATAAAAGAACCATTTCTTTTAATCACAACTTCAGTTCCAAAATGAAAAGAATAACCATTATTCGATAAATTTGAAACTGAAATTAAATTACGTCTCATTGAAGGGACGTAAAGTACATCTGATAAAATCAAAACTTTATTGTCTAGAAATTCTAAAACTACGACTCCTATAGCAACAGCAGAAACGGTTGCGCTAGAACCTAGAGTAAGTACGATTTCCCCATCACTGCACCTCCTGGTTGATCTGAACCCCTGCAATGAATTACAGATATGGTTAGTCGCACCAGAATCAATGCACCAAGTGTTTGAAGTATCCGTTATAAAACTTACTTCAATCACATGTGATTCAATCATACCTTGAACTCTTGTAGCTAAGAATTCTGGACAGTTCCTCTTCCAGTGGCCTTTCTCACCGCATTGGAAACACTTTCCTTTGCCTTGGCCACCCACCTTCCCTTTGCCTTTACCTTTTCCCTTAGATTTTGCAATCTTAGGGACCGGTCCAACACTTGAACCACCAGTGCCAGCCTTCTTCTTCCCTTTCTTTCCTTTCGGTACAGATCGGGAAGATGAAGCGCTTTTCTCAACGTTCAAAACGTTGACCCCAGGTTTGATCACCCCTTCCGCTGCCAAAAGAGAACTCATCAATTCGCTCATTGAAAAATTCATTTGATTCATATTATAGTTAAGTTTAAATTGAGCGAATGAAGGCGACAGCGAATTGAGGATCATATCAACTTGGGTCTGTGCATCGATGTTGGCACCTAGGGTCTCCAGCTCGTTTAAATAACCAATCATTTTTAAAACATGTTCCTTGACTGGAGTCCCTTCCGACATCTTTGCACTCATTATCTTTTGCATAGCTACCTGTCTGGCAGGCCTGCCATGCTCCCCAAACATCTTTTTCAGGGATGTGATAATGTCACTGGCTGAATCATTCGATTGGAATTGATGTTGCAACACACCAGCCATTGAGGCCAGAATATAGCAACGAGCCATTCCATTCGACTTCTTCCATTTGTCGAACTCGCGTCTGGCAGCTGCCGAAGCATTTGCCGCGGGTTCTTCAGGGCTTGGGGTGGTGAGGACATATATGTGATCCTCCGCAGTTAACACAATATCAAGGTTACGTTTCCATTCAGTGTAGTTGTTTCCAGTTAACTTGTTTTGAGTGAGTATGGTGGCAAGTGGACTAAATGCAGATCCAGACATTATGATTTACTGAAAAAATCAAAACAAAATAAATATGGATATCAGAATTTGACAGTTTGAAATAAAAGAATCCTTTTAAAACTCTTATTTTAAAACAAAGTCGCCGGAATATCGAAACGAAAGAATAAAGCCTCCGTGTGGTGGTCAATGTTCGATCTTTCGATTTATCATAACTTATCCGCCATGCAACTCTTGCAAAACAAGTTATGACTTCCAAACCTATTTGATCTCTAAGTTTCTGAATAATGCCCCGTGTGGGATCCCTTATCCATAGCTCAGCTAGTGTGTACCATTAACTAGGATCCAATCATAACCGTCTCAAGTAGCGCCTCCGTATGGTGGTCACCCTCTAACACGTCTGATTGATCCTATCAAAAGAAGTTCACATCTAGTAACCAATGAGTAATGCACCCTCCGTATGGAATGATCACCCCTGGCGAGGTGACACAGAATGCATCACTCATCTTACAGTGAACCGTTAATGGAAGATCGTGGGTGTAATTAATAAGACCCTCTCCCACTAGATTTAGTAAAAAGGATTTTGCTTTTTGAGAAAATCTGTTTCTACACACTTCCCATAAACATCTAATGTTTACTAATGTGTTGAAAACTGTTTTTGAATTTTATTTTAGAAAACTTGTTTTGCGTGCATGCAACAATGTATAATGCGCCAATCACAAACCAAGCACATAAAACAAAAAACTAAAATGAAATAAAAGACATCCAAACGATGCCTCTATCTCCCATGGCTCTATCTTCATAGAACCTGCTTTTTGGTTTGATCGCCTCCAGCTCCATCTTCATGGACAACGGCTCCTTGCTCCATCTTCATGGAATTTCTAATTCTATTACATTGGACCTATGCTTCTTTTGAAGCTTACAATTTATCTAGAAAAAGGAAATAGCAACAACAAAATAAAAGGCTAGGGAAACCGGTGCGACTTTCCTTTTCGTAGGATTGAAGTCGCAGCGCCCTTTACATATGCCTTAAAACCAAACAAAATTAAAACAATACACCAATCTCAAAACATTCAAACACAAAATAAATGCTCTTGGTGCCATGGGAGATAGCGACTAACTTTTGCTGCAAAAGGTTAGTTGAACACACATCCACGCATATATGTAACAAAAATATAACTATTGGAACCCCTAATTGATTCACACAGTATATAAACTCTTTACATACTGAATCAGAACTCAAAAACAGCATCTAACTTCTCTGTCACAGTTCGATCGATCGAAGCCCGTTCGATCGCTCGAACCTTCGATCGATTGAACATTGTTCAATCGCTTGAACATTCTGTTTCACATAATGATTTGAAAATTTTACAGAATATTTTAAAATTAAAGTTTTTAATTTCAAAACTCTTTAATACTGTGAAACAAAGATCCTGACAAAGAGTCTGTCTCGATCGATCGAACTCTATTCGATCGCTCGAACACCAGAAGGTTTCGATCGATCGAAACCTGTTCGATCGCTCGAGTACAGAGAGTTCGATCGATCGAGACTACTTCGATCGATCGAACCCATCTTGCATCCAATGCAATCACAGATTTGTATACTGCTGCGATAACACTGCAGAAACAGATCTGTGACGATGCAGTTTCAAAAACAGTTCTAAAATCAACATACAAATCAAAATAGTGTTCCAAAAAACGCATCTATAGATCCAAACGAGCGTGGCTCTGATACCAATTGTTGGAAAAACAGGTTTAAAAAGAAAAGTTTAAACGCGCAGCGGAAAAATCAAGTTATGAAACTTTATTGGCATGCCCTGATCTACTACTCGTCAACTCTACAGATGCGAACAAGAGGGGACAGAGTTATACCTTAGTGTCTTGAACCCAATTCTGATCTTCAACTTCCAGCAGCCTCCACTAGATGATCTTCACCCTTATGACTCCTACGGATGCCTGCCGGAAAGACTAGGGTTGGTGGGAACCCTATTAGAGAGGATAGAGAAGGTTTTGGGGCTCCAAAACAGTTTCTGCAGCTTCTGACGTTCAAAACGACGAACAACCTTTTCCAGAACGCAGCTGCCCTATTTATAGATTCCCAGAACCGACCTAGATCTCGAGCGATCGAAGTGCCTTCGATCGATCGAACATTCGATCGATCGAACCATCTTCGATCGATCGAACCTGTAGAATTCAATCGATCGAAACAACTTCGATCGATCGAACCTGTCTGAACATCATCCTCATTTGCCTTTCCAAGCATCCTAGCGGAGCTAAGAGTGGGACCTCCTAGGCTCTTTATTGTTGGCTCAGACTAGTTTGTTAATTACCATGACCAAACTCTTTGATCAGCAAATTAACTAACTGGTCAGTTAACGTTTACTCCACTATAAAACGATAACTGAACTCCAACGCAAAAGAACATATCCGAAGCGATAACTAGACTTGTATGGTGTACTAATGTCCCTCTACCTTCAGCATTCGTAATCATATTCAGGTAGTCGGATAACTGTTACTGTCAACCTGAATCATGATTACTTCTTGTATTCCTTGAGTCCCATTCACCTCTCATGATTACCAAACATGTTGATAATTCTTATCAACAAGACTGCAGTACTCAGTAATCGACTTGGTGACATTCTCAAGGGAATGCTTACTCTGAATTAGAGGGTAGATTCTATCTTGACAATATATGTTCACAACCCTATGAACATGACATACCCAAGATACCCAGGTGTTGATCTTCTGTAGACCTCACTGATTGGTAAGTCAAAGCAGTCATATCCACAGTCTGTGTTCATAATCGCCTCAAGATTGAGAACACGTACCTTATACAAGTTATGAGTTCCTATCGACTGATTGACAGCTTTGAGTGTCAATAGGAAAGCTCAGGTCCGTCAATGCACTATAAGCACTAGCACATTAACCAAGAGTCACACTCTAGTGATTGAGATTTATCACTCCATCCAATGGTAGTTAATGATGCTACAGTGTATACCTGATGAGATATCCAGTCTCATCATCCACTGTGACAAGCTTTAAGTATCAAAGAAAAGTAATTCGTAATCTCATTGTATGTATCTCATACACACACGAAATACTTACTATGATACTTATGGATTAAACAATCATCTCATGAAAGAAACATACATAATGAAATGTAAAGCTGATATCCATATATTAAAAGGTTAATGTCTAATACATAAAGTAATGGTTTGAGGGCACAAACCCAACACCCAGAACCCGAACCATAATGCGTACTCAAGCTGGATCCCGTTGGGAGTAGTTAGGATGATCCCTGCCCCGCTGGCTTGTTTGTTAGAGGACCCGTCTACGTAAAGTACCCAGGTCGAGATGTCTTTTTGCAGTCCGGACGGTAGATAGGTGGGTCATCCTCTTCTACCGGGTTTTCTGGGCATGTGAAATCCACGAAAAAATCTACTATGTCCTGTCCCTTGATCGTCGTACGAGGTTTGTAGGTTACTTCAAATTCTTCTAACTCCAAGGCCCACTTGACAAGCCTTCTGGATGTTTCAGGCCTGCTCAGGATCCGGCGAAGCGGCTGATCTGTGAGGACCACGATAGTATAGGCTTGGAAATACGAGCGAAGTCTCTGGGCAGTCGTGATGAGGGAAAATGCGAGCTTCTCTATGCTAGAATATCTGTTTTCCATGCCTTGAAGTTCTCAACTGGTGTAGTAGACCGGGAATTGTATCCCGTGTTCTTCTCGGATGAGAGCCGAGCTGATCGCTAAAGGTGACACTGCCAAATATAAGAACAATTCCTCGTTTGGCACGGGTGTTGGGAGTAAAGGAGGCGATGCCAAGTACTTCTTGGGCTCCTGAAATGCCTCTTTGCACTCTTCCGACCACTGAAAGGCCTTACGGAGGATTTTAAAAAATGGTAGGCACTGGTCGGTAGCTCGGGAGACGAACCTGTTCAATGCGGCGACCCGCCCGACCAAGCTCTAAACTTCCTTGGATGACCTAGGTGATCGCATGTTTATAATGGCCTAGATTTTGTCAGGGTTTGCTTCAATACCCAGTCTACACACTAGGAGTCCCAAAAACTTCCCGGACGAGACGCCAAATGTGCATTTGGCCTGGTTCAACCTCATCCCAAACTTCTTCAAAATGATGAAGGCCCCGGTCAGATGCTCGAGATGGCCAAACTCATCTCGACTCTTAACCAAAAGAGCGTCAACATAGACTTCCATGGACTTCCCGATCAGATCCTTGAACATGTGATTGACCAGGCGTTGATAGGTTACCCCAGCATTTTTTGAGGCCAAAAGGCATCACTTTGTAGCAGTACGTTCCTTGATTTGTGATGAAGGAAATCTTCTCCTCATCCCCGGGATACATGCTAATCTGATTGTACCCCGAATAGGCATCCATGAACGAGAGGAGTGCATGACCGGCTATGGAGTCCACAAGGAGGTCTATCCTAGGTAATGGATAGCAATCCTTGGGGCAGACCTTGTTTAGATTAGTGAAATCTATACACATTCTCCACTTCTCGTTGCTTTTCTTAACTAGTACCACATTGCTAATCAGTCGGGATAGTGGACATCTCGGATGGAATTGGCTTTCAGGAGCTCCTCGACTTCTTCACATACTATCGCCTGTCTCTCGGGTGCCATACCTTGCCTCTTCTGTTTGACCAACTGGGAATCCGGGTTGGTATTGAGATGGTGAGACATGACCCGGGGATCTATCTCAGGCATGTCCTCATGGCTCTAGGCAAAGACATCCTGGCTTTGCCGTAGGAACTGAACCAGCTCCTCATTGAGGTCTAGCTCCAAGAGAGTGCCAATGCTGATGGTCTAGTTAGGAAACCAAGGATCAAACACCACCTATTCCAGCTCTTCCATTGGACCCACTCCATCACTTTTGTCTCTAAGGTCCATCTCCTGAATATTTAGTGTTTTCGCAATGGCTTCCTGGCATAAGGAACTGACATAGCAACTCCGAGCGACGGCTTGGTCTCCTCGTAGGCTCCCAGGTCCTTGAGGGGCCGGGAATTTAACCACCAGGCTGTACGTTGACACTACCACCTTGGCCTTGTTGAGAGTTAGCCTCCCAAGGATGATATTGTATGCAGTCGGAGCTTCCATGACCACAAAGCTTGCCAGTATAGATGCCTGCTGGGGTAGGCTCCCATAAGGACCAGGAGTTCAATGGTACCGAGCGGTTGAGTGATGGACCCGTTGAAACCTACCAAGGGAGTGGCCACTGGTCAGAGCCGGTCCCTGAATATCCCAAGCTGATCAAATGCTGAGACAAACATAATGTCGGAGGAGCTGCCCGTGTCCACCAATACCCTTTTAATCACATAGTTTGCTACGGAGAGCGTTACCACCAGCGAATCATCATGAGGGCAGTGTAGGTGATCGGGAGAGAACAAATCCTAATTATACGCCTTAATTCACATTTATTAGTACTTTTTTATCATATTTTTGTATATTTTTACTTCATTTTCTATTTTTTATCAGGATTTGGAGAAAAGTAAGGATTCCAAGTTAAATGGGGTGAAAAAGCAGAAAAAAAGAAGCTGAAAAAACCACATCGCGCGAGCGGCCCGCTCGCGCGAAACCCAGGAAATTGCTCACGCGACCCGCTCGCGCGACTTCCCAGAATTGCGCTCGCACAGCCCGCTCGCACGACCTGTGTAAAAACCAAATACATGTATTTCAGTATTTTGAAGACTCCTACGCAAACGAAACTTCCTAATTACGTCTAGAAAGCTAAATACAGCAGTTTTAGTACGAATTGGGTTAGGAAAGCTTCCAAACTTGCTCTAAATCTATAAATACTCAATTATAATTTAATTCTTAGGTTGACAATTAATATACAAAAAATATACAACCATACTTCCAGCCATTGAAGAGAGGAAAGCAAGGAGAAGAAGAAGAAGAAGACCAAGGATTCCCATGGCCTCCTCCATCAACCTCTTACCGTTCATCAATTCTATGGCTAACTAAACTCAAGATCTAGGGTTTCAATGAAACCCTAGCCAAGTACTAGGGTGTATTATCTATTCTTGGCTTAGATCTATTTTGATGGTAGTATGCTCAATGATCTATGCTTGCTGTGCTTGTTTAGATTATTTACATATAATGGTGCTTAAATTGAATTGTGCTATCAAGTATCTGAATAGTCCATGCCTAGATTAGATGGATTATACCACAACCCTAGTTTAGTGTGGGATAATTCGTGCTAACCGAAGTTGGATTATGCTGGTGCTTGAACCATAATTATTTTATTGACGGAGGAATTGGGCTTGTAGCTACAATTCTCCATTGTCATCCAATGTAATAAGCTAAAGTAATTCGTAAATACTCTTATTATGAAGCTAGTGGTGGATTTGCAATCCTAGGTTCCTTAAACTTATTATAAAAACAAATATTTAATTGCTTTCATAATTTAGATTTACTCTTATTGTTATTAGTTTAATTCAAATTAAATCCAAAATTCGTTTTTCTTAATTAATTAAATTTAGGTTTTGAAAATTAAAGTGCGTAGTATTCAATCTCTGTGGGTTCGACCTTTACTTCCACACTGCAAATCTTTTGAAAGTAAAGCATAAGTTAAGCATACTTTTATATCTTGATTTTGACAAGATCAGCAGGTCTAGTATGTCCAAGGATGAGAATAGCAATACGTCAGTTGGGGGAGAGCGGGTGGATTGGACATGCCAGACATCCGATCGGGATGTCCTAGCATGCCTCTTCCTGGCCAATTGTGGTTCCCCTCCGCCCAAAGTTCCTCCAGAGATTACATTGATTTGCCCAAGGGGTCGCAGCTGGTCAGGGTCTCGGGTGTCTTGCCGAGGTCATCTATCTGCCGCTACGAACTTGGCTAGATGGCCCTGCTCAATCAGCTTTTCAATGGCGATCTTGAGCTTAAAGCAATCCTCTATGTCATGTCCGTGGTCTTTGTGGAAGCGACAGAACTTATCCCAATTTCTCTTATTGGGCGGGCTTTTCAGTTTTGCTGGCTCTTGGAGGAGCCGTCGGTCTCAGCGGTGGCCATAACCTTTTAAATAGGCAGGGAAAGGGGTGTGAACTTGATTGGGAGCTGATCCTGACCACCTTTAGGCTGATCTTGTTTTATCTTCTTTCCCGAGCCCTTCTCTGAGGCATCGCACTTCCGCTTTGATCCCGAGGACTCGTCTTCTACCAAACTAGCGCTTGGCCTTGAAGAATTCCTCAGTGTCAATGTACTTTCCAACCCTCTCCGAGTGCTCCACCAGGGTTGCCGGTCTATCGCGGTGAAATGATGTGGCGACCTTGGTGTGTTGAACTCCCGAGCAGAAGACCATGATCGTGGCCGCTTCGTTCAAGTTGCGGATCTAGAGCCTCTACTGATTGAAACGGTCCACATACTCCCTTAGGGACTCCCCCTTTCGCTATTTGATGGTCAACAGTTGGGTGTTCGGTTGTGACCGGTCGAGCATCCCCATAAATTGGTTGATGAAGAGCTTGTTCAATGTCTTGAAATCACCAACCGTTCGGGGTTTCAGAGCATGGAACCACTACGGGGTTGGCCCTTTAAGAGTGCTGGGGAAGGCCAGGCAGAGTAACTCATCGACTGTGGTGACTAGCGTCATTTGAGCCTTGTAAGTGCATACATGGTCAACTGGGTTCCCTGAACCGTCATAAGAGCTGAGATGGGGCGGTTTGAATTTTCGTAGGATGGGGAATGCGGTGACCCGAGCGGTGTAGGGTGACTCGATCTCTATATTGGTATGATCGTGGCGCTGAGTCTTTCGATTTTCTGCTACAAGTCCTCGATTTGGGCCTTTACATCTCGCCCGATTTTCCCTTCCATATCCAAGCAGTACGTCGAGTCCGATGATGAGGCCTCTTCTTCAAAGTGTGTCATCTTCAGGGATAGAACCCGGCTCCGACTCCGGGTAATCATATGCCTAAGATCTCCCCGGCTCTGGATCGGAGGGTCTTTGGCTGATTCCTGGGCATTTTGTCCTGATTCCTCCCTTCTAGCGGCGCGTCGTTTGTTGATAATATCTCTAGCATCTTCCAACCGGCGAAGATTGGTCTGAGCTTGTCGCCTGGTACGCCTGGGCGCTCTACTACTGTCACCATCCCGGACGTGCTCCCAATTCGACGGGGACACCGACGCAGAGTGGGTATGGTTTCGAACTCATGCGAGCTCCCGGTCGGGGACACTCTTCCCGGGCTGGTTCTCGAATTAAGGATACTTTTCCTGTAGGGCCAATAGAGCTTCAATTTTCTGCTGGGTTTGCCGCTGGCCTTCCAGGAGTTGCGCGAGCGCTGCTGTTACTTGCTCGGAGGTCATGGAGGTGGCCTGCTGCTCGAGTTGCAAGTTCTCCTGACCGGCCTGGGTAGTATTTTTCTTACTCATCTTCGGTGGCATGTTGATCAGTCAAGAAATTTGTTGGTGAAAAACTTACTTTTCCCACAGATGGCGCCAAACTGATGATGTCAAAGATTGGGTAAGAGGGGTTTAGAGAGAGACACAAGAGATTGTATGTGGTTCAGTCCCATTAATGAGGTGACCTACGTTCAAGGGTGCGTCGATGCGCTTTCACTAACAGATCACTGGTGGGGATTGGTGAGCCAATAGATTAGGCGGCACTACCAGCCAAAACCGACCGGGTGTATGCGTATCAGTGAATGTAAATGCTATTCTTTAGGTTTAGAAGGCGACCCCTTCAATGGGGGTGGATGGCCTTTTTTTATAGCTACAAGAGACCGCCCGTACAAGGTAAGGTTGTAGATTAGGAAACTTAATCTGACTACAATCTGATCTACACGAATTTAGGAGAGTTTCTAAAGTGGTTTAGGAAACTACTTTCTCATTCCATTCAGTCTTCTAGCTGGGATAGGTAATTGCCTGGTTACCCACTAGATAAGCAATCATGCCTTCTGGAGGCGCGCCTATGTGGGGCTAATCTGGAGCAAACACCCGGGCTTTTAACTAGACCGGGCGGTTTCATGCAATGGCTCGGGAGGATTGAACAGTAGACCTGGATTCGAGGCGACTTGACTTCTCCTTTCTGAGGTGGCGGGGTTTGACTTTGACAAGATATTTTTGTACATATCAATTTTTAAATTGGTCCTTTTATTATTGGTTGCATGGTAATTACTGGTTAAATAATAAGAATAGTGGTACTGACTACGCAATAATTGTCTTCTAAATCCTTTTATAGCTAGACAAAAGATGGATATGAAGATTTTCCCCCGTCCTACAATTGGACCGCTTCGTCCTATAGTTCATGGGCAAACATTGAAGTACAACATGAAAGTCAAGGTTGGTAGGGGATTTTCTCTTTAGGAGCTCAAGGTAGAAGATTGCTTTTAAATTATGTTATTGCTTACTTAGACATCTGTGTTTCTTACTTGTATCTTTAATGTTTGTTTTCAGAAAGAATGAGGTAAGAGAGGTATATAACAAATGCTTAAGAACGGATCCAAAATTCATTACCTCATTATGTTTATACTTTAAATGGATCCCATGTTTTGTGCCATCTTGCACTGGATATCACATGAAATTCTGATTGTAATAATTTCTTAGCTGATCTTGTACTTGCATTATGCAGAACTTGTTCTACAAATCATTCATTTTTTGGGTGGTGGTAATAGAATCAATAGATACTCTGATATTTAATTTGTATATCATAAGGAATATATATTAAAAGTCATGCTTTATGTAGTTGGTTTATTATTCATTTAATAAAATCGGTTATTCCATTTTTATGAGAATCTGTGTGGGCGATGTTTGCATTATATTGTTTATTGTGCATGTGTATCTCTTATTCTACATAGTAGGTGATTTGGTGTGTAGATTTCAGCTTACACACGGAAGATCAGACCATTGGATCTTGTAGAATGTAAGAGCTTGATTTACAGTCTTAGATGGGATTGGACACACCATCGGTAGGACTGCAGCATGGTGATGTAATAGGTTTGTCTTGACCATGGGAAATGGTATAGTTTAAACTTATTATGCTGGTACACTTTGTGTATTAAACGGGACTGACTTGGGGTAATTATCTTTGTACTGACTTATAAGATAATTAATACCTCATGCCTATTATGAGTGCTTATGCTACATACATTTGATATTTACGCTTTGATCTCTAAAAGGGTGATATCCTTAAATGGGTCAATTTCTCATTAGATTGGGTGACAATATTAATTGTGTAGTGGATATTAGTTAATGATGGAATCCATGTCTCAATTTTGGGATTGATGATATCCCCTTGAGAAAGCTTATAAGTTTTGATTATTATGTCAAACCATGCAGGTGGATTTTGTATCTGACATATCAGATAAGTTAAGCAGAGGATCTCAAGGAATTTTAATAGATTCATTAAATATGATTGTCAGTAATTATATTTAATTAATGGATATCTATAATCTTAACATGGGGAGATAATAAGCATTTAATAACATGGAGCTCAAAGTAAATTTTTTAGATAAGGGTAGGAGTGTAATTATAATTCTTTAGTGGTATGAAATATAATTTATGGAAATAGGAATCTGATTCAGTTTGAATTAGGGTTTCCTAATTCTATAAGGAAGCATATTCCTTATTGACTTCTTATGGTCCCTATCGTAGCCTATACATATGCTGCTTTGCTCTTCTCAGTTTGCATTTTTTTCCATCAAGAGGATTATAACTTGGAATAGAAAGAGAGCATAAAGAGAGAGAGCGAAAAACATAAAGGATTTTGAAAGAGTCCACACTCAGTTCGATATTCTGGAAACAGAGGAATAACGGTAGCAGATCGTGAGCTGTTATCGAGCTCGTGTTCTCGATTCGTCCACTACATCAATCTATTTTTGCAGTTCATGGTAACCCTAGTTTGGCCCTTGTAGGGTTATTATAGATTTCACGAAATTTTTTGCAGTACCAACTTATACGCGCTGTCAACGAATTATGGGAACGCAATTTCTTAACATATATGTGGGAAAATAAATGAAGTTCAATTCAAATGACCGTTCCTTGTAAATCAGAAATGGTCATATTTTTATTCAGAGTCGACTTGGATGAATGTTTTGTTTATTCTATCATGAACCACCATGTTTCTAGAATTTGATGTGACATATTGCGACCACCCTTTGCCCCACCGTCCCTCTTTTTGCAAGTCGATGTAGTGATGCTACATACTAGAATTGATTTAATTTTGTAATTTAGATGATTCTATAGATTGAAATTCTCTTTCCAAGTATTTATTTTTCTTCAGGTGCTTTCTGTATAATTAATTTTCTTTTGTACTAACCAGGCAGCGGGCATTGCGAAAAAGTTACCCCCAACAATTGGCATAGCTGTGGATCACCGCCACTGGAACCGTTCCTGGAAGGTCTCCAAACTAATATTCAAAGGCTGAAAACATACAAGGCCAAGTTGGTTGTCTTCCCAAGATGTGCTCGCAAAGTCAAGGTAAGTGTTAGCTAGTTGACATGTTTTCTATTCAAAGCACCCACCATGAAATTCTCTTTAAAATTCTTATTACCCTTATTTCTTTGCTACAAACTGGTGATTCTACTCTTGAGGAATTGGCAACTGGCACTCAAGTTCAAGATCCTTACATGCTTATTGTAAGTGAGAAGCCATGTGTCGAGCTTGTTAAGGTCACAGATGATATGAAGTCATTCAAAGCCTACTCTAAGCTATGTTTGGAGTGGACGAATAAAAGACATGTTGGTGCCATGATGAAGAAGGTTGCAGAGGCTGAGAAGGTAGAGAAGAAATAGAGAGCTGTGGTTGTATCGATCTGGGTTTTTTTTTTCGTTGCCTTTTTGCATCTAAATTCTAGTTACTTAACTTCTTTGTTGAATAGATGCAGGATTATAACATTTGTTCGAATTTTTGAATTTCAAGCACTTTGTTATGCAATCTGTGTCGATTTGTATTCTATCATGCTCTGAATCCTTTTTTGAAGTGGCATAGTTCTAGTTTATGAATATAATTTTAGAGTGACGGTGTGTTCACTCTGGCAATGCATTGATGTTGTTGCAGCTGCATATTGAATATTGACTATGTCTTAATGGAGAATTCTTCAGTCACCCAAGTGGTTTGGGTACTACAACAAAAAATGATTTTTGCAAGGAAAAATTTCCTTGCTAAATGCCACAATTTCGTGGCTAAAGCTTTTAGCAAGGGAAATCTTTCATTGCTAGATTAATTCCTTGCTAATGTTCATCTCTAAAGCCTCTAGCAAGGAAAAACATTTTCCTTGCCAATTCTTAACTGTGGCGAGGAATTTTTTCCTTGCTAAAGCTTAACTTTTTCGTTGCTAAATGACTAATTTTCTTGCTAATGCTCAACTTTTTGTGTTCAATATTGACATTTGGCAAGGAAAATATTTCGTTTCTAAATATGTAGCTCTAAGGCTTGGAAATAGTTTCCTTGCTAAAAGTCATTTTTAGCAAGGAAAAAATATTTCCTTGCCAATAGTATTAAGCTAAGGCAACGAATCAATTTCCTTACTAAAATAGGTTTTTAGCAACAAAATATAGTTCATTGGCAATTGTATTCATCTAAGGCAAGGAAATAATTTCCTCACTAAAAGTGGTTTTTAGCGACGAAAAAAATATTTCCTTGCTAATTTTGTTCCTCTAAGGCAAGGAATTAGTTTCCTCACTAAAGTAACCCTACCAATACCTGCCCAATCCAATATTTATTATAATCCTGTAATATTTCAAAAACCTGTCCAACGTAGGAATAATAGAATAATCAAAAATATGTCCAACATACCATAATATTAAATAAAGAAATCCAACAATCCACAAAATCAACCATCCAATATAGTATAAAAAAAAAAGACATAGTATCGACAAAGAAAAAACCATCCAACATGATAATAAAAAAATTTCACTACATAAAATCAAAAATGAATTGCTGCATAAACTCAAGCTAGCAATACACAACTTCTACTCCCCATCTGCATCAACAATAAAAGAATAATATTAGTATCTTATAAATTGAAAAAATAAAAATAAAAATACACGATAGTCTATTTTACCCTCTAAAACCTTAACATTTTCTGATCAACCCAGGGAGTCCATTGTTCGCTGTGCTTCTTCCTACAAGTCTATTTAGTTGTACCCGAGGTGGGAGTTTAGGTTTGGTAGAAGCCGCATAGTCAGTTATCCAACTCGACCCTCAAAACCTCGATTTTGGGTGTTTTTTTTAACATTTTAAGCTACAGAATCCACCCCAAAATTCCGTTATTCGTTCAGTTTCATCCTACAAGTCTATTTAGTTCAACACGAGGTGGGAGTGTGGGTTTTGTGGCATTCATCTTATCCCAAATAACAAAAAAAAATCTATGAGAAACGGTTGTGTTGACAGAGAAAGTATGGGAGTATGGTTATCCCAAATGACCTTAGCATTCCTCTTATCCCAAACCCAAAAAAATTATGTTGAACATAAAATAGGGTCCCTTGAATAATTACACCACAATAAAAAATCATACACAGAACTTAGCTCCTAGGAATCACAAGTTGGGTTACCTAACTTTATTCAATAGAATATGACCAAAGCATTAACTTTACTGAATAGAATACTACTTACAAGTTTTACAAGTTGGGACCACAATAACTTTGGCTCCTAAGAAATCAAATAGCATATGCAAGATGGGACCACAACACAAAATAGAGTGGCACCCAAACCCCTACCTTGAGATTTCAATTCTCTCTACAATGGCACCCAAAATAATAAAATAATAAGATTTTGTTACTTCTATTACTTTATTATTTATGGGTATTTTTATTGTATCTAACTATATTTGTATATGGATTACCCACAATGAGCAATAATGAACAATAAAAAAAAAAGGACCCGGCGAGCAGAGCAAGGAATAGGAGGAAGAAAAATCAAGCAAATGCACATAACTGCTGGCAATGGTTGGAGCCAGCGATGGTGGTCAATCCCGATTGGTATCGGTGAGGGCTAGGGCTCGTTGCTCTCTTCTTCTTTGTTTACTTCTTTTTTTGTTCAATAAGCATATTAGCAGTCAACAATGGTGTGTGTTTGGTTAATTGGGTTTAGAAAAATAAAAATTTTATGATACGACATGTTGATTTTGGTTGTATCATACATACTAGTAGTTTTGGGTGCCTTAACTATCAAAGTTGGTAGTTTTAAAAACAATTTTTTTTTTATAGAATTTTCAAAAATCATTTTATACTTTCGAAAAAAGTAAAAGAGTAATGTTATATTTCCCAAATCCTAATTCCAAATCACAATCTCAAACAATGTAGCGATGGGTCCCCTGAATGATGTCGTCAATAGTAATGTGCCACCACTTTAACATTATCTAATCAAAATTTAAGAGATTCATTGTCACATCATTTAGGATTGGAATTTGGGATTATAATTTGAGAAACATAGTATTACTCAAAAGTAAAATGGTGTCAATGTTACAACTTTATTCCACTAATTCATGCCCATTTTACCCCTTAAATTGATGGGTCCCACTCAATTAGCCAATGAATGACTCGGTACCCAAAACTACAAATATGTATACTCCAACCAAAAATAATAGATGTACCATACAAGTTCCCATTAACTTTACTAGTATGTAATTAAAAAAGAAAAAAGATATTCCTATTTTGTTTTTGTTGTAAATAAAAGGTGGAATTAATAGGTTTTTTTAATTAAAATCACTTTAGGCATGGAAAAGGAATTTTGTTGTGTAGTAGTAACTACAACACTTTTAAAATAAATAAATAAAAACACACACACACACACACACACACTTACATACGACGTATTTTGTAGAAACCAAAAATTATGCGTCCTTACAACTTCAAAAGAAGTTTATTTATTTTTTTATTTTTTTTGTAGAAATGGAAAATTATGTGTCCTTATAATTAAGGGTTAATTACACTTACACCCCCTGTACTTTGGGTCATTTTCACTTTGACCCCCTGTAGTTCAAAACGTGACACTAACACCCCCTATACTTTAATGTAAAGTGTCACCGTTAGGAATTCCGTTAAAGTTAACGAAAAAGTGACACTTACACCCCCTGTACTTGTAAAAGACCAAAATACCCTAAAATTTCTCCTTCTTCAGCACAGAAATTCTCCAACAAGGCCCCAAGCAATGAAATCAAAACTAAAAACAAAAATCAAAACCCCAAATCAAAACCAATCAGGCCACCACCAGAAAAAAAGAAGAAAGAGAGGTCGTTAACTTCGGCCATCACCAGCAGCGTCCATTTCTAACCACCTTCAAATCTGTGAACATACGAGAGGTAGAGAAGAGGGTTTGAGAGATTGAGATAGAGAGAGAAGCTAAATTCTGGGACTTGTTTTTGTGCAGAATGTATAGAGGGTGTTCTTGATTTTGGTATGTATGTTGGGTTGATCAATTTTTTTTTGGGTTGATCGAATTTTTAAATACAACCCAAAACATACCAAAACATCAAACAACTTGAAAATTTTGATCAACTCAAAAAAAATTGATCAACCCAACATACATACCAAAATCAAGAACACCCTCTATACATTCTGTACAAAAACAAGTCCCAGAATTTAGCTTCTCTCTCTATCTCAATCTCTCAAACCCTCTTCTCTACCTCTCGTATGTTCACAGATTTGAAGGAGGTTAGAAATGGTCGCTGGTGGTGATGGCCGAAGTCAACGACCTCTCTTTCTTCTTCTTTTCTGGTGGTGGCCTGATTGGGTTTTGATTTTTGTTTTTGGTTTTGATTTCATTGCTTGAGGCCTTGCTGGAGAATTCATGTGCTGAAGAAGGAGAAAATTTAGGGCATTTTGGTCTTTTACAAGTACAGGGGGTGTAAGTGTCACTTTTTTCGTTAACTTTAATGGAATTCCTAATGGTGACACTTTACATTAAAGTATAGGGGGTGTTAGTGTCACGTTTTGAACTACAGGGGGTCAAAGTGAAAATGACCCAAAGTACAGGGGGTGTAAGTGTAATTAACCCTATAATTAACTTATAAACACATTTTTATTTTTTGTTTTTGTCTCAAAATAAATGTCTTTGTAGTCTATTTTTGTTGTAGTTAATGTCTATTTGATGTAATCTTTACTCTAAGGTTATTGTTAGAGGATAGAATAGTCATTTAGTATTTAGGGCTTAGGTCATTGCTTAGGTCATTGATTATGTAAGCCCTATGGGCATTTTAGTATTTTCCATTTTAAGTTGTTGCCTATATATAGGCCACTCTTGTAACCTTATTGTTATCTCTATACAATCAATATTATGAATATTTACATGGTATCAGAGCCATAAAAGTTCTGGTGTCTTTTTAGAGTCTTCCGCTTCGCCGGCGGGCGGCCAACTTGCCGCTTCGCCGGACTTCCATTTTTTCTCTTTGTTATCATTGGACCTTTTCTTGTCTCTCTTAGACCTCCCAAAATAGTCCACCTCTTTTGGAAGTTACAGCAGCCATTGATGGCCACTTTCCGGCAATGATGTTATGATGACATCATCATTTTCCGGCGAGATTTCCGACCAAAATTGACATGTCCAGCTGCTCCTCTTGATGTTGATCATCGTGGTGTTCTTCGTTTTTTGATTTGAGACTGTTTGGAGAGTTTTTCTATTTTTTTAATATTTTTTTCGGATTTTTTGGAGCCATTTTTTCCGATCTCTTTTTTTGGGCTGTTTAGTGTCTTTTGATGCTTCAAATCTTCACCATGAAGTTTGATTTGGCAAAGTACCTGAATGTTTTGAAAAGAGAGAGAGAGGTTATCTTTTTTGAAGACAAAGAGAGAGAGAGGTTATCTTTTTTGAAGACATGTCAAAGTGGAAACACGTGGGTGGGAAAGCATATGATGCCTCCCTCTTTGTCCCCCATGTGTGTTGGCTTTAGTTCCCAATGCCTTCTCCTATTTTTTATATATATTTTCAGATCTGTCCCAAAATTTCCAAAATTTGCAAATCTGCCCCCAAATATTTTGAAAATTACCTTTCTGCCCCAAAGTTTTTTTTTTTTTTTTTTTTAAAGCCATGTTTGGCTATGGGCTTCAATGTTTCTTTTCCATGATCTTCCAAACTTCGGTGTTCATGTTCATTCCCACCATCGGTTTGGGGGGGGGGGAGAGTAGTGATATTATGCTGTGCCCAAGCCACAGTTATAGTGATATTATGCCAATCTTCTTGTAAGATTGAGAGTGTTAATTGCCAATCTTCTTTGTGAGATTGAGAGTATCCACTTGCCGATCAGTATTGTGAGATCGAGAAGAATCTTGTCCTTTTTTGCCAATCGTTTTTGAGAGATTGAGAGTGTTCCCTTGCCGATAGTCTTCGTGAAATTGAGAACCCCTCTTTGCCGGCCCCGTATGGTCGAGATTTGCTACAAGCTTCTGTTTGGATCGGTGTTGTTCAACGATCATCGTTCAGCCGCAAGTTGCGTTGCCGGCACATTCAGTGAAGCTGAGAATTATTCGTGCCAACCGTGGAGTTGAAGTTTTTCTTTCCAATGGAGTTGAGAGTTGTTTTTCGGTTGTAATCCCTTTCCAAACTTTGGTTGTAATTTCATTACCACCTTCAGTTTGAGGGGGAGTGTTAGAGGATAGAATAGTCATTTAGTATTTAGGGCTTAGGTCATTGCTTAGGTCATTGATTATGTAAGCCCTACGGGCATTTTAGTATTTTCCATTTTAAGTTGTTGCCTATATATAGGCCACTCTTGTAACCTTATTGTTATCTCCATACAATCAATATTATGAATATTTACAGTTATTATTGGTATTGGATTAAAACGAAGGCGTATTTTGGTATTGGATTAAAACGAAGGAAAATCATTTTTCACAATTACTTTTTTGTCTTAACTTTAGGCAAGGAAATTATTTTCCTTGCCAAAACCTACTTTTAGCAAGGAAACAAGACTTTCTTTGCCAAAAGTAGGTTTTGGCAGGGGTCACTAAATGAAAGTGGAAATAATATTTTTTAGAATTGACTTTAGGCGAGGAAAATAATTTTCGTCGCCAAATTCAATACTATAGGCGAGGAAAATTCATTTGCGTCGCTAAAAACTTAACTTTTGGCAAGGAAATTATATTTCGTCGCCAATATTCACACTTTAGGTAAGGAAAATAAGACTTTTGTCGTCAAAAGTGTGTGCCTATCTGCTTTTTGGCAATGAAATATTATTTCCTCGCCAATTCTATACTTTTGGCAAGGAAATTTATATTTCGTCGCCATGTTCCATTACTAAAAGACAATTTTGTTGTTATGTTTTGGTCAGATTGTTCTCGATAAGGAACATTTGTTTTATGATAAGAAACATTCTCTTTTTTGGTTAAAAATGATAAGAAATATTTGGTCCTATCAAAATCACCCAGAACAAATGCTTCTGATCGTAGAATAAATGTTTCTCATCGGGAACAATCATTTCTCATCCAAAACCACTATATTGTAGGTACACCCAAAACACTTGGTGTACCGACTAGTTTTCCCATCTTACTTGGTGAAGAAAGGAATAGAGATTATTTTGAAATACATAAATAGCAAAATATATCATAATATGTCATCTCTTGGCTAGGGGAGGAGTTACTGGTAATTTTCATTTATACCATACCACTGGCTTGGTGCTAGTACATGATATTTTCTAGTCTATGTTTTGGTGTTTGGATTTGAATTTCTTGGAAGAAGGTAGCTTATTATATTTTTAATTGCTTTAGTGTCCTTAACTTTTTGAGTTAAGATTTCCCCCATAGTAAGCTTTTTTTCTCTTTCACGGGTATGTACAGAATCAATGAAAAGATAATGGAACATGAAAAGTAATTAGAGGTGTAAATAAATATGCACGCAAGCATACGAGTCAGCTATAGGTTCATTACCTAGCAGAATAACCCGACGGATCGCCGAACGGTGTTGTTACGAGCACGGCGTCTTCACCCACGAACTGCTGCACTTATATCGCTTCCGTGTACTCCCTTGTGCTTTGCCTAGGTCGTAGAAGACGTTACTGGAGTGGTCTCCACCAATGTCACGCACTAAATCCCATAACTCCAATGGTGATGGCCAAGAGAGAGAAAACCGTGAGAGAGAGGGGAGAGATATATAGAGGTCAGATGTATTACTGTATCTTTTAGGGATCCTCATATGTGTGTTTGTATCATATATATACACACATTCACCAAACCCTAGGGCTCCAAGAGCCAAGGCTCATTGGACCCGGTCCAATGATATGTGAGTGCCCGTATGGCAAATATTTCTTACATCTCCTACTCACCCACATAGGGCTTGTTACTAAAATAATCTCTCGAAACAGAACTTCGCATCTCTTCATACAGGGAAATAGAATGTACGACCTTACGAAAAGAAAGTACAGGAGTGCAATACCAAATCATCACCATAACTAGCAAGACACTTCACTCGGAAGCTTCTCGTGTATGCCTTAGACGATTTAACCACACCGGACACAACATTCTCAATCCCTCGGAGAAAAGAACAAATACGATTGTTGCAGGCCTACTAATGAGTCGTAAAAACATGGTGTGTTATTGACAGTCTTCCCTGAGCCCACATGTCAATTTGACTAACCTCACCGCTTGCCCAGACGCACCCCATAGAACAGAATTATCTCATCGTCCTAGGATAGCATGCTAAAGTAGTTGTCATCAAGCGTCCTATTCATGACATAGTCTCAAGTTGTGAAGGCAACCAGTTTGTAGGATAACTAATTTCTTGGATATGCTACGTGGCTCACACAGCAATGAAGAGGAATCCATTCACTGCTCCATAGTCGATCGCAAAAGCATATACAATATGAAATATATGCTATGGCGTTCTTCCATAAAAAATGGGCATGTCACTCTGTGTTTGAAAAAACAAGTAATGTCATACGAATCTTAGTCTAAACATTACACAAAATGTCTAACTTGAGTTTTCCAGCAAAGTCAGCCCTCTTGGCGCCCGTCTGAAAACTCACATACGGCTGTAAACAGGTTACATAGAGTCGTGGGATCTCTCTATGTTCAACCAAATATTAAGGTCTCGTCTTAGCTCCATCTAAGGCAACATATAGGAATAATAAGGTTTTATATCTAGCTCGTTGTTCTTACACTGCGTAGATATAAGTGTTCAAGCTCGCTTTCTAAGCGCTATGAACACACATGTCCTAGTTGGCTATCTAAGTACCATGAACACAAATGTCTCATCTTGCTCGCCAACTAAGCGCCATGGACACACATGTCCTAGTTCGCTATCTCGGCACCAAGGTGAATCACCCGAGTGAGCAGGTCGATTCAAGCCTGGTGACATATTAGAAATATGCATTCATTCCATTCATATAACAAACATATACGTATGAAAACCAATTAGTTTATTATTAATTGATAATAAAACTTGAATAATAATGTCAATACCACAATAAAATGTCTAAGCACATCAAATCCCCAAATGGAGATGTGCCTTAAGACAACTTCCCTTTGTGCAAACCATATCTCAAATGTGACACGTGCTAGAATGGTTTTTGAAATCTTTTGCATATGCTCAGGCTTACGTGCTATCACCTTCGATGAGCATAACCTCATCGCTATGCGGTAAAAAGCCTAGCCACTGCAAAAACTCTTAAGCCAAAACAGCTTCTCAAACAGCTGCAAAGCACTCCACATATTATGCTTTCATCGTGGACAGCATAAGGCAAGCTCCACAGTACTCCTGCGAACATATCGCAAGATACTCTTCACTACTTTCTAGTGATATGGCCAAGGTTGTTATGGCAACGACTAATTAAACCAACCGCATAGCAGACATCTGACCGAATACACACATTAGCATACTACAAACTCCCTATTGAGGATACATATGGCAAACTGGACATTTGTTTCCTCTTCTCATTATTCTTCAGACACTGATCTAAGGTCAAGGTGAGTCCCTTTTTAACATTGGGATGTCAATGGGTTTACAGCTTTTCATGTGAAAAAACATTCAAGTACCCTCGAAAGAAGCTTCTAAGAGCGATCTCTCACAATCTAAACTCCTAACACATAGTTGGCATCACCCATATCCTCAATCTCAAACTGAGAGGATAACCACTCTCAAGTGGCGACAATAGAACTCATCTCATTCCCAGGTTTTAGGATGTCATCAACATACAAAGAATTAGAACACTTTTCTTGGACCATTTAATGTACACATATTGTACCACTACCTAGACGATCGCTAGCTTGAGATAATAAATGGAACGTTTGAGATGGCATACTTTTGTGATCATTCCCTTTGGTCACAAAACCAATGGGCTGATCCATATTTATCTCATTGTCTTGTTCTCCATTAAGAAAAGAACAATTTAAACATCCAACTAAAGATAGTACAAGCTATTGCCACAGGGCGCACCTAATACTTGTCAATTGAACCATCTGCCTTGCATTAGATTTTGAAAACACACTTATCTCTAATAATCTTACGCACAGACGGAATGTCAACTAACTCCCAGACCTTATTCGCATCTATAGAGCTCATCTCATCTGGCATAGCAACTATCCACTCAGCTTCAGCAGACGAAGAAAATTGCTTCAACAAAAGAAGCAGGCTCATCCTCATCCACTTGTGCACACATTTGCACACATATGAAAATGTCTTCCTCAATTTCAAAACAGCGATAGGGAACTTTTTCCTCATCACCATATAGTGTACTACCTGAGAATCTTGAGTGCCTAGTGGTTGTAGACACCCCATTTTGTCGGCTATCATATTTAGGAGACCCATAGCTCGGTGGTTCACAATGATCGTAAAAGACTCAAAAGGACTCCTGGAAGTCAGCTCTATCTCTCAGAATGCTCAGATTGACCAAAATGCCCCTGAAAGCCGAAGACTCCCAGATTTGGTCCCGAAGTTCTGAAAACATGCTATGTCGTAAGAAAAATGATAAAATGAGTTTTTAAGTAAAACTGGATGAAATCGTCAGCTCCCAGAGACCCCCGGAAGTCTCGGAAGTTCCCCGAAAGTCCCCGTTGACCGGTTTGACCAAGGTTTGACCAGAGTTTGACCAAGTTTGACCAAGTTTGACCAAAATCGTCCGAATTCACCGAAATCATTAGAAAATTATTAAAATGAGTTTTAAAAGAGAATCGAGCGAAAACGTCGGCTCCTGGGAGCTCCCGGAGGTTCCCAGGACTTCCCGGGAATCCCAGGTTTGACCAGTTTGACCAAGATTTGACTTTAGAATCGGGGCACCGAAACAATTTTCAAATATTTTTCATGGATACTAGAGTTCAACAGCTTTTCGATGGTATATCGCACATAATTTTCAGATTTAAAACGAGTTTATTATGAATTTCCAAAGGCGAAAAAGGCGATCAAATCGGCTTTTATCACGAATACTGTAAAACTTTTCAAAGTGACCTATCCCCGAACTATTTTTTATGTAAAGTAGATTCCATTACCTTTCCAACGGTATATCACAACCTCAATTTGGAGTTCGTATGCATTTTCTGTGAATTTCGGACGAAATAGGGCCTTTTCGCGAATACCGGAACCTCTGGGGGCCTAAACGTAATTTTCTGGGCTTCTGAGGAGCAGTGCCGCCGCGGCACTGGCCCACTGCCGCCGCGGCACTGGCCCAGTGCCGCCGCGGCACTCAAACCTCGCAGAGTCCATTTTTGTAATTTTTTTTGGGGGTCCAATTTGATTAATTGAAAGCCAAAACGACATAGTTTTATGTTCACAGTTGTTTGGGACCAATGGGAGTACTTCTAAAACCCCAAAACCACCCCAAATTGGCCTATTTAAACCCCCCATTGCTCTTCATTTTGGGGGGGCCAAGTGCAAAGCTTGAAAAGTTGTAGAGAAGAAGAGAGATAGAGATAGGTTTAGAAGAAAGAAAGGGAGCTTCTCCCATTGATTTTCCATAAGAAAGTGAGTTTTATTCTTGTTTTCTTCCATTATCCTTCTATATACTTCACATCCCAAACACCCCCAATCACCATTCTTGAGCATTCTTGAGTTAGGAAGCTACTTCCATGTCCAAATGTCAAAATCTATGAGTGAAACACCAAGCTACAAGTCCAAAATCACATTGATTATCATCTATTGATTGCTATTTACTTGCTTTGATTATATATATGTTCATCTCTCCTTATCTCATTTCTTTTTCTTTTCTTTATTTACTTACTAGTTCATCATCATCTAAGTGATGACATGAAGTTTGGGGTGAGTGAATCCTTATGGATAGTAGCTCTTGACCTCAAAAACATGTTTGATAGATGATGATCATAACCTCAATACTTCCAAGGTATTCTTGGAATGTATTGAAGTTATGTTCAAAAATAAAATAAATCTCTCCAACAATCTTGGAGGTTCTTAAATGATGAGTTTGATGTAGGTATTCTAAGTGGCTATGATCCTCATTGAATGTTGAAAACATGTTTTCAAAACATCTATTTCAAAACCCCCCTCAATCCCTCTCATTTGGTTTCAAGAAACAAAACTTTGTTTTCTCCAAAATCTTCAAAACAATGAGTCAAAACAGTGAGTGAGTTGAGTTCAAAGATTTTTCTAGAACACAATACTCAACATATGGATACAAGGCCACTTGGAAAGTCTTCCTAACTCATTGGAGAACACCCATGATTTTTGGTTTGACTTGGAAGTACTTGAAAATGGTCCATTTGGGTCCCAACATTCCTTCCAAACATTCTGTTTTTTGCTGTCACAGCAGCTAGGTCAACTTACGACCTCTTTTCCAGAACACTTTTCCAAACGGGGTGGTCCTAACTTATTTTTCCCTTCAAATTCAATGTCTTAGGAAACTTTCTGTATAAAATGGGCCTCTAGATCATTCTTTTTCATTTTCTAAGATTTTCTAACATTTCAGTCGACAGTACGAACTCTGTTTATGAGTGACCTCTATTGTTTATATAATTTCTCTCAATCTGTGATAGCTATTCAAGATTGGCCTTTTGGGTTGTGTTCTAGACACAATAAGGAACATCTCCATAAAAAATCATGCATTGAAAACATTCCTAACCCCTCTTTTCAAATTCCAAAAGATCATGCTACTGTTCTGTCCACTATTCACAGCAAGTACATTTCAACTTTCATTCTTTGATTTGATGCTCATATGCATTCCAAATTAGTTCATATCTTAGGAAGTAGTCCATACTACATTTGTACACATCCCATGTTAATTTCATTCATTCATTCATACACATTTTAGACTTCTAAGTCATTCTAGAAATCCATGTACACAAAAACACACTACAACCTTTGCACATTTTAGATACATACATTGCATTCATGCAAGATTTGGGGTTTTGTAACTCTTAATCTAAGGAGAATATAAGGAATGAACTCGATCACCCGTTCGTGCTTCCCCTTGATCTAATCATCCTTTCTCATCCGTCCCGGGGATTGAGAGATCTTCTTTTTCTCAAAGATTAACATGCATCATTCTAGCCTTGCTAAGCATATTTTGATTTCTTTGATTATTTGTTCCAAGAACAATTCATGTCCCCTTTAGATTAGGAAAACTTGATTAATTGATATATGATTAGATGATTTTTCCTAGGTTTGTTTGTGTGATCTTTCACTTTACATTGCATGATATTTGATTTAGATCTTATGAATGATATTTTATCTTTAGATCTTCCATTTTCAAGTTTCTTATGTAATGTAATATACTATCATAGTATTAATTGCCGAACCATACATAGTATAAGATGATTATTTGGATGCTAATTGAGGCCCGTCGAAAGATGGGGCGAGTTGAGGGTGTTTTAGTCGCGACAAAGGCTCCTTCCTCTCTCGTACCAAAACCCCGAACCAAGTTCTTTGGTTATGAAGGGCCGGTGCCCTTATCCGCTTGGGTGAGTCAAAATTAGGTTTCTTGGTTCCTTAAAGACCAAGTGGCGACTCTGTATCTGTTTTCAACAGACCATTTTCTTTTCTTTGGTCCAAGTCAAATTCCTTTTCAAAACAATCTCAAACAAGAGAGAAGTGGTCCGACTCCGCGTGTCCACAATCTGGCGACTCTGCTGGGGATTTTTATTTTCAAAACAAAATAATACAGAGGTTTGACTCATAAGAAGCATCCTTAAAATCATCTTTTTACTGTGTCTGGTTCACCGCATTGCACTCTTGCATTTCCCCCCCTCCGACTGTGTCTGAAACGCGGCGCTGACATTGTTCAGGTCTTGCTGTGCCAGGGCACAAGTCACCGTTGATACTGTACCTTCCAAGGTATATCAAAAAGAGTAAAAACTTCCGTACTGTCTCTCTGATGGTATATTGGAACTCTCGTCAACGGACCCTCTTTGACTGAGCCCAGCCTTTGCATATAGATTCCTGTAGAACCTTTCATAGGACTGTTCATTTATCTTTCCAGATAGGACAATGCGATATAACTGCTGTATGCCCTGACGGGATTACCTGCGCGGTGTAGACGCTTATGTGGCATAGAACAGAACCTCTTTCTTATGATTCCCAAGGCAATCACTCACATATAGTCACATTGAGTTGACCTGCCTAAGCATCATGACAAGGATGTCTGCTCCATGCTCGCAAAGATATACACCGCAAACCTTGTTTGTCGGTCCTAAGGCATAGGAGTATGAAAACCTGCTGGAAAGTACGATCACTATAACCATATTAATCAGTTTCTCCCAAGAACCCTGCTGAAATTTCCCAGAAATACCAGAAACTCTGCCCAGATATCCCAGATATAACTGTATTAACCCGTTTCTCCCAAAAACTCTGCCCAGATATCCCAGATATAACTGTATTAACCAGTTTCTCCCAGAAACTCTGCCCAAATTTCCCCGAAATGCCCAATCCCCCCTAGAAGCTTTCATAAAAACCTGGAAACCCCTGTTATCCCTTGGTGATCGTACTGGAAAGTAAGGTTGGCACACTCCATATGGTTAGGGCCTTATTTGTTTAACTGCTATCTGTTAGAAATAGAAGCATCATATAGATTAGGCCTTACATCCGCCTGCTTGTCCCACATGCATGCACCATCTATCTGCACGCACTGCCTCGAGTCAGTCCACATCACTGTCTTTGTCTGTCTAAAGTCGTCACTATCAGGACCTGATACACCCTTTTCTCTTGAAATCTGTCAGGTCAGTATAGATTCCCGAAGTCAGCAACTGGGATCCTCGTCCTGAGTCAGAAGTTCGAACAGTCATTTGGTCAAAATTAGCCCGCTAAGTCATTCCAACATGAATCAGGAAGAATTAGAAAACAAGGTCACTGAGTTAGGAGCAACCATAAACCAGCAATCTGATCGCATGGCCCAAGTTTTGAGTTTCATGGAAGAACTGAAACAGCAGCAGCCACAGTACCCACATGGGTTCCCACCACCACCGCCTGGGTTTGGACCGCCTCCCGAGAATAATAGGGAAGAAGACTGGTTTCAAGGAGTCCCGCCGCTTGCATATGAGAAGAAGCTCCAGGAGAAAATGGACAAAGTTGACAAGCTTGAAAGTGTGTTGAGGAAGAGCAAAGGGGTTGATGATTACATGTTAGACCTGGAAGGCCTCTTTGAGCCCATCAAGCTAAGGCTGCCCGAGAACTTCAAAATGCCTGAAATTGACCGTTTTGATGGAACAGGGAATCCAAAAAGTCACATCAAGCTGTGCATGAGCATCTTCCAATCGATGGGCTGCACTCATGAGCACATTGCGATGTTGTTCCCACAAACCCTTAAGAATGCCGCACTATCCTGGTTCCTAACCCTTGAAGCCTCCAAGACCCGAGTCTGGGAAGACGTTGCTAGAACTTTTATTGATCACTACTCTTATAACCAAGAGTTTGATATCACCATCCGGGATCTAGAGACTACCAGGCAGAACTTTAATGAGTCCTTCACTGCGTTCTTGAGCAGATGGAGGAATAAAGTGGCTCAAATGATCCACAGACCTGTTGAGAAAGAGCAAGTACGTATGCTGGTCAAGAACATGCAACCAGTATATCATGACAAGCTATTCTACCAATCCATCTCCACATTCGAAGAGCTATTTGAAATAGGCACCAGAATAGAGGATGCCATCAGAGAAGGAAAGTTCAAAAAGGATGAACCCCAACACCAGTCCAAGAGACCTAACTACTCCCTGGACTCCCCGGATATCAATGCACTTAGCAACCAATCAATGGCCTGCGCCCTTCGTCCATACCAGTCCATTCCGCCAAATCGCCCAAAAGGCCCTCGCGAATTCTCCAAACTTGATGTTCCTCTTTCCACAGCCTTGGACCACTTACTCAGAAAGGGCCACCTACAGCTCCTCCCTCACAAACCGCTACCGGATCCCATACCCTCCCACAACAACATGAGCCTACGATGTGCTTACCATCAAAATCTAGGCCATGCCACCGATCAATGCATCCGCCTCCGCCATGACATTCAGAACCTCATAGAGGATGTATCCCATCCTAATCCAATCCACTATCTTGGCTTGGACCAACCGATCGAATGATCCCTTCCGTCGATGCTAATGAATGTTGAAGCTACGCAGTAAAGTGATGGTGTTTGGAACTTCTGCTAAAAAATTTAATAAATGGGTCGCAAAGACACTCCATTTGAGACCAGGTCGAGTCAAGTTGAGTCTGTTCTATGTTTCGAGTCCATTTCAATTCTAGTCTTGTGATCAAGTCTGTCTGTCATCGAGTTGTTAATAAGTCTGTAAACCTTCTCTATTGATGGAATGAAATCTCATTTTGCTTAATCTAATGTGCCCAGTCATAAATGCATGAATCACTAAACTGAAGTGTCACTTTTCGAATTACCATGGATATTACTCTGGTAATAATTTTTCTACGACAAAACAAAAAAGAATCCTGAAAGGTTAAAGTCGATTTCACGCTGACACTGATGAAGAGCTGGAATTGAATAGTCTTACTTTAAGAATTTAAAGATGCTTTTGCCTCAATCTTGAAAAGACATACTTGAAACTGACTTGGGGCTTGCCCAACACCCTTTTTTCCACCATTTCGAAGCCTTAAGCCCGATCCAATTGGGAGCCACGCAATCTGTCCGATTGAAAGCAATGCAAACTTAGCCCTTGATGGTAGCCAAACATTTCAGTGAGTTTCATCTCCACTTTCAAAAAAAAAAAAAAAAAAAAGAGCTCGCTAGGTTGAAAACCCGAAAGGGCACCCAGGCAAAAGTTAGAGCTAAAAAAGGTGTTGATTTCCAAAATCTGACCCTAGCCAGTCAAAATGTTGGAGAAAAATTTTGATGAAATAAATGAGAGAATCATACGCTTCAAGATACATCTTAAGAACGTGCCAAGATCACATTTCAAAAGGCACGGAATGACCACAAATAAATTCCGAGAGCTGACATGCACATTCTGGAATTCTGAGATTGCGATTAAAGGATCTTGCAAGAATCAACTACATGAAAAGCAAGAATTGACTGGCTAGGCAAAAGTGAAAAGGATCAATCCTCAAAACAAAAGAAAAAGAAAAAGAAAAAGAAAAAGAAAAGAAAGGGAGATTGAAACTGAATCTTTTTTATTCAAAGCTACCACAAGTGGCTCAAGTTTGAACTTCTTTGACGATTGGTTTGGAAATCCCTCATACCTCAAACCCCTTATTTCAGACCTTGCCTTGAACTACGCTCGACCTGATTCCCACTCGGGGATACGTAGGCAACCACATCGGTTCGGTCAACACCATCATAATCAAACCAATTTCCTTCAAGCCTTGCCTTGAACTACGCTCGACCTGATTCCCACTCGGGGATACGTAGGCAACCACATCGGTTCGGTCAACACCATCATAATCAAACCAATTTCCTTCAAGCCTTGCCTTGAACTACGCTCGACCTGATTCCCACTCGGGGATACGTAGGCAACCACATCGGTTCGGTCAACACCATCATAATCAAACCAATTTCCTTCAAGCCTTGCCTTGAACTACGCTCGACCTGATTCCCACTCAGGGATACGTAGGCAACCGTATCGGTTCGGTCGACACCATCATAATCAACCCCCCTTCTTTCAAGACTTTGGCCCGAACTACGTTGGACCTGATCCCCACTTAGGGGTACGTAGGCAGACTTTCAAAAAGAAAAGAAGGATGGCTCGCTAGGTCGAAAATCCGAAAGGACGCCTAGGCAAAAGTTAGAGCTAAATCTAAGGTGAGCAATAATAAAAGAGGGAAAAGAGCTCGCTAGGTTACCTCACTGGTGCCTAGGCAAAAAGTTATGAGCATTTGAGAGATTAAAGTCACGGTCCATGCCTCAAACCAGAAAATCACCTTCCACACTAGGGGCAAACATCGGCTACCCGCCTCGTTTGCCTGACTTTTACTATCTACCCTTCATACAAGGGGCAAACTTTGGTCACCTACCTCGTTTGCCCAAAACCTCCAATAAACCATCATCCAAACTAGGGGCAAACTTCGGTCACCCACCTCGTTTGCTTATGAATCCCACTTTATACAGCTCAAACTAGGGGCAAACTCCGTTTGCCTAACACAATCCCTTCACACCAAGGGCGAGTTTTCAAGTTACCAAGTTGTTTTGAAAATTTTGAAATAGAGCATCTTTTACTCTAAAAGCTAAGGCACTAATTCAAAGCACTTCCTGGGAGAAGCAGAAAATTGACTAGATCACTAAGGAGGAATTTTCAAATATCAGATTTATCAGCAAAGTGCTACCATGTTAAGATGAGGGGTGAACACCAAAAGAGAAATGGTACATCGTTTATGACAAAAGCACATCAAGTTTTGACAAGACGAGCTTGTGTCAAATATGTCATCCTCGTGCGTCAATGTCTGTCAAGTTTTTGAGTCTGTTGTAGTCTCAAATGTGTAAGTCAACAGCGACTAATAAAATTTTCAAATCAAGTTATAAAGAGCATGCCAATACAAGCAGGAGTACCAAACACCATTACTGTACCGGTTAAGGCGTCAGCATGAGAAGCGTCCAAACTTAGGGCAAATGCGAGTTTCATCCCTTTCCAAACCATCGAAAGTTGACCATCATCTCCTTGCAACATAAGTCCATGAGTGGCTGTTGAATACCTTCCATCGTCCATGCAACACAAGTCCATGAGTAGCTATTGATGGATCCCGGTTCCGGGCCAGCAAGATTTGATCAACTATGAGAGATTCGAATTTGAATCCTGGTTCCCGGTCAAGAAAAGTAGTTGAAGAGAGATCCCAGAAAGAGTCACTTCATCCCCAACAGATTCAGTTTAATCCCCCAGCAGGCATATCGATTCGTACATCGTCAGTTCAATCTATGACAGTCACAGTAGTTCACTATCGACTCGTCTTCTCGATTCGTACATCGTCAGTTCAATCTATGACAGTCACAGTAGTTCACTATCGACTCGTCTTCTCGATTCGTACATCGTCAGTTCAATCATGACAGTCACAGTAAGTTCACTGTTGACTCGTCTTCTCGATTAGTTCAATCGTCAGTTCAATCTATGACAGTCACAGTAGTTCACTATCGACTCGTCTTCTCGATTCGTACATCGTCAGTTCAATCATGACAGTCACAGTAAGTTCACTGTTGACTCGTCTTCTCGATTAGTTCAATCGTCAGTTCAATCTATGACAGTCACAGTAGTTCACTATCGACTCGTCTTCTCGATTCGTACATCGTCAGTTCAATCTATGACAGTCACAGTAGTTCACTATCGACTCGTCTTCTCGATTCGTACATCGTCAGTTCAATCATGACAGTCACAGTAAGTTCACTATTGACTCGTCTTCTCGATTAGTTCAATCGTCAGTTCAATCTATGACAGTCACAGTAGTTCATTGTCGACTCGTCTTCTCGATTCGTACATCGTCAGTTCTTCTGGTCACGGTTAGTCCAACTGTTGATCCAATCCATGATAGTCACAGTAGTTCACTGTTGACTCATCATCTCGATTCGTACATCGTCAGTTCTTCTGGTCACGGTTAGTCCAACTGTTGATCCAATCCATGATAGTCACAGTAGTTCACTGTTGACTCATCATCTTGATTCGTACATCGTCAGTTCTTCTGGTCACGGTTAGTCCAACTGTTGATCCAATCCATGATAGTCACAGTAGTTCACTGTTGACTCATCATCTCGATTCGTACATCGTCAGTTCTTCTGGTCACGGTTAGTCCAACTGTTGATCCAATCCATGATAGTCACAGTAGTTCACTGTTGACTCATCATCTCGATTCGTACATCGTCAGTTCTTCTGGTCACGGTTAGTCCAACTGTTGATCCAATCCATGATAGTCACAGTAGTTCACTGTTGACTCATCATCTCGATTCGTACATCGTCAGTTCTTCTGGTCACGGTTAGTCCAACTGTTAATCCAATCCATGATAGTCACAGTAGTTCACTGTTGACTCATCATCTCGATTCGTACATCGTCAGTTCTTCTGGTCACGGTTAGTCCAACTGTTGATCCAATCCATGATAGCCACAGTAGTTCACTGTTGACTCATCATCTCGATTCGTACATCGTCAGTTCTTCTGGTCACGGTTAGTCCAACTGTTGATCCAATCCATGATAGTCACGGTAGTTCACTGTTGACTCATCATCTCGATTCGTACATCGTCACTTCTTCTGGTCACGGTTAGTCCAACTGTTGATCCAATCCATGATAGTCACAGTAGTTCATTGTCGACTCATCATCCCGATTCGTACATCGTCAGTTCATTAATCATCATTAGTTTACCATCACTCTCATTCAAAATGTGCCGTGTTCATCATTCTCATTCAAAATCTTGGGCTTCTATTAATGGGGCTTCCATGTTCATCGCTTGACATTTCGGGATTTCATCACTTGACGTCTCTTGACTTCTGTGTCCGTCTCTTAATTTCCAGGGCTTCCGTGTCCGTCGGTTAACTATCAAACGGCATCTCCGAATATAGTCCTCCGGGACCCTACATCCAATTACATTCGCTTACGAAGCACACTTCCCAAAATTCAGAAGTTTGCTCCAAGACCTAGAGCATTCAAACCTTGATGTCCCTATTCGGGTCAATAACTGCATCACAGTTAGAAATACTAGCAAAGCATAAGTCCACTTGGAGTGGCACACACCCCATGGCACCTGCTCATTCTAGGATCAGAAAGCTAGGCATGATAGGACTCATGTACGAGATCATATCACATCCACACATTGCATATCATCCTCATATAGCATAGCATCCGCCTGATTGTTGTGTATGTGCATATGTGATTTATCCCTTTGTGCCCTGAACTACGTCCTGGTCTGATTCCCCTGGGGATACGTAGGCAGCTCACACGGAGCACGACCAGCACTAATCTCATCATCATTGCATCTTTTGCAACGCTTTTTATCCTAAATCTATAGCCTCCAAAAGACCTGTCTCTTCAAAACTTTGGCACTCGCTTGCGACATGCGTTGCCTCGCAAGTTCATGCCAAAGAGGGGCAAACTGTAGACACCCCATTTTGTCGGCTATCATATTTAGGAGACCCATAGCTCGGTGGTTCACAATGATCGTAAAAGACTCAAAAGGACTCCTGGAAGTCAGCTCTATCTCTCAGAATGCTCAGATTGACCAAAATGCCCCTGAAAGCCGAAGACTCCCAGATTTGGTCCCGAAGTTCTGAAAACATGCTATGTCGTAAGAAAAATGATAAAATGAGTTTTTAAGTAAAACTGGATGAAATCGTCAGCTCCCAGAGACCCCCGGAAGTCTCGAAAGTTCCCCGAAAGTCCCCGTTGACCGGTTTGACCAAGGTTTGACCAGAGTTTGACCAAGTTTGACCAAGTTTGACCAAAATCGTCCGAATTCACCGAAATCATTAGAAAATTATTAAAATGAGTTTTAAAAGAGAATCGAGCGAAAACGTCGGCTCCTGGGAGCTCCCGGAGGTTCCCAGGACTTCCCGGGAATCCCAGGTTTGACCAGTTTGACCAAGATTTGACTTTAGAATCGGGGCACCGAAACAATTTTCAAATATTTTTCATGGATACTAGAGTTCAACAGCTTTTCGATGGTATATCGCACATAATTTTCAGATTTAAAACGAGTTTATTATGAATTTCCAAAGGCAAAAAAGGCGATCAAATCGGCTTTTATCACGAATACTGTAAAACTTTTCAAAGTGACCTATCCCCGAACTATTTTTTATGTAAAGTAGATTCCATTACCTTTCCAACGGTATATCACAACCTCAATTTGGAGTTCGTATGCATTTTCTGTGAATTTCGGACGAAATAGGGCCTTTTCGCGAATACCGGAACCTCTGGGGGCCTAAACGTAATTTTCTGGGCTTCTGAGGAGCAGTGCCGCCGCGGCACTGGCCCACTGCCGCCGCGGCACTGGCCCAGTGCCGCTGCGGCACTCAAACCTCGCAGAGTCCATTTTTGTAATTTTTTTTGGGGGTCCAATTTGATTAATTGAAAGCCAAAACGACATAGTTTTATGTTCACAGTTGTTTGGGACCAATGGGAGTACTTCTAAAACCCCAAAACCACCCCAAATTGGCCTATTTAAACCCCCCATTGCTCTTCATTTTGGGGGGGCCAAGTGCAAAGCTTGAAAAGTTGTAGAGAAGAAGAGAGATAGAGATAGGTTTAGAAGAAAGAAAGGGAGCTTCTCCCATTGATTTTCCATAAGAAAGTGAGTTTTATTCTTGTTTTCTTCCATTATCCTTCTATATACTTCACATCCCAAACACCCCCAATCACCATTCTTGAGCATTCTTGAGTTAGGAAGCTACTTCCATGTCCAAATGTCAAAATCTATGAGTGAAACACCAAGCTACAAGTCCAAAATCACATTGATTATCATCTATTGATTGCTATTTACTTGCTTTGATTATATATATGTTCATCTCTCCTTATCTCATTTCTTTTTCTTTTCTTTATTTACTTACTAGTTCATCATCATCTAAGTGATGACATGAAGTTTGGGGTGAGTGAATCCTTATGGATAGTAGCTCTTGACCTCAAAAACATGTTTGATAGATGATGATCATAACCTCAATACTTCCAAGGTATTCTTGGAATGTATTGAAGTTATGTTCAAAAATAAAATAAATCTCTCCAACAATCTTGGAGGTTCTTAAATGATGAGTTTGATGTAGGTATTCTAAGTGGCTATGATCCTCATTGAATGTTGAAAACATGTTTTCAAAACATCTATTTCAAAACCCCCCTCAATCCCTCTCATTTGGTTTCAAGAAACAAAACTTTGTTTTCTCCAAAATCTTCAAAACAATGAGTCAAAACAGTGAGTGAGTTGAGTTCAAAGATTTTTCTAGAACACAATACTCAACATATGGATACAAGGCCACTTGGAAAGTCTTCCTAACTCATTGGAGAACACCCATGATTTTTGGTTTGACTTGGAAGTACTTGGAAATGGTCCATTTGGGTCCCAACATTCCTTCCAAACATTCTGTTTTTTGCTGTCACAGCAGCTAGGTCAACTTACGACCTCTTTTCCAGAACACTTTTCCAAACGGGGTGGTCCTAACTTATTTTTCCCTTCAAATTCAATGTCTTAGGAAACTTTCTGTATAAAATGGGCCTCTAGATCATTCTTTTTCATTTTCTAAGATTTTCTAACATTTCAGTCGACAGTACGAACTCTGTTTCTGAGTGACCTCTATTGTTTATATAATTTCTCTCAATCTGTGATAGCTATTCAAGATTGGCCTTTTGGGTTGTGTTCTAGACACAATAAGGAACATCTCCATAAAAAATCATGCATTGAAAACATTCCTAACCCCTCTTTTCAAATTCCAAAAGATCATGCTACTGTTCTGTCCACTATTCACAGCAAGTACATTTCAACTTTCATTCTTTGATTTGATGCTCATATGCATTCCAAATTAGTTCATATCTTAGGAAGTAGTCCATACTACATTTGTACACATCCCATGTTAATTTCATTCATTCATTCATACACATTTTAGACTTCTAAGTCATTCTAGAAATCCATGTACACAAAAACACACTACAACCTTTGCACATTTTAGATACATACATTGCATTCATGCAAGATTTGGGGTTTTGTAACTCTTAATCTAAGGAGAATATAAGGAATGAACTCGATCACCCGTTCGTGCTTCCCCTTGATCTAATCATCCTTTCTCATCCGTCCCGGGGATTGAGAGATCTTCTTTTTCTCAAAGATTAACATGCATCATTCTAGCCTTGCTAAGCATATTTTGATTTCTTTGATTATTTGTTCCAAGAACAATTCATGTCCCCGTTAGATTAGGAAAACTTGATTAATTGATATATGATTAGACGATTTTTCCTAGGTTTGTTTGTGTGATCTTTCACTTTACATTGCATGATATTTGATTTAGATCTTATGAATGATATTTTATCTTTAGATCTTCCATTTTCAAGTTTCTTATGTAATGTAATATACTATCATAGTATTAATTGCCGAACCATACATAGTATAAGATGATTATTTGGATGCTAATTGAGGCCCGTCGAAAGATGGGGCGAGTTGAGGGTGTTTTAGTCGCGACAAAGGCTCCTTCCTCTCTCGTACCAAAACCCCGAACCAAGTTCTTTGGTTATGAAGGGCCGGTGCCCTTATCCGCTTGGGTGAGTCAAAATTAGGTTTCTTGGTTCCTTAAAGACCAAGTGGCGACTCTGTATCTGTTTTCAACAGACCATTTTCTTTTCTTTGGTCCAAGTCAAATTCCTTTTCAAAACAATCTCAAACAAGAGAGAAGTGGTCCGACTCCGCGTGTCCACAGTGGTGCACTCCTACTATCTGGTACACTCCCACTAGCGTCTAGCGGTGTACTCCCACTCGGCTAGAGACTAGTACCATTTTTCAGCGAATACTGGATATGGAATCTCAATGTCCCCACCCTCGCTTAAAGATGGTATGTTGTCTTCAACATCCTCCAACTCGTAGTGGTCAAGATATCTCTTAGTATTACCAATTTGGGGAAGTCATTCTCAATATCAAGTGATACCATTTCTGTCATTCCTATACACAGTTGTTCATCATACGTAACATAGCCTGTCGAGCTATTAGAATACCTTATAAAGATATGCTTTCTAGCTCTTGGGCATAGTTTTTTGCACTTATACGAGGTATAGTGAGCATAACCTCCTGAGCTCCACGGGCGTAAATGCTCTAAAATGAGCTTTTCGCCTTTCCATAGCTCATAAGGGGGTAGAAGGGAACTGACTGGGAAGAGGCAGTCTAGTATGTAGGCAATAAATGAGAGTACATCCCCCCAAAATAACATTGGGAGGTTGACTTGCGCCATCATAGTCCTAGCCATATCTAGGAATGTCCTATTCCTTCTTTCTGCAACACCATGTTGTTATGGAGTTTTTGAAATAGGAAGTTATCTGCGTCCCATTTTTCCTCACACAGTTCCCAGAACTAATTAGATAAGTACTCACGATCCTCATATCGCACAAAATCATCTATAAAAAATGAGAAAATAAGAGGTGCCATGACGTTCCTTTATAATCGTAGGTCCACAGATATCTGAGTGAACTAGCTCTAATGCTTGAGTAGCTCTAATAGCCATTCCAAAAGGTTGTCGGCATGCTTTTCCAACTAAGTAAGACTCACACATAGGTAGGTCAACCTTAGCGAGTGGGTCCCAAAAAGGGCTTCTCGAGCTAATCAAGTCATCCAATCACATCCTATGCGTTCAAGTCTAGCATGCCATGTCTCAGAATAAATGAATAATAGAGGAAACTAGAATTATTTAAAACAACTCTTAAGTAGCTATCCCTAGATAACTGTGTCCTAGTAACACTACCACCCAAAAATATCCATCTTATTACCATCAAATTGAAAAATGTCCTCGATTGCGCTCTTCCACCTTGTTAGCCTTAGGCACAAATTTGCTAGCCCCACCCTGCCTCTAGGCGGGTTTACCCTTACCATTGCGTTTAGGCCCACTAGACTTGCGCTTACTTCCACTTATGGAAGTCGTGGTCAAGAGAGTAGCTATACGGTTCGCCTTACCTTTTTGGCGCTCCGTATTTAGCTCAACATGCCGAAAAATGACAAAAACCAAAAACTTAACATTTTCCATTGTGGATCATGATTTATTTTCTATGGACTCGCGAATAAAGTAAAGAACTAATCATAGTCTAAAATTTCAGTTCGCCAATAAAGATGTCCAAGCAATCTGAAATCACGAATCATACCTGTCATCGACCTTAGATGTCCAGTCATCGTGTACTTAGAACATTTCCTTTACTTCCCGAACTTCATAACTAGATGCTTAATCTAGTAGTGAATGTGCCATCGAAAAACAAATTCAAGCTGATCTCACAATTCTTTGGCTATTGGGTAGTACATATACTTTCCAACAAGATCATGGTGCATGCTTCTTATCACAAAACGCATGATATGATCCTTCTCGAGCCAAGTATTATAGGCTATTAAGGTTATAATGATGTTGGGCTGGAGGCCCATTATTCGGTTCAATGGGTTGGACCATAGAATAAGTTTAAAACCCATAAGCTCTTGCTCATCCTATAGGTGTGTTACTTTGCAGTGCCATATTACAAAAATTAGTCTATTTTAAATTTGTTATCTTTGTAAAGATTAATGATGTGTGGTCTAAAAACATTTGTTTTTGTGGACCCAGAAAATTTGAAAAAATATTTGAGAACATGCGCAAGGGATTGACATTATTATTTGCACATTTCATAAAGTTTGTTTTAAAATCCAATTACAAATGAGTTTTTCCCTTTTTACAATTTAAGACCAAAAAATTTGCTATTGCTCATTAATTAAATCTTAATTTTGTAAATCAAGAAAAATATTTTATAATTGATTTTTCTAAACAAACATCAATTAGATGGTACAATTATATATCTAAGATCATCCATAATAATATAAAGTGCGCCATACAATAAAAGTACGCATGGACCCCACGTGAGTCCGAATTGACAACTTAGAGCTCATGTTAAGGTGATTCAAGTGTATGATGTATGAACAAAGAAAATCATCCATTTACAAGTAGGCTTTTCCAATACAAAAAATAAAACCCTCGTCCTCACATTACATTTATAGCCCATAAAAAATAGGGACGCTTTGTTCATAAACATATAAAAGAATAGCCTTAAACATACATCATGAGGACACAAGCTCCATAAATTGTCAAATAATTGTCCATTCATTTGATCCAGATTAATGCTTTAATCACATACATCAAGCACTCATGCGGTCTATTTAAAATGAGTGGACTAGTCCATCACTCCATTTAAGGAGGAGGATTAGAGGTCTCGGGTCATCCAATCACAAATAACAGTAATTAAACGTGACCTATAATGCAATGAGCCTCTAAAATAATAAAAATGTGCAATAAAATAATTATTGCATAGCCCGGATAGCTCCTATAAGCTAAAGTAAAATCATTGAAAAATCCTGGATTTTTCACTAATTTTAACACATTTTTTGATCTTAACATATTTTAAAACCAATTCATTAAAGGCTTTTAAATTAATAAATTAATTTGATACCTCATGAAAAATCAAATTAACTGATAAAATAATTTTTCATTATAAATAAAGAATTTCCAAAATTTTATCAAGCACCAAAAACATTTTGAATCAATTTAACATAATAAATTGATCTAGTTAAACAAAATTAACTATGAGCAACTAAATTTTCCAAAAATACAAAAAGTTTGGAGAATTTGTTCTCCAAGGATTTTTAGTGGTCTAATACAGTGTTTTAAACACCCCATATTAATTTCAAAAATTAATTATCTATTTTGACTATTTTAAGCAATTAAAAAAAAATGCCCATATGCATAAATTTTATGCTCTAAAATACCAAAACAAAAATAAGATAATTCATAAAATTTTCTCAAGTCTCCAATCAGTGTAAGCAAAACACTAGACATTAAATTCAAGAATTAACAACTTTAATTGGTTATATTTTAAGCAATTAATATTGCGTACTCAACACAATATATACACTCTAAAATATGTTCCAAAGAGCGAGAAAATCCACTAAAATAATTTTCTCAAGCTACTACTAGTGTTCTAAACACATTGTGTTAATTCTCTGAACTAATAATCAATAAAAATATTTTAAGCAATTTTAATACGTGTACAAAAACACTATGTTCTAAAATATTAATATGATTTAGATAATTTACAAAAAATATCCATGGGTCCCACAAAATTTTACATGATCTTAAAATAGTGTCCCTTGTGTCCCATATTAATTACAAAAATTAATAGTGTATTTTGGTTATTTTAAGCAATTAAATAAATGCCCAAAAGCATAAATTACATGCTCTAAAATATTAAAAATACATAATAATTTACACAAAAATTATTTTAGAGTCCCTTATAGTGTACTAAACACAAAATATTAATTTCAGAAATTAATATGCATTTTAGGATATTTTAAGCAATTAAAAACACATTTAAAACATATCTTTTATGCTCTAAAATACCAAAAAGCAATGAAATAATTTACCATAAAACTATTTCAGGTCCCACTCAGTATCCATAATATAGGAGAAATAAAATATTAATTTTTCATATTTTTCCAGAATTTTAAAGCAATTAAAACAGTTTAATCAATTAAAAACACAATTTTTAATAACCAGAAACTGTTTTAATTAGAAAATAATTAACAAATATTCTGGAATATTTTAATAAAAAATATATTAAAAAACTACGACTGGAGGGTGTCCCACACGCGCCGGAGCAACAGCCAGCCGGCCACTGGCGCCACCGCACGCGCCAAACGCACCACCGGTTCGCGTGGGCTTGGTCTGGACGGGGTCATCTTCTTCACTGAAGAAACCCTAAACCCAACAGCCAGGGCTGCGTGCGGCAGCCACTTTGTGAGGCCATTGCGGCTTCATTTCTCATCCAAAAACTTCGTGTAATATACTGTTGAAAAGCCTACATGGAGTAGATGAGGATTAAGCCAAAAAAACAGAGGCATTGCATGTCAAAAACGTCCTAAAATTGAGTGCAAAGTTTTAAAAAATTCAGTTTTAAAAAATACCCAGAATTTAGGGTTTTAGATTTCTAGTTCGTTGGTGATAATCAAGACATGGGACCGATAGGGGGGACTCTAGGGATGATAAGGAACACAACCATGCCAAAAAATTGAACCCCTATTGGGGTTGCGATGTAGATCCACTTCAAAATCCGAAAAAAAAAAAAAAAAAAAAAAAAAAAAAGTTTATGTTAAAAGCTTGCTTGAAGCTTTAATGGCAGAACAATTTGGGGCTTGTAAGGGTGAACAAATAACCTGTTGGCTCTGATACCAATGTAAATAAATATGCACGCAAGCATACGAGTTGGGTATAGGTTCATTACCTAGCGGAATAACCAGACGGATCGCCGAACGGTGTTGTTACGAGCCCGGTATCTTCACCCACAAACCGTTGCACCTATATCGCTTTTGTGTACTCCCTTGTGCTTCGCTTAGGTCGTAGAAGACACTACTGGAGCAGTCTCCATCAATGTCACACGCTAAATCCCATAGCTCTAATGGTGATGGCCAAGAGAGAGAAAACCGTGAGAGAGAGGGGAGAGATATATAGAGGTCAGATGTATTACTGTATCTCTTAGGGATCCTCATATGTGTGTTTATATTATATATATACAGACATATTCACCAAACCCTACGGCTCCAAGAGCCAAGGTCCATTGGACCCGATCTAATAATATATGGGTGCCCGTATGTCCCACAATATTTCTTACAAGATGAATTTAAATTATGTTTACCAATTACTATGTATATGTAACATTCTTTTTTTTTTTTGAGGGGATGTATATCTACCATTCTTTGGTCTACCCAAAGAAGTCAGGCAAAAGAATTGCTAATTTGCAGTTCAAAGCATGATAAAAAATGGAGATTGAAAAAAATGTACACATTGATTGTATTTTCAGTGCACGTTTTATTTTCAGTGCACGTTTTCAATATGATTAAGCAGTTTGAACATCCCCTTTGGGTAATATTTGGGACACACTCAAAAATATAATTTTGGGACATAATTCAAGAGATGTGTCTATTTCTCTTCCATGTCAGTGTGGAGTCCAGTGACATCACATGAGAGATATAGACACATTTTTTGAATTGTGTCTTAAAAATTGTGTCTTTGAGTGTGTCCCAATCTTTACTCTCCTCTTTAGACCCTTTCGCATCAGACAAAGACCCTTTTTTCTTTTTTTTTTTCTTTTTTTGGTTAAGAAGAAATGAGTATATTCAATCAAAAGGAGAAATACATCAACCAATCCCAAGATCTGGAAAGTCACAAACAAAAATATCATTAAGCTGTGAAGAGACAGAGGAAATCCAATCTGGGGCAAGAGTGAGTGCCCTGTTTTGCATGCTTCGCTACACAATCAGCACCCAAAAATATCAGACAAAGAAATGAGAGGTGACTCTTTTTCCCGTGAAGTCTTGGTTATAACTTATGTTACACTGTTTGAGATGTACATTTAGAGGAAGGATCCTCGGCCACCAATTATTTAAGGCTCTGTTTTCTTGATTTTTTAATGGGTTAAATTAAGGCTTTTAGACTCATCTCCTCAAGGTGGAGTCTTGTTTGTGTCTTCTGGTTTGGGAAACCTTATGTAGATATGAGGATACATTTGACTTTTTACATTTAATGTTAAAGGAAACTAACAATTTTACTTAGGCTAGTAATTCTGGGGATTATGTAATACATTGCAAATTACACTTAGTGAAGTACCACAGAAGTTAACCACATCGGTCCCATAAATTAAAGCACTCTCAAAGGGACTTCCACGGGAAAAAAAAAAAAACAAAAAAAAAAACAAAAGACCCAAAATTGCGAAAACTTTATCATTTGCAATGAAACCAAGACAAAAGCACAAAAAAAGGATTCATCAATAATACACCCACACCTCCAACCATATCCTTGCTTTAAATGCATATACTCTGTGCTGTGTAAGTGGTACACAGAAAAGTGTGAAAAAATCAAACAGCACAAGGTACATGCATTTAAAGCATAAGTTGTGGTTGGAGGTGTGGCTGGAAATGTGGGTGTATCATTATTGAATAGGATTTATGTTTAGCTGTACTCATTTTTCTTTTTATTTAATTTTGCTAAATATATGGAAGCTCAAAACTGTTCTTTTAACCACCGACCCATGTGGCCGAATGGTATCACTTGCTCTCTTCTTTTATTGTAGAATGATCCTTGATCTCTTAATTTGATATAATGTGTTGGGACTTCCACTGCTTGGATGTTGAATGTGTGTGCGTGTGTCGGTGTGCGTGTCTAGATAAGTTACAAAAAATAAAATAAAATTGACTGTTCTTGTAAATCGGTAGTTCCAAAAGTTGTTTGGAATGTGGTATGTAAATTGGTGGTGGTAGTGAACCCCGGACCGGGTTAATGAAAAGGAGGGTCCATTTCCAGCGTGATGTAACGATTCAAACTGCCATTCTATCTCTTGACCCAACCAAAATCACATGGTTCTGGTTCATGTCCCCCCATCCCCATAACAGCAACCGTGATGATAATTGTTACACTCTTACATCCACCTCTCTCTCTCTCTCTCTCTCTCTCTCTCTCTCTCTCTCTCTCTGGAATATATGTGTGTGTGTGTGTGTGTGTGCAATGTATGTTTGCTGTGTATGAGTAACAAATTTGGTCTTAAAATAGGGACGAAATGGCGGCAAATATAGGATCACTGAAGCATAGTTTTGCAGCGAGGAGCAGAGAAAGGTTGCTTTCTAGGAAAGAGTACTCAGAGTTAGGGTTAGGTGGTTTGTATGTTGGCGATGAAGTTGTTCGATTTGGTTGTTTTCGATCACTCCGCGATAAGTTCACCAATTTATGGACTCAATTGCCTGACACTGCAAGTAGGGTTTATGAAATGGGTCGCTCTGATCCTCGAAAATTCATATTTGCGGCTAAAATGGGACTCGCACTCGCACTCGTCTCAGTGCTTATTTTCTTCAAAGAACCACTTAGCTCTATTAGTCAATACTCAATCTGGGCAATTCTCACAGTTGTTGTTGTATTCGAATTCAGCATAGGTATTATACTACTCTCACATCCATTCACATGATTTAATTTATTGAAATTCTAACACTAATTAATACCCAATTGAAAATTAATTTTGTTGGATTGATTAGTTTGTTCTGCTTTAATGGTCTGTTCTTTGTTTATGATTTTCTTTAGTCATAGTAGTATGTAACTTAATATTTTAATATGTTAAACTTAATTTTTCTTTTCTTTAATGGTATGTTAGTATGTTAAGTTAATATTTTAATAGTATGTTGTGTTAATATTTTGATTATTCAGGAGCAACCCTTAACAAAGGATTTAACCGTGCTCTGGGGACAATTTTCGGCGGAGTGCTTTCTATGGTGATTGCAGAATTGTCTGTGTTGTCTGGAGATTTCCAAGAAGTTTTAATTGTCATTAGTATCTTTAGTGCAGGTATGCGTTCTAGTGGTTAAATTTGTGTTCATGTTTCATGCACTATTTTTATGTTTACAAAATCTCTCTCTTTCATTTTTGTTTGACAGTTACTTCTCCATATTGTTGTCCTTTTCGTTTGTGGGTAATTAGGGTTTTTTGCAAGCTATTTGAAACTGTACCCAGCAATGAAGCACTATGAATATGGGTTCCGGGTGTTCTTATTGTCCTATTGTATCGTACTGGTGTCTGGGACGTCACAGTTTGTCCAAACAGCTGTATCTAGATTATTGCTAATTGCGGTTGGCGCTGGTGTTTGTTTACTTGTAAACATATGTATTTATCCCATTTGGGCTGGTGAGGATTTGCACAAATTGGTGGTGAAAAATTTCAAGGGTGTTGCCACATCACTGGAAGGTTAGACAAAATGCTTCATAGTTTTCTTGAATCTTTTTTTTTTTCCCTTCCCTATTTAGTGAAAGTTTGACACATTCGCTTCCTTCTTCTGAGCCTTTGTATAGGCTGTGTTAATGGATACCTGCAATGCGTTGAATATAAGAGAATCCCTTCCAAAATTCTTACTTACCAGGCATCTGACGACCCAATGTATAGTGGATTTAGATCTGCTTTAGAATCTACAAGTCAAGAGGATTCTTTGGTATGCCTATAACATTCATTCGTGTGCTGTATGAGTTTGAGAGAATACATGCTAAAAAGGGGAGGAAATATTAGTTTTTGACTAGTTTTGTTTGTGCAGTTAGGCTTTGCTATCTGGGAACCTCCTCATGGCCGATACAAAATGTTCAATTATCCTTGGAGTAATTACGTCAAAGTGAGTGGTGCACTAAGGCACTGTGCATTCATGGTCATGGCAATGCATGGGTGTATTCTTTCAGAAATACAGGTGAGGTATATACTTCCATCTCTAGGATTTTGCAGAGCTGTACAGACTAGCATTTTCCTCGTTCTTATGCTACTTCATTAGGATTTTAACTCAAATCATTCTTCACTGTTGGTATGTGTACAGAACCACTTTTCCCCACAGTGAGTCCATAATTGTTGCCTTATACTCTCCCTCTGTCGTAATTAAGAGTCCTTTTTGAGAATTCCAACTATTTAAGGACTCTTTTTGATTGTTATGAACATTTTCAAACCATAATTCCCCTTCTTTTAAGTTCAAAATTCAAGTGTCACAAATGGAAAGCAGAAGAGTTTCATATAATAAGGGGTAAACTTGTAAGGGGTGAAGTTGAAGCACATAGACTTTTCAAAGAAATGGGACATCCTAAAATGGAATTAAGGACCCTCATTTGGGAGGGAGGGAGTATTAATTTCTTTGCAGAAACCAAACTTACCTTACTTATATCCCATGTGCTTTTTTGTCCAATTCGTTTGATTGTAAGGGTGGTTTGTTTTGACGCAACGAAGGGAGAGTGCATGTGCTGAGTAAAGTCCCACTTGGCCCTCCACCGAAGCAACTCTCAAGTCCTTCTCACTTTCCCTTCATCACTGTTCCAACTTCCAAGCAATTATAGGACTGAATTGTTTGTTTTACAAGAGTTGATATGATCTGGATCTTGGATTTGGTATATTAACAAAAAAGCATTGGCACTTCATACTACTTGGTTCATATTAAAATTTTACCCAAGTCCAGGACAGTGTGAAAGAAGGTTGGTTAAAGGTTTACACTGGTAATCATAATCAACAATATCGTGATACATCATGTTCGGAGAATCAGAGATACCTGGCTAATTCCCTTTTAAGTGTTGGAAGTATCGAAAAGCGTATGAAAGGTTGTCTTCTGCCATAAACCTAAAACTAATGCATAAAGGGCTGTTTTCTAGTTTGACATCTACTAAGACGTATTAATTTCTGTATTTTACCTATGGGACGACATCCCAACCACAACCCCCCGAATCGTACAATAACCGACGGTGAAGCTTAGTTACTGAAGAATTAGGAAACAAGTTACAAAGATGTCAAGGGGTGACCATTCAATTGATAAGAGTTGTGCAGTAGAAGCTTTCTTTTTACCTTAGATGACAACTTAAATTAATTGCTTTGCCTTAGTCACAAGATGTAAAGCAATTCTATTTTTTTAGGAAACAATTCAAAATCACACCTTTTTTTGACCAGTCGATTCTGTTTTAAATGTTCCATTTGTTTTGAGTGTGTCAGGTTATTGTATATGTTAAACATTAGCTGAGATCTTTGCCTGAGCACCCACTTAATTTGGTTCTTTAGAAAAAACTAATTCAAATTTTGTTTTATACAATTTGTTGGAACAAAATGTAGGATCAAAGGTGTGAAAAAAATGGAACAACATTTTACATTTTTTTATTCTAATCCATTAAAAATTTATAATTTCCTTTTTCCTACTTGTAAATTAAATTCCTGTAGACATAAATTTATTTATTTTTTTACAATTATTTTGTATCCGTAAGAGAATGAATGGAAGTGTGAAGTAGGAATTATGCAACAGCATTAAAGACCAGCGATAATTTTTATTATTCAATTTGTTTTTTCTAGTTCACCGTATTCTCAACAACTGCATTTAAAATACTAGATTTGAGCATTCCCAAATTGATGGTTTACTTTTTCCGAAACTTAGTAATTTATTTTTGTGGCTTGACTTTGCTTTTTGTAGGCGGCATCAGAATTAAGACGGGTCTTTCGTGATGGGATCCAGAGGGTAGGCACTGAAGGAGCTAAAGTTTTACGTGAGCTTGGAAACAAAGTAGAAAAGATGGAGAAATTAAACCCCGGAGACGTGCTGTGTGAAGTGCATGAAGCTGCAGAAGAGTTGCAAATGATTATAGATGAAAAATCATACCTTCTGGTCAACTCCGCAAACTGGGAAAATGTTAGACGACCTAACAAGGAATATGAAGATCCTGATAATGGAAATAAGGAAGAGGTGATAAACTCTCTCTCTGAATTAGCTGTCAATACGAGATCAACTACTAATTTGAGAGCCTGGGATACTAATAACCCTAATATTAGCATCAATCCCTCCGAGCAATGGGGTTCCTCAGAAGATATGCTCAAGAATCCTATATCGTGGCCCTCGCGTCTCTCACTACTTGGTGATACCATTCTTAATGAACGTGAAGTGAGGACATATGAAAGTGCGAGCGCATTGTCATTAGCAACATTTACTTCGTCGTTGATTGAGTTTGTAGCGAGGCTGCAGAATCTTGTAGCATCATTTGAAGAGCTCAGCAAGACGGCTAAATTTAAGGAACCCGAAGACCCAAAAGCATCAACAGAAGCTGTTGGTTGTTGGACCAGGTTTTTGAGGTTCATCTGCTTCAAGGATTGAGTTCCTGTTTTTCTACTGGTTCTAGACAGTTTTGACATAAAAGAGATAAAAGAAATGATAGTTTAACATCGACCCAAGCACCGAGTGTCATATTAACTTTCATATAGATGGCTGAGAAAACCGAATATTGATAGGCACTTGTTGCAAAGCTGCAGGGGAAACTAGTCTTGACTGGAGGTGAAAATTTTGTCGCAATGTTATATAAATTAAAGGTTATGAAACCCGGACTGGACTGGGCAGTCCGACCGGTAAAACAGGGAACCGGTCAGCGAAGCAGTCCAGAATGAACCGGAAATCGTTCATAGACTAAAAACAGTTCTAAAAATAAAAAACCATTCGAACCGGACGGTTTAACCGGGAATCTACAATCCGTTCGCGGTTCAGTTGAACTGGACCGGTTGCCTAGCTATGTAAAGTGAACTAAAATAGTTAGGTCTTCCAGAGATGATAATCTCATTTCCCTCAACCCCTTTCTGGTCGTCTCTCGTCCCCTTCCTCGTCCATGCACTTCCACGTCACTGTAGCTACTTTCGCTTCGCCGGACGTCTCTATCTCCAAGATAGTTTCGCTTCCTCGGTGTTTTTATTTATTTATTATTATTTTTTTTATTTTGAACCTATAAATGGTATAGATAGGAATATAGGAAAGCATATGTTTATGATATACCGTCAATTACATACATGATTTTTGCTTATGGCCACCAATACCAATTAAAAATATTTTATTCCTTATAATATGTCACAGACCGGTCTCACAATAGCGGAACCGAAGCCCGTGGCACGCCACCGAGGCTAAACCAATTCATTAACGTTCCCAAAAAAAAATTAGTTTTAAGAATACACACAGCGAAAAAGAAACATAACTCTCGTTCTAGTACGTACCGGAGCCAACCGAAAATACACTTGTCGCTAGGAGGCTTCAAAATTTGATCCGACAAATTTTCCCTTAAAAGGGTCCCAAAAGAAGCTTAAGTTTGTAATTAGAACTTTTGAAAATATTTGGAAGTAGGAGAACAAACAAGCTGACAGGGGGCATCTCGACCGGTCGAACGTCCCTCTCGACCGATCGAAAGTCCCTTCGACCAAGTGCCTTTACTGAAGTTTCAAGAAGAGGGGCATTCGACTAGTCGAATGGGTCCCTTCAACCGGTCGAAAGTCCTTTGACAGCAAAGCCACTTGTTTCTGTCCAACTTTCGACGCGACAAAAAGTGTCATATCCAATTCTAATTCTTCCGAAATTTTATGAAAGTTATTTAAACATATATATATATATATATCAACATGCCACTTGAAGGAAAAAGTTTGTTGAACACGTTAAGGACGCGTTTGGCACAAATCTCAAACATGCACCAAGAATTGCATAAACATGAACTATCGACTCATTTACGTACTTAAATCCAAGCTCATGAGTTCTTTCACAACTTTAACATATGAAAAGACATACGCGATATATAATAACGTTTCAAAACATATCCAGAGCTTCTAATCTACAGATTCCACTACAATCTATTATTCAATTCTATTATAAGTTCCTTATGAAAGCAAGGTAATAAACGTTCTCGATTTCAAAACTACGGGATAAGCACGATGAGCCGCCATCTAAGTGAACTCCCAACACCCCGCAATCACTCCTCCGATTCCTCGCCGACATTAATACCTGTAATGGTTATTTAAATAACCACACATATTTCGATTTGTTTAAGCTAACGCTTAGTGAATAAAACAATAGATGCATATGAATGACAAACATGCTCGTATTCACATCTCTACATTTCATACTAGTTGCCGGAGACTCACGTGCCTGTCCATACTCCCAATCCTTGACTCCTCGCCAATAAGTCCACGCGAAAGGGTAAGATCCACGATTCTTCTCTTCAATCGTGCGACCTTAATGCCTATATCGGCTCCACAAAATGGCTCGGTGACCACGTGCTCCTTCTGACCCAAATAAGCAACTCAACATGCCCAAATACATATCACCATGCTCGCGGTAAACAAATCATTTCACCGTGCTATTGGGCCTACTTATCAATATAATTGCTCAATATGAACTACACAATATATCTATAAACTAATACATGCTATTCATACAAAACATGAATACATGTCAAGAAATCATTCCAAAAACATAGTTGAATCACTCACCTCCGAATAACGCTACTACAATCTAAGGAAAACCCGTGCACAAAGAACGTGCAGAAAAGCTTCTAGTACAGTTCTTATGGATCAAAAGTTCGATTATCAGCTTTTATGAAAAATTCTAGAAAAATGCTTTTCGAAAAATTTGGCCAAACAAGGCCTAATAGGTATCAAAACGAAGCTCTTACCTCAAGGAGCTTGAATATGAAATCTGGGAGAAAACAGACTGACAGAAGGTCGTCGTTTGGCGTCGGAAAGCTCGAAGCAACTATATCTCCCTTTGGCCTCCTTTTGAGTTTTAGGTTAGAAGTTATGAAAATTATGAAGGTCATAGCTTTCTATATATAGGCTATATTTTCTAAAATTGTGTTTATCTCCCCACGAGTTTTCAAAACTCATAAACAGTCTCTGAAACTTTCTACACAGCTAATTCATAGCTTCACGAGTAAAACTTCAAAATTATAAAAGCTTCTGGCTAAGTTCCGTTTGGTTGCTAAAAAGCGAATTTCTACATGATTTTTATGAAATTGCTAATTAGCCTACCAAATTAATATCGTGTTAATTCGTCCTCACCAAGATGCTAAAACTAACAGATATAAATTCTAAACCAGAAATAATACCGATATTGAAATACACAGGTAAATATTTATTTCCAGATAAACATTTAAGGTATTCCACAGTGACCGTCTCAATCTCAGAGAGACGTCACAACAAAAAACACTCATTCACACCGTCTCAAAGGGTTCTCTAACACAGACACCCAAATCGACTCGTGAGTCAAAACTCACTCACACATGTGCTAAAATGCACAACACATCACATCACATTATCATGCAAGACAATGCAATAACACGATTACGGGTGTTATAATTCTCTCCCCCTTAAAAGAAGTTTGTCCACAAACTTTCAGTACCATCTCATCAATTCACAAAGACTTTCTCACAAGTACTGCCAACGTTCATTCATCACAACCCACACATCTCTACTGAGATATTAAAATCTCACGAGGAAAAATAAATCCTCAAGCTCTGAAGGAAAATAAATCCCCAGAGTTCCTGTCTCAATCCGATTAAAGCTTCAAACTGCATTCTAGTAATTATCGAACTACCTCGATAAGTAAGGACATCAATGCCTGAGTAGATATACTCAAAAGTCAAATTTGACATTTCACATCACATCACCAACCCATACATGCTTTCATTGTACTTGTCACATATGTTTTTTGAACTCAAAAATCTCATCACAATACCCAAGTCAAAAGGAAATAACTCCTCTCACTTCCACCCATCTTCCCTTTAGGCTAAAAGTCGTTTCCAACATGTCTCAACTGATTAACAACCATACCTGATTCTTTATCTCGAAGTGAACTAAACTGAGTACTTTCATGCATATAGACTATGTCGATAAGTCAATGCTTCAACCAACTATTTCATATACCATAGATTCAATCCCTTATCCTGCTAATCGTGGAATACTTGTAGAACGATAACACGTTTTCAAACGACTTTCATTCCTTTTCAAATTACATTCGGTTTAATCCAACCTCGTATTATACTTCCAATCATACATGCCTCGTAAAATATTATCCAGATTCCTAACTGACAATTTCATATCACTCTACTTCTTCGAGCCCACCTGATGTCCCGAATAGTTAAACACACTTGCCCCTTTATCTCTCGCATTATATACTCAAACTACCATCGACTAACGTAGAAGATTTAACATTACACCTTCAATTTAAAACTTTTAACAAAGTCAATTACATATTCTCCCTTTTGTTTTTAAAATAAATCATTTTAAAATTTTGCATAATATTTCCACATATAGTTACCCCAATATCCGTCGCAACAAATAACGTTGTGAGCCCAAACTTGACTTAGTCAATCATACACATACCATAGAGTTTATAAAACATACTCCATTCTCATCTCATACCTTACTCGTATACTATCCTTTAGTCTACTAGTCCATGTAGATCCACCACCATTTACGTAGTTCTACGACTCCATAAGTGTCTAGTGTTTCACTTCCACCTTTACACAAGCTCATACCAAGCGTACTCATGTATCTCAACTCTTACTGAATTTCTGACAGCCCTTTACACTGAACATATATTCCTTGTATAACATCTCAAGGCTTCATACCTTATTTAACGATTTAATATTTTATAACTCTAGTCAACCTGACTTAACTCCAATTCAGATTCTCTAATCGTTATATTTGCCATTCTTACCTCAAATTCATTGTTCTTGAAAACCTGCTGTCCCAAGTATTTCATATTATTCCCGTAACCATCTGAAGACAATTCAATAATTTGGTCTTCCCAATCAAGTACCATAGTCTCACTGTGTTTGATAAATTTCTTATCGACTTTCAATTCACGTACCTTTCGTGACAATACTCAAGTCAACTCGTTTAACAGCACTACTTCCAACATACTAATTCCAAGTGTACAACATTTCACTAACCCTTTACTTTAGAATTTCAAAGTTGATAATCTACTCACGTAAAACTCATTCGTTTGACGACCACCGTTTTGTCTCAAGCACTAAGCATACTATATCCCTCCACGATACTCGTCTTCCAAAGTCCACTTGATACCTTATTACAAGTATTTAACAAAATTTTCTTACTCAAAAAAAAGTTTGATTTTTTTAAAACATTTTAATCACTTAAAATTTTCTTGGGATGAAATCCGACATTCTCAAAATTGAATTCAGGACGACCGAGATAGCATTCTGCTACATTTGCCATTTTTGTCTAACCATTTTACATTCCTTCTATTATATCCGATAATGTACGCACGTACTATCACGTCTTTATCTCACTCTTACCGTTCATGTTCACTTATTCATCGAAACCTCATCTTCCCAATTTATACTTTCACCTTTCTAACTTGACTTACCCAAAGTCACTTTACTTATCTATTTCCACAACAGCTCTTGTTCAGTATCGTAATACATCTCATACTCCAACCCCTCGTTGGCAACCACTCACTTCAAACACTCAACAATGTTTTATAATCATTAAAAGATCTTTCATTTTGTTTGAAATACGGAAATTAGCAAAGAAAGCATGGATTAAACATCTTAAAAGAACTTTTCTGTGACAAAATAGCCCAATGGCAAAATGGTCTTTTATAAAGTATGGTTAAATTTTACACCAAAAGATAGCTCTTTGAGTCCTGGTTCCAACGCAAGAAACGGCGCGCGAATCCGAATTTTCTACAAAGAGTTATGCCAGTTTTCGTAAAACTCGACGAAAATTATCCTTAAAATCACTGTTTGGATTAGAGGGGTATTCGACCGGTCGAGCTGCCCCTTTCGATCGGTCGAGCTGCCCCTTTCGACCAGTCCAAGTACCTCTTGGACCAAATTTTACTCCATTTAACATCTTTAAAAGTCCCCAACTTCACAAGGCATTTGGGGCTACTTTCCAACCACCTTGGAACCACCCGTAAGTATCCAAAAGCATCAAAACTCCTCGAATTACACAACTGTTGGACTCGGGTTCAGGTTTATCCTCATTACAACCCCTTGTAATAACAACCTCCTCTACAAGATTCTCTATAAGGATCCTCTTATATCAATGATATCCAAATATCAGCTCGCTTCCTCTGACTCTCTTATCACGTTCAATCAATCACACTTACATTTTTCCCTCAGTCTCATGTTCTCACTTCCTTCATTCTATGTCCTTGGACAACCCATCTCAACACCAAGGAATTCTTATTCCTATTCACTTCCATTCATAACCACTCATCTTAGGTCAAGCCTTAAATCACAACATTTTCACTTATTCCATCAATCCGGTAGCATTTTCTACTAAGCCTTATACTATATCTGATTCCACTATGGTACCACGACCATTCGGAACTAGGTTCAATTGAGAGATTCCTCAATAACCATAATACTCACAATCCGTTGAGATATTTTTCAACCCCCAATACATACCGTAAGATAGGTTGAGAGATTTCTCAACCATCCAATCATCTCAATACCGTAAAATTAGTTGAAAGATTCTTCAACTACCCATCATACACTTGTAAAAGATAACCATAAGATAATCCCGTACGATCACGTCGTAGATTAACATCATAGGGAAACACCGTAAGAAAAGGTGAGAGATTCCTCACATATCCCATACACGAGCAATACACTCTGCTGGACTAGCTTTCTGTCATAAACCCCAACTGTCCATCTCTATTCTCTCACGTCACGACATTTCGCCCATGTCTGAGATGGAACTCTTATCAATCAATCTCAATTCCAAAACTCGACTACGAATAATCACCTTTCATTCTTTATGTGGACTCTAAGAAAATCTCTCCTGACATTCACTACTCAAACTCCGTTCTCGGTTAAAGCCCTCAAATAGTACTTATTACTATCACTTTAAATAATTACCGATTCGTTCCAAAAATCATTTGGGTTTCGTTGAAAACAAAATGCTACTGCATATTACTACCAGGTTATCATCTCCCCCTCTTGTCACAACACACGGTCTATGATAACTCATGGCAACCTTCATTTCATCACACAACTCTACAACCATATAATTTCGCCGATTCACGAATGCAGTGACAACTCTTACCGGCTCAGTCATGATGAGTCAAATATTCACCCTGCTGAGCTCAATACACAAAGACGATGCATGCTATGCCATAAGATATATATGTGCACAGTTCATTGTTACAATCAACAGATGCTAACATATGAGTATTTCTACAATGATAATAACATTATCTTCATAAACATATACTCTACTCGACGTCACTCAACATCTAACGTCACTCGTCCCCAAGGCTCTAAACCTAATGCTCTGATACCACTAAATGTCACAGCCCGGTCCCACAATAGCGGAACCGAAACCCGTGGCACGCCACCGAGGCTAAACTAATTCACTCCAAAAAAAAATAGTTTTAAGAACACACGCAGCGGAAAAGAAACATAACTCTCGTTCTAGTACGTACCGGAGCCAACCGAAAATACACTTGTCGCCCGGAGGCTTCAAAATTTGATCCGACAAATTTTCCCTTAAAAGGGTCCCAAAAGAAGCTTAAGTTTGTAATTAGAACTTTTGAAAATATTTGGAAGTAGGAGAACAAACAAGCTGACAGGGGGCATCTCGACCGGTCATACGTCCCTCTCGACCGGTTGAAAGTCCCTTTGACCAAGTGCCTTTACTGAAGTTTCAAGCAGAGGGGCATTTGACCGGTCGAATGGGTCCCTTCGACCGGTCGAACGTCCTTTGACAGCAAAGCCACTTGTTTTTGTCCAACTTTCGACGCGACAAAAAGTGCCATATCCAATTCTAATTCTTCCGAAACTTTACGAAAGTTATTTAAACATATATATCAACATGCCACTTGAAGGAAAACGTTTGCTGAACACGTTAAGGACGTGTTTGGCACAAATCTCAAACATGCACCAAGACTTGCATAAACATGAACTATCGACTCCTTTACATACTTAAATCCAAGCTCATGAGTTCTTTCACAGTTCATGAGTTCTTTCACAACTCTAACATATGAAAAGACATACGCGATATATAATAACGTTTCAAAACATATCCAGAGCTTCTAATCTACAGATTCCAATACAATCTACTATTCAATTCTATTACAAGTTCCTTATAAAATCAAGGTAACAAACGTTCTCGATTTCAAAACTACGGGATAAGCACGATGAGCCGCTATCTAAGTGAACTCCTAACACACCGCAATCACTCCTCCGATTCCTCGCCGAAATTAATACCTGCAATGGTTATTTAAATAACCACACATATTTCGATTTGTTTAAGTTAACGCTTAGTGAATAATACAACATATGCATATGAATGACAAACATGCTCGTATTCACATCTCTACATTTCATACTAGTTGCTGGAGACTCACGTGCCCGTCCATACTCCCAATCCGCGACTCCTCGCCAATAAGTCCACGCGAAAGGGTAAGACCCACGATTCTTCTCTTCAATCGTGCGACCTTAATGCCTATATCGGCTCCACAAAATGGCTCGGTGACCACGTGTTCCTTCTGACCCAAATAAGCAACTCAACATGCCCAAATACATATCACCATGTTCGCGGTAAATAAACCATTTCACCGTGCTATTGGGCCTACTTATCAATATAATTGCCCAATATGAACTACACAATATATCTATAAAATAACACATGATATTCATACAAAACATGAATACATGTCAAGAAATCATTCCAAAAATATAGTTGAATCACTCACCTCCAAATAACGCTCTTAAACTACAATCCAAGGAAAACCCGTGCACAAAGAACATGTAGAAAAGCTTCTAGTACAGTTCCTATGGATCAAAAGTCCGATTATCAGTTTTTATGAAAAATTCTAGAAAAAGGCTTTTTGAAAAGCTTGGCCAAACAAGGCCTACTAGGTATCAAAACGAAGTTCTTACCTCAAGGAGCTCGAATATGAAATCTGGGAGAAGACAGACTAACAAAAGGTCGTCGTTTGGCGATGGAAAGCTCGAAGCAACTATATCTCCCTTTGGCCTCCTTTTGAGTTTTAGGTTAGAAGTTATGAAAATTATGAAAGTCATAACTTTCTATATATAGGTAACATTTTTTAAAATTGTGTTTACCTCCCCACGAGTTTTCAAAACTTATAAACAGTCTCTGAAACTTTCTACACAGCTAATTCATAGCTTCACGTGTGAAACTTCAAAATTATAAAAGCTTCTGACTAAGTTCCGTTTGGTTGCTAAAACGCGAATTTTTACATGATTTTTATGAAATTGCTAATTAGCCTATCAAATTAATAGTGTGTTAATTGCTAATTAGCCTCACCAGGATGCTAAAACTAACAATAGATATAAATTCTAATCCAGAAATAATACAGATATTGAAATACACAGGTAAACATTTTTTTCCAGATAAACATTTAAGGTATTCCACAGTGACCGTCTCAATCTCGGAGAGACGTCACAACAACAAAACACTCATTCACACCGTCTCAAAGGATTCTCTAACACAGACACCCAAATCGACTCTTGAGTCAAAATTCACTCACACATGTGCCAAAATGCACAACACATCACATTATCATGCAAGACAATGCAATGAATTGCAATAATATGACTACGGGTGTTATATAATATGCCTTGTATCTAACCAATGTTTAGGTTAGGTTCATTCCCACTAATGATGTGATTTTATCATATACTCACCAATCATGAAATTCTATACAAGTTAATAATATACATATATGGTTTTTTTTTAATGAGAAAATATACATATACATATACATATATATATATATATATATATGTGTGTGTGTATGTCTTGTACAACCCATAGATAAGTATTGAGCATATGAGAAGTGTTTAAATTTGCACACAAGGAAATACTATATATTTTCATTCCAAAAAAGGAGGTTTCTTGATGTAATTTTCTTTTATTTTTCGTAACAATACATTTTGTGATCAACAATCCATTTGCAACTTCTTTTTATAATTTTTAAAATATTTTTCTCATGTTTATATTTTTATTAATGTCTATAAATATATATATATATATATTTATTTATTGCATAATCGTAATGTCACGGTTGGATTCCAGTTGATCTGACGGTTAAACTGTTAACCTGTGATCGTTCGTTTTTCCGGTTTGATGAACGGCCGATTTTAAAACATTATAATAATTTATCAAATCAAGAAATTCTACTAGTGAAAGCTGGAATGGGGTTTTCAAGCCCTATACTCCAAAATTGGTGGATTAGAAGAGAGAACATAGGTGGAATTAAGCATCAGGCTAATGTTTTTGTATGTTTACACATTCTTTTCTTTTTTCTTTTTTTTTTTTGCTAAGAGAAATTCATTAAAAGAAAAAAACAGCAGTACAAAAACAGAAATTACAGTCCCCCTTGATTCCATTCCTTTAACACATTGCAAGGAATGTTGTCAATCGGGATCGACTCGAAAGAACAAGAACTAGCTGCCCAATGGGCTACATTGAGGGCTAGAGAATTAGCCAATCTATGGATATTAGTAACATGCCAAAAATCAAAAGAAACCTGTAGAAGCCTTCTACAGTTCAGCACAATCAACTCAATAGCCAATTTGGTTTTGAGACCAGTCCATAAGGGAGGAAAAAACCAACAGAGAGTCCCCTTCGAAGACCATGCTTTTGAAACCCAGACGCACTGACTCTGTAATTGCCAGTTGAGCTGCAAATGCCTCCGCCAAGAGGGGATCAAGGACCTCTCTTTCTTCAGTGCATACATGCACGACTTTACCAGTATCTTACCACCAAACAGCAGCTAAGGATGTAAAACTATTTCTAATAGCGACATCTGAAGGGCTTTGTCCAAGTGTGAAGAGCTCTGGGAGGATCGATTGGGCATTTAATAAAGGTTGCCCAGTGCTCATCAACCATAGAATCAATTCGCACTTTCCAAGCCTCAAACACAAAGCTCTCATCATGGTGCAAGACTTTATTCCACAGCATCCAAATTTGTTCCATAAGAATAGCAGCGAAGCAAGTGAACTTTTTAGCCTCAACCTTCGGGATGCCTAAGTTACTGTGGGGGTTGAGAAGTTCATTGATCCAGTGCTTAATCCCCAGATGTTCGAAGGCCGCTAAATCAAGAGGCCATTTTGAAGATCGCCAAAAACTTCTAGCCACATTGCACCCTAGGAATAGATGTTCCAATGATTCCCAAGCATTGTGACAGAGAACACATGAAGTATTAGTGATATAGAAGCGGCTAGCACTAGTGGATCTAATAGGGATGCCCAAAGAGGCGACCTTCCAAATAAAGACCTTTTGTCGCTCATAGATATTGGCATTCCATAAGCGATTCCAGAAACGAGCAACAGAAGCTTTGTTTGCCACCAACCAAATCTTCTGATTCGTAAGGTAAGCTGACTTGACTGAAAATGAGCCTATAGAGTCCGGGGCCCAAATCAGCTTGTCACGTTCTCTGCCGGTAGGCAATTCAATTTGGAGAATTGCTTGGGTAGACTCAATTGTGAAGGCATTTTGGATTAAATTGATATTCCATTCTAAACCGTTGTGGATAGTAAGCTCTTTTACCAAGGATAAGTTGGGTCTAGACTCCAACTTACAGGTGGGAATGAAATTCGGAAGAGAATAAACCTAAGGATCATCCCAAATGTTCAAACTCTCACCTTTCCCAATCAAAAAACAGGTCCCTTTCACAATTATTGAGCAAGCCTTCATGATACCCAGCCATATCCAGGAGGAATTTGAACAAGACTTGGCCTGCAAAAGCCCAAGATGATTGAGATACTTCCCTATTAAAAGATGAACCCAAGGCCTATCCAATTTGGAGAGCACATGCCATCCAAGTTTAGCAAAAGGGCTAAATTGTAGTCTCTCATTCTCCGAAAGCCGAGCCCTCCGCAGCTCTCTTAGGAAGACATATTGAGTCCCAAGATTTTAAACAAATCCCTTTCTTATCACTGTCATATGGCCCCACCAAAACTTTCGAAATGCTCCATCAAGACTGTTACACATGGAGATTGGAAGAGGGAATAGGGACATCGAGTAGACTGGGATAGCCATGGCCACCGTTCGAATGAGAGTACCTCTTGCCGCTTGGGAGAGAACGGATGCCTTCCAACCGCGAAGCTTTGCTTGAACTTTTTCCAAGAGGTCAGCAAAAATCATTTTCTTTGAACCTTTAGCCACCATTGGGAGGCCTAAATATTTTGCATTAAGAGACCCTTTTTAACCCAGATTCCTTTTTTATGGATCGCATCACGTCCATACACACATTCTTACTAAACAGGATTCTAGATTTATGTTGGTTGATCTTTTTCCCCAACCAGCTGCAATAAGTGTTGATGCAATCAGAAATGTTGTGCATCTCGTCAGGAGTGGCACGCCCAAAAATAATGAGATCATCGGCAAACAAGAGATGGTTGAAAGATGGGCTATTTCTAGTTGCTTTGATTCCTTTAAGAATACCCCCATCAGTATCTCTTTGCAACAACCTGGAAAGGACATCAGAGCAAACAATAAAGAGGAATGGGGATAGAGGATCCCCTTGTCTGAGCCCCCTAGCGGGTTTAAAAAACCCCGTGGGATGGCCATTAATAAGGACAGAGAAAGACACAGTGGAAATACATTGATGAATCCAATTACACCAAACATAACATTTGAGAACTTTGATGAGAAAGTTCCACTCAATTTTATCGTAGGCCTTTTCCATGTCAAACTTGATTGCCATGACCCCACTTTTTCCTTTCTTGTGATACATCGAATGGATTATCTCTTGAGCAATGATGGAGTTATCATGGATCAAGCGGCCCGGGACAAAGGCAGATTGCAAAGGAGAAATCAATTTCTCTTGAAGGGGCTTAAATCTGTTAGAGAGGATTTTGGAGATGATTTATAGATAACGTTACAAAGACTGATAGGCCTATCATGGTTAACAGTGGATGGAAAAAGGATTTTTGGAATCAATGTAATGTTGGTATGGTTGAGGTTCCCACGAAAAAACTATTCACAGTGGATATGACATCATTTTTAACAATGGACCAGAAGGTTTTATAGAAAATTGAAGACATACCATCAGGCCCGGGAGCTTTCGTGGAACCAATCTGAAACAAGGCTGATTTGATCTCTTTCTCATCAGGCATTTGGCAAAGGGCCTCATTGTCGTCTCTGGTGATAATCTTTGGGACGAGACCCTCAAGATTCGGCGGAAGAAAGGGGTCATCAGATTTGAAAATATTTTGGAACTTTGAGTTAAAGGCACTGCTGATCTTTTCAGGGTCGTCTATCCAAGCACCATTATCCATTTTCAGAAGATCAATAGCATTTCTTTGCCGCCTGATAATAGTAGAAAGGTGGAAAAAACGGGTGCACCTATCGCCATCTTTCAACCATTGAATTCTGGATTTTTGCCTCCACATGATCTCCTCTCTCCTAAGATTTTCATTCAATTCCCTTCTGGCGGCCATCAATCTCTGTGTGTTCTCTATTTTTGGCTCCAAAGCTTGGAGTCATTCTATGCAGATTGTGGTATCCTTGATATTAGATTAGACCCGGCCAAAATGGGTCCTATTCCACTTCATAAGAGCCAGCCTAACCGCTTTGGTTTTTTTAGCACAAATGAAACGCAGGGGAACCAAAGGTAGAAGTATTATTCCAAACTTTCTCAATAATCCAGCTACAACTTTCATCTCTAATCCACATGGCTTCAAACTTAAAAGATTTTGGAATCCTCGATCGTTCTCCCATTGTGTTGATAACAATAGGGGCATGATCAGACTCCATGATGGGGAGGTTTCGAACAGCAGTTCGAGAGAACAAAGCTCGCCATTGGGTGTTTGAGATGCCTCTGTCCAGTCTTTGTTTAATCTTGGCCCTGTTAAAACGACCGTTGTCCCAGGTGTGAATATTCCCAGAGTAGCCCAAGCCAACCAAACTAATGTATCCCTTTAAGCCTCCAGAAGATGAACAAGCAAAGGGTCTTCCTCCCTTCTTCTCATTTTGGCTTACAATGTAGTTGAAATCACCAAATGCAAGCCAAGGACCACTAGCATCCTCTGCTATCTTATCCATCTGGTTCCAGAATCTGGATTTGTCCTTCCAGTAGGGTGGACCATAAATAGTAGAGATGGTCCACGGGGTATTGGGGGGTCAGATGAAATCGTAGCGCTGATGATGTCTTTATTCGAGAAGTCAGTAACCAGGTCCATCCTATTCTACCAAGCCAAGCAGAGACCACCTGCTGTGTTGATTGCAGAAATGCACTTGCAATTTTGAAAACCTAATCGAGTCATCAAGGAAGTCATCTAATTTGTATTTAGCTTTATCTCTGATAGGAACAGACACTCCGGTCTATGGGTTCTTATCAGTGCCCTCAAGTAACAAACTGTCGTGGTTCGGGCTAAACCACGACAGTTCCAACTGATGACTAACATTGGCCGAGAGAGGGCTTTCCGCCCACCTCTTCGGCATTAAAAGGAGCTTGAATCACAGCACTGGGATCTATTACACATACTTTTGTGGAAGGGTCTCCCCTCTTAGAGGAGTAAACTTCTTTGTTTCTGGTCAGACGCTTTCGGTAGGAAAGCTTTGGCTCATTAATCTTTTCCTTTGTCGAGTGGGCTTCATCATCACTTTGCGTAGTTTGCTTTCCATATTGATTTGGGGCCAAACTGAGGGAAATTGTGGTGCTATTCGAGACGGTAGGTGATTTGGCTAGCAGGTTTGGGGACGCAAACCGGCTTTGGGGTTGGTGGTCTTCCTATGGGAGAAATTTGGTTTTTTTGGGGGAGACGCTGAAATTTGGGGCTTCTAGTATTCTTTTTTTGTTCTGGTGAGAGGAAGGTTTAGAGAGCTTAACAAGGACATGAGTTTCTTGGTTAATCTCTTGGATTTGGGTGATTTTGGAAAGTAGTATGGGTTCAAGCAGTAATTGGGTTGGTCTAGAATTGGTATTGGGTTTTGAGTTAACAATGCTTTAGGCTTGTTCAATTTGGAAAATGGGCCTGGTAAGGGTTGGGGGTTGGTTTACAGGTTTCCTGAGTTGGAATATGATATAGGAGTTTGGGGGTTTTTGGGTCTATGGTGACCTGGGCCAGCAAGTTTGGGCTTTTGAAGAGGAGGAAGGTTGGTCTTGGCCCAAATACATAGCGTAAGAATCAAAATCTGAAAACCCCTTACCTATGATTAGACTTTTGGTGCAGTCTAGACTAGATTACAGTGGCGCCTGGGGGCTGTATGTCAGAGAAGTATCAGCTCCTTGGATTGTGCGTATCCTTCCCTCGGTAATGGTGTAATCTTCCTCTCCGAAATTCCTACACCAATTCCTTTTGCCGGAGTAGTCCTCCTTTATCTAACTTCTGGTGGCCTGTTGTTCCATTTATTTCTGGGGGTATCAGCCCGTAGCCAAGGGCCAAAAGCACACGTACCTTACCAAGGGTGATTTGGATTCAGCTCTTGTGGTTTGGATTCAAATGTGCAGAAATTCTTGGTGTGACTAATTCTTCCACAAGCATAACATAAATTGGATAGCCTCTCATATTTGAACTGAATCCAAGCATCTGGTAGGTTTTCCCTTTTGAGAAGAAAGCATGTTTTCAACGGTGTTCTGGTATCTAACACAACTTTGAGCCGTATTTCTTTGGCCCAGATAGGTAGATTACCGCCTGCCATATCAATCGATTCTACCAGCCCGATGGTACCACAAATAGTTTTGGCATTCTTCTCAATGATTTGGCGAGGGGGGATTCCATGAACTTGGACCCAAAAGGATGAAAAATCCAATCCCAGTTCCTCCAAAATAAGCCATGGGGTTCAAGGCTTGATGACTATGTGGTGTCCCATAACAGACCAAAGGGCTTTTTGGATGATTCTCTGGTAGTCTCGAACATCTTCGAAAGCAAATAGGAAAATATTTGCCTCCATCTTCGAGATGGACAGCTTACCCATTGGGTTCCATGCTCTGAAAATAATAGATCTGAGTGCTCGTGGGTTTAGGACCTTTTCTTCCACAACTTTACCCACCAAAGGAAGGATAATTCCTTTTGCATTGGAACTATTTCCTTCTTCAAGCATTAGGGAATCTTCAAAAAGAGACAAATTGGAAGTTTTAGAAATGATCTGTGATAACTCATTTGTTAAATCCTCCATTGGAAAGAGGCCAAAACAGAGGTGGGGACACCAACAGGGAAACAGGTAAAGGAGTAAATGCAATGCAACAAGGAAGAAAACTGCAGGGAAGAGAGAGAAAAAGGAAGGCAAAGTATGGAATTGAATGTAGTGGGGTTGGGATGACCTTGACCAAAGAAAAGGCAACAATGTATAAAAGGGGAGCAGAGGATAGGAATATCAGACTAGAGAAGAAAAGTGAAGAAACACCCTGATGGAGGTTGGAAAGGGTCACACCAAGGAGGAGGAACGAACGCTACATAGAGCGTGGATTAGATTTAGAGAAGGAAATGTAAGTAAAGGTATCCATAGGAAAGCCTAAAAAAATCTTCATATTAGGAATATAACTTAAAGGTATACTGTAGTGTTAAAAAGTCAGCTCAATTTATAGTAATTAATAATAAGTATGCCTTTATTATAGTTTACTAGGGTATGACCCGGGCCTAAAGGCACTATGAAATAATTTTAACTATACTGACAATAACAAATTGAATGTGTCTTCGACACTTCTCAATAATTATCTTACCAAACAATGTGCCTTTGGCACTGGTCAATCAGTTGATAGCTATAGTAGTTTTTTTTTTAATTTGAAATGATGTTGAGTGAGATAATGGAGGAGTTTATTGGTTGAATACAAATGTCACATCAGACTCTACTATTTACGGTTCTCAAGTTGCCTTTGACACTTCTAAGTAAATTTCTTTACCGGATCAAATTAAACCAAGCTAGAAAGTTGTGATGCCAGACAGCCAGCGGTGAGAGTGAGAGTGAGAGTGAGAGGAGAGAGGTTGGAAGTGAAAATAGTGAAGAAAGAAAATAGTAAATAGAGAGATATAGAGAGAGATAGGGGTGTCATTTTTGAAATCTCAAAAGACAAAATAAGAAAGAGAGAGATATAGAGAGATATGGGGTGTCATTTTAAAATGTGCAAAAGATAAATGTCAAATCAAGAGATGTGATTTATTATAGGGTAAATCTCTTAAATTATAACTGTTTTACACTAATACATCTAAACTTTAAAACTAAACAAACTCACTCCTAAAATTTTTTTGAAAGGCTTCAGGATCCTCAGGTGGGTCATGGGAGGTGGGACTCTCTCGAGTCAGAGTAGGGATGAAGTTTTCTTGGAGGTTCCTAGAGTTAGTTCACTTGGAGACGGACACATGTCAATCCATGGGGCCATATAGCTAATTGTGACACTGGAGACTTAATACCTTGATAGTGATTATGTACAATATTTATGGAGTAATGCTATGTAAACATAAAATGAGCACATAAAGTGTGCACATAAAGATCTAGATCATTTATTTTAGTGGAGCATATGCTTGCATACATAGGATCCACTAAAATGAATGGCCCAGATCTTTATGTGCATACTTTATGTGTACCTTTAAATGTGCACCAATCATTACTCATATTTATGCTCCCCTCGGTAAAAATTTACTATTTAGGATCCGTTTGATAAAATTAAAAATTAACTACATAAAATTTTAAGCGATTAAATTTGTAATGCTAAAAATAATATTTCAAGTACTTAAAAATTAACTACATAAAATTTTAAGCGATTAAATTTGTAATGCTAAGCTGCTGGCCTTTCCCTTTGTTGGGACGCCATTGGGGAAATTGAAATCCTCCTTTATCCGGAAGTTGCATCTTGTTTTTCCTGCAAAATTCTCTAGTTAGAAAATCTGGTAAAGAATTTTGATTTCCTTTAATATATTCAATGTGGAAATCAAAAGCAGATAAATCAGACTGCCATCTAGCAAAAATTTGCTTTGAAACAAGATTCTTAACATCCTTAATTGGATGACCCAAGAATCTAAGCCTAGATTTGCTTACGAGGCAATTCTTTTGGAAACAGGTTCTGTTCAAATTGAACATTTCCATGTTGTCCAAACTGATAAAAAGACTGCTATAACACATTCTAAGTGTTATATCATTAAAGTTCTTCACGCTAATTAGTGGGGTCTTAATCCTGCTCAAGCCAAAACTTTAAAAATTAATGGAGCGACTTATAATTACTGGGATTATTTGGAGGCTTGGAATAAAGCTTTTCTTTACAAAAATCCTACAAGAAGCCATACTTGGTTGTTCATAATAAATGATCAAATTTTAAAAACTGGTCTTAACAGTTTTCCCAACTGGTTTTATCATTGGTGGGACAAAATGGGACCAGAAATTGGAATTGTTCCTCGAGAAATTCTAGACTATTTTACAGTCTGGTTTGATCACCATCCTGTTCTTCGAGGAAAATCTCTTACAAATATCCCTATTGGAAGAAACACTTTATTTTTCTTTGCTGAATTCAGACTTTTTTGGATTTGGAAGTGGGATATTCTTCTTTCTGAAGACTCTCTTAAAATTCCTATTCTCCAGAGAACTTTCTGGGTGAAATGGTGGCCTGGATTTGACATTGATAATGCACTCTCAAAAATCCAGCCAGCGATTAAAAACTATATTAGAAATTTCGAGGATAATGAAAAACAAAAAGCTGCAGAATTTATACAGACAGCTTCACAGTTATCCTCTCATTTAAATATGTTTGAGCTCCTGTTCGCTTCCATAGGGGGGAAAATCCACACCTCTCAAAGGAAGAAATTTATGTTAAGGTTATGGAAGCTCTTAAGGAGCAATTCTTAGCCTCACAGGTTGCTTAGAGGAATGGTCAGGCTACTTCAAGTCAGACCAAAGATCAGGGTCAATCATCCCAAGCAATACAGTCAAATGTCTTTGGATGTTTAGCTGGGGAAGCACAAGACCCATACGAAGATGAAGAAGATATGGATACAACGTCCATATCCAGTCAGGTGCCAATTATGGAAGACCTGTTTGATGCCATGATTGCCATGGCATCCCAATCCAGCAAGCCCAATGACAAGCTGGAGTGAGTGACGCATGCCGATTAAATTTGTAATGCTAAAAATAATATTTCAAGTACTTAAAAATTAACTACATAAAATTTTAAGCGATTAAATTTGTAATGCTAAAAATAATATTTCAAGTACTTAAATAAACTCCATTCAGTGGATATTTTCAATAAAAAAATTTCATTTAAAACTTGAGGTTTTTAGCATAAAATCTCTCATTCTCTATCTTAATGGTAAAAGTCACTGCAAAAAACTTTTGTATTAAGAGGTCCCTCATTTAAGTTTTAAGATTTTTTATTGGCTAATTTACCCCTTATTTGATTGATTAAGTAAAAAACATATCCCATAAATCATGCTATTTTTTATGGTAATTCAAATTTAATAATTAAAATTCAAGTTTTTTTTTAATTCAAATCTAATTTGATATAATCCAACTTTAGCAGTCAGTCATCTCCATCCCATAGCATATTGTTATCTCTACTCTATCAACACATACATATATAAATGTGTGAGAGAGACAAGGACGGATTTACTGTAGGGCAAAGGGGGGGACTCAAGCCACCTCTTGATTTTAGAAAATTTTCATATATACTCTAAACATTCATATTTTTTTTTCATTTAAGCCCCCCTCCCAAATTCATAAGTTTTCTATTTTATAGTTAAGCCCCTTTTCCAAGTATGAAAAACTCAACTTCTTGGTCTCAATTTTGCAGTGACGAGGTGTTATTTTATTGTACATTTGGTGCCAATTAGTATTAACTTTTCTAATTCCTTCGTCCGTCCAAAAAATATGTGTGAATAGATCCCAAAAAAAAAAAAAAGTCACATCGGGGGCGCTGCCCTTAAACCCGCATAAACTCGCTACTCTTTCAACCAACCAAGCCCCCTCATCTCTAAATTCCTAAATCCGTCCTTGGAGATAGATAACTCAATCAAACACTAAGCATCTCACCAAATTCAACTGCTCATATAACCCAACACTCAATCCTACCGTCCTATGTATATGCAAATCTCTATTACATTAGGCAAACCAATCATCGGCCAGCCGCCATCGCCTATACCGACCACCTTTGCACCACCATCCTTACCGAATAACCCATATCCATCAACACCATAGTCGCAAATTTTATGTACAAGGTTGGCCCATTTTTCAAATTTATCAAGGTAATAGTTTGTTAATTTTCCCAAATTTTTTTTTATGAAAATCTTATTCTCTCTCTCTCTCTCTCTCTCTCTCTCTCTCTCTCTCTCTCTCTCTCTCTCTTTTGAATTTTCTTAAACAAATTCATACTTAAAAGCATTTTGAACAACTTGCAAAATGTCTCAAATAGTTTTGTGCGAAATTTTGCAATTAACTTGCGAACTTTTTGTGAATTTTCTCAAATAGTTTTATGGGAAAACATCATTTTAAACACCTTGTAAAATTTCTGAATAGATTTTTTTAAAAAGAAAAATCAACGTTTTGAACACTTTTGTGAAATATCTCATCCATTTTCCCGAAAAAATTAGCTTTTTCAACACTTTGTGAATTTTCTAAACAATTTTTTCGAAAACACAACATTTTTAAATACCTTGTGAAATTTTGAAATTATGTATTTTTTTTAGGGTAACTTAATGTATAGTCCTAATACATGCATCTAACTAAAAATATGTCCTTTTTTAAAACGAATCTAGAAATTAGTCCCTTTCCTAATTTGAAGACTAAAATACCCCTATATTATTTTTATAGAAATGCATATATATGTATAACTATATATGGTAACTGATTTATCATCATTTACTCCACAATTCATACATGTACATATTTAAACTAATTTATATATGATAAATCAGTTACCATATATAGCTAAAAACTGAGAAATTATCTCTATATAAAGTCCACCATCACCAAGAAATTTCTCACAAACTCTTGATAAATTCGCACTACTCAGAACTTCATACTTAAAAACTGAGAAAATTATCAATGAGAGTGCACTAAAATAATGTGAAATTGCTCACTATATTAACTAAGTATTGAAAATAGTGAGAATTTCATATTTTAATGTGTATAATAATGAAAAATTTCTCACTCATACTAAAAGGGTAGAACAACCCACTTTTTAAAACAAAAATAAGCATACACATAGAGAGGATTTGATGAGAAATTTATCAACAATTAACAATTTATCGAGAAGAATTCCAAAAAAAATAAAAAATAAATTCACACCTTTTAAATTGATATGACGAGTAATTTCTCACAAAATAAAAATAAATTTCTCACTTTTTAATACAAATTTCTCACTTTTAGGTGAGAAATTCTCACTTTTCGAAGAGAAATTCTCACTTCTCTCTCTATACCAGAACTCCAGAATGTGCTTCTCTCAAATTTCTAATCTGTGATTCTTTTGCTTGGATCAATCTGTGTTGAGAACTCTGGCCCTCAAGTTTCTTGTTCTCATTCACAACACAAATTGTTACCAATCCTGTAGAGCCTCCAAAGATGGCATGTAACTCTCTAAATCGTCAACTCCGATGACGGCATCGGCATCAATCAAAAGGTAAGGATGATTGGTAGTGGCCACCGGAAAGTGATTGAGGTGCTTCTTTAATGGTTTGTAATAGAAAAATTTATCCCTCCAATCGGGTATGGCTGCTTCAATATGCATCGGAAATCCCAAACTTCATCTCAACAATGATGATGATGATGATGATGATGATGAGTATAATCCTTTTGTGTGATTGTATTTTAGAGAGAGAGAGAGAGTTGGAAAGAGAGATATATATAAAATCTATGGAGTTCCTATCTCTCTCTATATATATTTATATATAAATAGTTGTTTGGAGTTTAAATTTAAAACCCCTAAATTTAAGTCTTTATTACTATATATATCTTTATTACTATATATATAATCCGGATATTAAAAAATGGAGTGTGTAAAAAGTGAGAATTTCTCACAAAAAAGTGAGAAGTGTGTAAAAAGAGAGAAATTTATTTTCTCACATACATATATATATATATATGTATGTATGTATATATGTAACGAAGGGCATATTGGTCCATAAAATCTCTATCAAATTGGAAAAAGGGACTAAATATTGATTACCTTCCAAAATCAGGGACTAATTACTATACATGCAATATGGCTATGATCAATTCCTATTAATGATCCAAAATAAGGACCAAACCTTATATTTCTATTTTTTTTTAAATCAACAGCTTGAACACTTTGTGAATTTTCCCTAACAGTTTTCGGGAAAACATAGCATTTTTAAACACATTGGAAAATTTCTCAACTATTTTTCTGAAGAAAAAAAAATTTAACATTTTGAACACTTTGTGAATTTTCTCAAACAATTTTTTTGGAATGTCCCATTTTGAATTTGTTTCATCGATCAACAATGGTTACTTAGATGCTCTATTATTTTTCTCTATAAAAAGTTGAAATAGGTATGGAGAGTTAGCAATTTAAAAAGAGGAAGACGATTAAGTGGTATTAAAGTTTTGAATTTAATGAGTAGTTATTTAAGAGATGTTTTTTATTTTCCTTTTTAATTTGAGGGGTATTTTGGACCTAAGAAAATAAGAATGAGCCTTTTAATGGAACTGTTTTGGACATGGACCTCTGGCTAAATAAGTTCTATATTATGGACTTATAACCAAAGGACCTTTAAAACTTTCAGTGGACTTTTGATTGCCTTTTCAATTAAGTGATACATTATCAAACGCATTGAAAAAAATTAAGTAGCGAAGAGTTTTACTTTTACCACTTAATTGGGTTATCAAACACACTCTTAATATCTATGTACGAAGGATCATTCCTTAATCATGAATCTAAAATAAAATGACGTAGTGGACAGATAATTGAATACCCCCTTAAAACTAAGTGTAATGCTATGCTTTTATAAATTTTTATCCCAAAAGTGCTTCTCAAATGATGTGACAATGGGGTCAAGTAAACAACTTCCAATCAAAATTCAATTGTTCCCACTATATTAGGACTTAGTTTGGCCCCCACGTGGCTTTTTAAAAGGAGCTTATGAAATCTAGGCTTAAAAACACTTTAGTACCCTACACTTATACCGAAATTTCACTTTGGGCCCCGCACTTTCGATTGCAACACTTTGAGCCCTCTATTTTAAGTCTCGTTTCAATTAAGGACAATCGATCACGCCGTTAGTTAAAATGGACGGAAATCATCACGTGGGGGCCACGTGCATGATTTTTTGCATCATCTCACGTGATTTTTCCCCTTTCTCCCTTAAAACCTAACAGATCTAAGTAGATATTGAGAAAATCCATTACAGAGAGCTTGAAGAAACAGAGGAGAAATGTTAGGTTTTAAGGGAGAAAGGGGAAAAATCACATGAGGTGATGCAAAAAAGCATGCACGTGGCCCCCACGTGATGATTTCCGTCCATTTTAGCTAACGGCGTGATCGATTGTCCTTAATTGAAACGAGACTGAAAATAGAGGGCTCAAAGTGTTGCAATTGAAAGTGCATGGCCCAAAGTGAAATTTGGGTAAAGTACAGGGTACTAAAATATTTTTAAGCCTGAAATCTATTATTAAGTTGTTTGATAATTTTGTACAATTGACACATTACTTTTCAAAAAAATATCATGAAACCAAAAAAACAATCTTGAGCTTTTAAAAGCTCTCCTAAAAAAAGCTCACATAATTTGAGAAGCACTTATGAATAAAAATTTAAGAATCATAACATCACTCTAGAACTAAAGTCTAACCAAAATAGGAGTAGCAATGCTATGCTATGGCAACAATCACAATGCAGTGGGCTCACTGACCATTATTGGATCACTTCAACATCCTTCAATCAAAATTTAGTGGGCTTACAGTCCATTGTGGGGTTACTTCAATATTCTTCAATCAAAATTTATTCGGTATACTATCACATCATTTAGGATAATGATTTAGAATTTAGATTTGGAAAGCATAACATTACTCACAAAGAATAATATTTGGGTGATAAACTTTTTTTACAAATAATTACAAACCCACTTTATTTCTCGAGTAATACTTGGAGCACAACCAAACACACAACTTTTGGGACACAACCTAATTAATGTGTCTATCTCTCTTCTGATAACAGAAGAGTGATAGACACATTAATTAAATTGTGTCCCAAAAATTATGTATTTAGTTGTTTCACAAGTTTTACTCTTATTTCTCTAATGTTAGATGAAACGGTTAAACCGAGTAATACGCAGTATTGTCTAACGCCATTTGTTTTTTCTGCTTTCTAGAGAGAGAGATAGAGAGAGAGAGATGCGGACTGCTATTCCAAGGGCTCCAAAACCAGTGCTACCCAGACCCCATTACGGAGACTCCACTAACATCCTAAGCTTCAATAATGGGTTGCTTCGAGTTCACCATGTCAACAACTTCATTATTCACCCAAAATCAATCCTTTCTGTTAACTTCTCCTCTAGTACCCATGGAGCTTCATCAGCAGCAGGAGGAGAGAGCCTTCCCCAACTAGATCAACAATTAGGGGTCCATCTCTCTCTCTCTCTCTCTCTCTCTCTCTCTCTCTCCATCTATCTGGAATATATGTATTATGGGTGTATATATCGTGTGCCCTTCATCATTCCCTTTTTTTTTTTTTTTTTTTTTTGTCTAGGATCAGCAGAACATGGGTTTCTGGAGAAAATGGGCGGTAAGCCCTTTTTTTTATTATTATTATTATTAATTTAAATTTCGTTTTAACTTGGCGATGATACTTCCCTTTTTCGGTGTCTAAGTCGTGAAAGAAGTGAATTTTGTGAGGCCATAGATAGGAAATCTATTTGAGGATTTGTGTTGATGGGTCTTGATTGGTGGAACGGCTGCACCCATTTGATTTTTGGTCTGTTATTTCAGGAAAATTCGGGTGCAATGCGCTCAAAACTTGCTAAGCTTGGGCTTGCGGCCGTCCTTGCTTATGGATTGTTTGATGGGGTCACTTACACTAGTTTCTTTGCTCTTGCATTTCTTGGTTATGAGAAAACTACTGGAAATAATCCTGCTGCCAATCTCAAAGCTTTATTAGGGGTATGTACTATCCTATGTAATGCTTCTTCTTCTTCTTTTTTCTAAATTCTCATCTATTGACAACATTCTTCTATGAGTTCTAAATTTAGTTTTGATGCTCAAATTTCAGACAAATTATGGAATAAAGCTTTGAATAATCCTTGAATAGTCAGTCACCTGTCTTATTGGCAATAGCTTTTTAGTTTCTTATAGTAGTATCTGTTATCTTAATGTGAGAGGAACTTCTTGGATACAAACAACCAAGTAGTTTGGTTGTATTATACATACACTTAGGGCTTGGGTACATACTATGTGATCATTGTTAATAACAAATGGCACCTTTAAAAGTTACTCGATACATTGTTACTTTCTAATGGCATGTATTACTAGTCAATGGCACCAAATTTACAACAAAATGCTACATTGTTACCACAAATTATATCTAAAAATTGGTTGTATCATACAGCCAAACATGCGTAGAATTTTCCTTGTGTGTGATATTTTCGATGATGGCTTTGGTTTTTTTCCAAGGAAGCATCAGTGCAGATGCGGGGAGTTCGGCAATTTTTTCAAAATCAAGAGTGCGAGTGCGGTGGGGGTACTTATATAAAAATACTACAAATATATTTTATATAGCATTTATATATTACTATTATATTATATACAGACTATTCTACCACTATTTTTTTCTAATTAAGACACAAAATACACATATAAATTACTTGCTTAATAATAAACAAAGTAATTCAACTATCAACAAAACCACAACCAAGCAATTTAATATTAAACGTTAACAAAGTCTTGCACAAAAGCACTACAAAAGCACTAAGGCGCACTAAAGCAGTAAAGCACTCCCTACACTAAGTGCGCATGCGGCACCATTTTTGAAGCACTTGTGCTTCATAGGTTATTTTTTATTTAAACTTTCTCTTTGGGATTATAGAATTACCAACTAGTTTTCATTCCTTTTTGCTCACTTTTTTTTCGGTAATGAAATAGTCAGTTAGTTATAGTTCTTCAATCGAAATGGGTAGGCTTTGCGAGATCTTAACAGAATAGTGCTCGCATAATTTCAAGCATATTCAATAAAAATATGGATTAGTAACATGAGTTTAAATTTGACGAGGAGTCAGCAAGAAATGAGAAAAATACAAAGACTGAGCCGGCCTGATGCCATAAACGACCTTCATACATGTGCACTTCGCTACTTTGCATTCAAATTAGAAAATAGGGACTCCTTGCAAAACTTTTTTAGATTTTTGTATTTTGGAGATTTCGTGCATTAATTAAGTTTTAAAAAGTGTTTTACTCAGCATTAACAAGTTTTAAGGCATGAGCTGCTAAGGTTTGTTGATATTTTGATGTACAAACTAATTGTGTATCACTAGAGGAATTGTGGAATTACTATTTTTTTTTTTTGGTTTGTTTTTTAATATCAAGTAATATAACATTATATGATGGTAATTGATCAAAGAGTAGCAGAGCTACGTAAATCAGTTGTCATTGCTCCTAATTAGCAGTCCACGTTCATTATATTGCTTCTTCTTTCCATAATTTTTTCCATTTACAACATTTCTTGATGATTGTAGATCGTTATTTTGATGTGGACCGGGAATAACGTCACAAGACCATTTCGAGTAGCAGGGGCAGCTGCACTGGCACCTGTTATTGACGAAGGATTAAGGAGAATCCAGAAATACTTTAATTTCCCAAATGTGGTCTTAGCATTTGCACTTGTGGCAGGCATAGTGGCTACAACCTGTTTAATAATCGTCAGCCTGCTTATCCTTTCTCGATGGGGAAAATGAATTGGAAATTGAGCCTGAATTATTTGGCCTATCTCAAGGCCAAGAATGAAGTGGTTTTTGCATTAATACTTGATGGAATTTGTATTATATTCTCTTTCTATTACAACTCTTTTTTTTTTTTTAATTTGTGTGTGTGTAGATAATTAGATATCATATAGAAACTTGTATGTATGCTCAATGTCATGAATTGTATTCTTTGCTGTTGGTGCCTCAGTTCAACTAGTCTGCTACAATTTACTGATTGTTTAGTTGTGCTCTTGTGACTCTGATATTTGCCTAGCTATATTTTTAATGATTCGTAATCTTTTTCTTCTTCTTCTTCTTCTTCCTTTTTTCCTTTATGTGTACATAGTTATGCTGGTGTTGTTCAGAGGGTTTGTAAATGTTGAGAGTGAATTCATACCTCACAATTCATTTCAAGATGTGTTATTTTTGACCAGATAAATGGGGAGTTGCACTTCTTCAGTGAAGAGATGAGCTTGTTGTGTGGGGGTGAGCGACACCCACTTTTTCATGTGCAGTGTTTGGCTTTAGTTCAATCCATCCAACAAACAGCAAATGAGACAATTGACTTTATTAATTAAGATTCCACTTTCCCCAAATTCAAGTTTTTCTTTGGACAATTTAGAAATTTCTTTTGCTGAGAAAATTTTTCTAACCATTTCCCAAATAAACAAGAGGACTTTGGCGTGCAAACAAAGATGGATAATTCCGTTCAGTGAATGATATTTGGGGTGGGGATATGAGGTTTGGTCGATTCAAAATGTTACGGCGTTGACGAAGTTTGTTCATTTGAGTTTGACAAACCTATTGGACATTGATTAGAATCCAAGTAGGTAAGGACCTATTCATTCTTATTTTGTCTTTCGTTCTTCTTTTGCTTAGAACACACTTTGGGGTGAACTTTGTGTTTAGGGTTAGGGTTTCACATACCACCACAGAAGGCAAGTAGGCGGGTGAGGTTTCAGGAGCTACGAGTCCAAATGGGTCAAATCCACCAATTTTCATGAGCAAAATGGGGATAAATAAAAGTTGGAAAGTGCTAAGTCCCACACTCCCACATGCTCTCCCAATGGTATGCTTGGGTGAGCAAATAAGTGAACAACTTTTGGCTGAGTGAAAATGCTCTCACTGTTAACATGCAAAATACTAATTGTTACGAGAGAGCATTTTACTCACCCAATCATAGGGGTGTCTATATTTTACGTATTACTACAAGACTTAAGTGGGCCTTTCATATTTGACAATAAAAGAGATTTGAAAAAGTAGAGAAAATACATAAGTATGAGCTTTTACTACTCGATCAATAATCTGCATAATTCTTTGAAGTATAGATTTTTTTCTTGAGAAACTTTATAATTCTTGAATAATTTTGATGGTCACCCTAATTATAAATAATAGTTAGTACGATCAATGGCCAGGATTTATATAAAGGGCGATCATCTAATGGAATAAAAACTCATGATAATATTTTAGAAGTTTTGACCCTACTTATAATACATATTATTTACAAGTCTCTAAAAGACTCTAGAAAATCCAATAATACCCTTTTAAGTCTAGAGAGTTCCGAGCATTCTGTACAAGTTCATGTAAAACCACATACAGCAAAGTTAAAGTTCATTAAATTTTATTTATTTGTTTATTTATTTTTTCAAACATTGAGAATTCCCTAATTTAATTACCATAACACAACCTCTAAATCTTTTTGGTGGTCAGGACAATATGCATATAACTTTTATACTATCCGGCGTTTGGTGGCGCCATCGGATATGATAAAATAGTTCTAAACTAGATTTTTATCCCATGGAGAGTGCAATACTTCTAACAGAGGGGGATATTAGTTGAGATTAGAAGTTTGAGATAACTTCTTGGAACAAAAGGACCCATTTTTAAAAAAAAATAACTTCCAGATCTCTTTTTTTCCTTTTGTTTTTCGTATCCTTTTTTATTTTTCATTCTCAGATCTGTTTTGTTTTGTTTTTTTTTCCAGATCCTTTTTTTTTTTGCTTTTTCTTTTCTCTTTTGTTTTTTCAAATCTTTTTTTTTCAGATGCCTTTTTTTTTCCCCTTTCAGATTTGCTCTTTTTATTTTATTATTTATTTATTTATATGTGTGTGTATATATATATATATATAAATGGGTGTGCTCCAAACATAGGACATCACAACAGATTATCACACAAAAATTACTGTCCTATCCGAACTTGCCTTGTCATGTCCTATCTGCCAGTTTATCCGGCTTGCCAAACAAGACCTAATAGAATAGAGGGCTTAATTAATTTTGAGAGGGGCTTAACTTAAACATAACTTTTTTTTATAGGGTATGCCCCTACATAGATCCGCCCAAGCACCTCATTGGTGAATATGTGGGACCTACCGCTTTTCATCACTCACCCAAGCACCTTGTCCCCACAACGAGGTTCTTGGGTGAGCAATGGGTGAGCAAAAAAAAATGCTTTCTATATAAATTTTGAGCAGAAGTCTCTACAACCCATTTTTCTAGAGTATATAACTGGAGTAAAAAAGTTAACACAAAGAAAAAAAGAAAAAAGTCAGCTCAGTGCACGAGGCTCCCGTCATTGTGGGGTCTAGGGAGGGTGAGAGGTACGCAGCTTTACCCCTGCAAGTAGAGAGACTGTTTCCATATTCGAACTCGCAGCCTCCAAGTCACAATGAAGCAACTTTACCATTGCGTAAAGACTCCCCAATAGTGTGTAACTAAAATCCATCATAAAATTTTCTATTGCATTTTCTTCAAATCAAATAGATTATAGCTTTTAACTTATCACATTACAGCTTTTAGAACTCAGAATAAGTTGTGAACCCTGTTTGGTTCAGCTTTTCAGAAGCAATGATCAAATTGTAGTGGTGTTTGGTAAATAAGCTGTCAAATAACTTATTTTGTTGTGTAATTGTTCAAAATGTCCTTAATAGTTGTATATGTATAATTTGAGAACTATTTATTTATTAAAAATGTGTGAATTTTATAAGTTACACGTCTTAACTAATTGATTTTTAATATGTGAGAGAGAAGATGAATAATGATAGGATTTTTTAACAAGCAGAATAAATGACAAGATTGTTCAAAAAAATATTCATTAATGATAAATAAGCTATAATTAGAACTCAGAATAAGTTGTGAACCCTGTTTGGTTCAGTTTTTCAGAAGCAATGATCAAATTGTAGTGGTGTTTGGTAAATAAGCTGCCAAATAACTTATTTGTTGTGTAATTGTTCAAAATGTCCTTAAAAGTTGTATATGTATAATTTGAGAACTATTTATTTATTAAAAATGTGTGAATTTTAAGTTACACATCTTAACTAATTGATTTTTAATATGTGAGAGAGAAGATGAATAATGATAGGATTTTTTAACAAGCAGAATAAATGACAAGGTGGTTCAATAAAATATTCATTAACGATAAATAAGCTATAAGCTAGAAAATCACCTCCAACCCAGCTTCTAATAAGTTGACTTTAGGACTTTAAATAAGTCTATAAAAAGCTATAAGTCTTAAAGCTACAAACCACACTAAACACTTTATTTCAATTTTTTCTAAACTATAAGCTATAATTTCCAGCTTATAAAGCTATAACAAACGTCGAACGAGGCCGTAGTTTGTTTAATCCGAAACGCAGTGCAGCACAATCAGAAACAGCCTGTATTTGCTGGACCACAATCTTTTTTTGTAAATTGAGCCCAAGTCCGAAGCTCAAATGCCAACAAACGCCAATCAATCAAAATTAGGGGATACTGTTGTGCTCACTGAGCCTAAAAAAATTAGTAGAGCCGTAGAGGCCTCTGCCATACCACTCCTACTTTTAATTCTATTTTGAACATTCCTTCACCATACTCCTTAAAACACTACCTGGAGATGAGATAATCAAAAGAGGAAGTGATTTAGCTCAAAAAATCTGTTATTATCCAAAGCATGCATTGATTTATTTCGAAGAAGCACAGCAGAGAAATCACCATGCTACGAAGGTCTATGGTCCAAACCATGGAGTACTATGTTTTAGTGATTCATTTGGCCTCTGAAATCAAACTTTAAGAACTTGGAGGAGATTTCCCCTATTTAACACATCAATAAGGTGTTCCACAATTGTTGACAAATAAAACACTCTCACTGGTAGATATGAAAGTTATAACATGTGAATAAGATTGGAACGAAATTACCAGATTAGTAGCCTCTTTATCGAATCATGGGCCGAGTCGCGGATCTCGCTCTCTTTAAGACGTTTCGCGGCTCTGCTCAAAGTGTGCAAGCAGTTCGTACATGCCACACCGTCCCCAGGATAAAGCAGCCCAGAATTTCCTCTGTCTCAGATTTTTCTTTGCACCAAGAAAAACTGGTATACTAGACACCCTTCGGATTTGTTGCTCGGTAATCACAAACTTAGAAAAACTTTTTCTATTCTTGGAAAACAAAAACACAGATTTTTTTTCTTCTCAAATTTTGGAAACTCACTAGGTAATAATTTTCTGTTTTTGGAACAATCTCAATGGAAGAGTATTATCTATCTTTTTTCAAAACTTATGGCTAATAAGCCAATATATAGAAGAAAAATATCCATTGCCACAAAGTCCATTGTAACATCTTGACAACTTAATATCACTATAAATATGAATCAAAGAGGGTGTTTTATAAGCCATGCCATTAACAACCGGAAGTTACATATTACATATTACACATATTTAACACATGTTAGATAAAGTTATACATATACATAATTGGAAGACAAAGTGAGTCTTTTCCTTTTTAATTTCCTTCCTTAGCAACTCACAAATATTATTAAAATACTCCAACAAAACATACAGCAGATCATACAAAAAGTCATTTCAATGAAACCCCTTCAAGGTTTTTTTTTTTTTGGTGGTGGGGGGAAGTTTGAGATGATTAGGGGTTGAGATTTCATGATTAAACTGAGAAAAATGGAACAGGGGACATGGTGGGCTAAAGATGATTTAAGGGTTGAGATTTCTTGATTGAACTGAGAAAAATGGAACAGGGGACATGGTGGCTAAAGAGGAATCTGAAGTTATCATAATCCAAAACAAGTAAATGTTGCCAACAGCTATCCTGCGCCGCTGGCGTAGGGGATGAGAAAGATGTCGATTGTGAAGGAGACACAAAATTTCAGGTATAATTTGGTTACTGTTCATCCAATATGGAACTTCATGATATCCAATATGTAATCAATTCATGGGATATCTATTTCTTTAAATACAATGGGCCCTGTTATATTGGAAAAAGAGATGTTTTGTATATTGATATACATTTATCTGAAACATTTACACCTAGTACACAATCATTCTGGTTGCTGCCAGAACATTAAAAGAAAAATGAAAGAGAAAATTTTCCAAATATTCTGATTGTAATTTCATTTTTGTCGAGACTTCCAAATTTCACCCTCGTGTTAGCGCTTTCTCTATTTTCGTTGAATGGAATATCGAGAAAGATAACTGGCTCTCTTGGGTTTTTCATTTTGCATTTGCTGGTGCAGGATCAAGTGGTGAAGCATTGATCTTTAAACAAACCTTGGATGTCAGTGGAGTTTAATTTGGCTATATTAATGCCTTGAAGAGGTTTAATTACGATAATGAGCCACGTGCTAGCTGCCTCCAATGCATCAATAAATTGTTGATTAGCAACAACATTTCAAGTGTCTAGATCCCAATGAATCTGCAAGTGGCCTCCTAATACTAAAGATTGGGCATACACATTATTTAAAGAGTAATCAATTTCAAAAAGACATGTGCATTATGAACTAAATGAGCTACTATTACCATAATATGACAAATCAGCTCATCTCCCATAGCGAAGATAATCCGTAAGGGTACCAAAATCCTAAAATGACACCTAGCATTTCCCAATTGAAACCAATCAGACTTTTATGTGACAGTTATATTAATAACCCTTTAGTTATCATAACGTCTTTCTGAAGTTTTGAAAATGTTATTTTGATACAAATTGTGGTATTTTATGCGAAGATTCTGTGCATTTGCCCAGCAATTGTAATAAATTATGTGGGTGCTGCCCCACATGCCTTCCACTTTTAGGATGTTACCATAATTATAAGGGACTGCAAGTTCTTAATCTGCAAGCTCAGATCAAGAACTTCCACTAGTGGTAAAGCTCTATGTACTTCTTTCCACCTTTAGCAATATGTTTAGATTATCTGCTTAAATCTCATTCTTCCATTAGCATCACTTTTCATAATTAGGAAATTTTATGATATGTTTCCTTTCCACAATTCCACTTCAGTCTTTTTGGTTGGTAGGGGCCGCCTACTAGGAGTTGATATCATTAACTAATTCGGGTATGATGTGCTCTGGTTCCCCACTTGATTGTCTAGTGCACTGAAAGTATGTTAAGATACATAAATTAAGCTTTCTCCACTGAAAATGGGTCCTTTACATATATCAAAATTTCGGTGTCCATTTTGTCCCTCACCCTTCATACTATTTTCTTTATGTGAGGTGGAGAATGAATATGCATAATCAATTCATCTTCAATTCTGTTGTTGCAGGGATTTGTTACTTACTGTACCAAAATCACTTGGATAACTTGACAAAGGTATGTAGTTACTTTGAGTAGTATTCACCAGGAAACTTAAAGCCATCTGACTCCGCATTTGTTTGGGAAAAAAGTATTTGTATTTCTGTTGCCACCAAATCTAAAATTGATCTACTTTGTACCTTCTGGGTTTTTTTTTTAAACCGAGTCATTACTCAGTATAGATCTCATACACTAACAATGCAAAATAATTCTGCAGATTTGAGCCATTTATTGGGAAGTGTGAATTTCAAATATGCGAAAGAGACACAATCCCTTTGATGGAAGAAGCGACTTGCTTATAATATCTGCCTTATTCCACAGATAATAGAAAATCTATGGAAGAACTAACAAGAGAACAAAAACAAGGGAGAGCCTCATGTAGACCTCAGAACAAATCATCGTCGTCTACTGTGAGTTCTGCATAAAAAATTTACCATGGGAGTTGTATTTTCCACGATTAAAATGGACATTTACTCATGTTTCTAACTTTTTACCTCTGATAAAAAAAAAATTCAGAACGGGAAGTCGGAGAATATGTGTTGGACCGGAGTTCATACTCGGTTTACATCAAACAAGGAACCACACTGCTCTTCCTACAATCAACTATTGGAGATTCCACAGAGCCTTAGCCCTACTATGGACTTCTTGAGTCGATCATGGAGCCCTTCTGCCTCTGATTTCTTACATATATTTCCATCTAGTGTGAGAAACTACAACTTTATGCAATGAAGCACGGACACGGATACGCTAGGAAAAGTGCCCATGAAGTACCGTGTCCACGTGTCGCACACGGCACTTGACACGTTACCTTCTTAGAAATGTCCGTGCTTCCTAGACTTTGTCATTGATGTTTACAATATCAATGAGTAGTCAATACATTGTCGGACACAACACTTGACACGTTACCTTCTTAGAAATGTCCATGCTTCCTAGACTTTGTCATTGATGTTTACATTATCAATGAGTAGTCAATACATTGAGTCATGGTTCGTAAGTTTCGTTTTACCCTTATAGTTGTAATCCTGCTGTATTCTCTTTGCCCATCTCACGTGATATACCATATCTACAACTGCACCGCACCCCTAAAGTTGAGAGATTAAGAAAAGACTTGGTTGTATTGGTAAAAATGGCATGTTAGTAACACCAATTTTCAAGCTCATGACGACACTTAGGCCTAAGCCATTGATTTCACCACCAGTGAGTCAAGTCCTGTTAAACAATAAAGTCTCTCACACACCGAGGTTGCCTGTTCTGAGTTTAAGGTCTATCGGTTGTCTTTTTTCAGAACCAGATGGCTCTAAACATCAACGACGAGATAGAAGAACAAGGAGAGGGAACATTTAAGAACACAGTTCAAAGCAGCAGAAATATAGCCAAGAATAAGGACAAAATATGGGTAATCTCTCTCTCTCTCTCTCTCTCTCTCTCTCTCTCCCTCCAATACTTTGCCTAGCTTGTCAAGTTCAGCATCTCTCTGTGCAGCGGGTTGGGTTGAGTTTTACTGGTCTAAGTCTTAGAAATTGAGTTCATATCATTACTAGAATGAACCACATATTTTTTTCGAGGTGCCTCTTTTTCATGTTTTTCATGTTGTTTGTTTAGATGGACATGTATAATATGAAGGGATGGCTTAAAGAAAAGTCATTAACTAGCTTCTTCAGATCCCGTAAAGACCAGAAGAAAAATGAAGTGAGACTCCAAGCAGCCAAATTAGATGCTGCCCTCTCTCTCACACGGCTTGCTGCAGCAATTGCTGGCCTTGCCACCAACAGCCGCCCAGAAGAAGCAGTAGATACAAACCATATATCTAATGGAGGTACAATAGCATGTGAGAATGACATGGGTGTTGTGGTTGCTTCTGCTGCAGCACTGATGACCACAGTTTGTGCCCAGGCAGCAGAGTCTCTGGGTGCACACAGAACCCTTGTTGCCTCTGCCGTAAACTCTGGCCTGGCCACCCGAACTCCTTTTGACATGATCGCGCTCACAGCCACAGCAGCAACATGTAATTTTTCACCCAATTCCCATGATTGTAAGCATATACTGTATATGTTATGCAAGTCTAATGAGATCATCATATTTGCTGTGGTAGCAGGTTTAAGAGGGGCTGCAATACTTGAATCAAGAGCTATGGAAGGTACTTACTTTCCAAGGAACCAAGAAATGCTTAAAGTAGGTGCTCGAATATCAATAATCATGCCTTCTGGTGAGTTAGAGCAATATAACACGTGTTCTAAAGTTTTCTTTTTCTTTTTGTGTGTGTCAGTGTGAGTGCGTAGCCTTCTTATTACTCAAAGTGTAACCGTGTGTTATGTAACATACAACATTCAAAATGGCACATGATCGAGTTTGAAGCAACTATGAAACTAAAAGAACATAATAACAGAGGTCCGTGTTGTATTATATGGCATATAACGAAGTACATGCCTAAGTAAACATGTTGGACACATCTTTACCAATGTTCACATGTTTGTCCAATACGTATACCTAAATGCATTTACAAGAGTTCCATGTCTTTTTATATGCACTTGTTAATAGTGATTATGATGACTAAAAGCACTCCTCTGTACGCAGGGCACAGAGAGTTCAAACAGGTCACCGTCTATTTAAAGCACAAACAGCTCACATTAAGCTTCAGAAAGAAGTACTTGGGAGGAGCCCTGAAAACTTCAAAGGAGTGTATGTTCTACATTCCTATAGAATTAATGCATATGACAAAAGTAAAATATTGATCACCATTTGAAAATTGCACTGCATAGATTAGGTTAAATATCTTTCCCTCACTCAGAAAGGGATGAGCAAAAGAAAGGCCAAACCCCTGAAGGACTCGAAAGGTTCACTCTTGTGCTTGCCTAAGTTAGTGTTTTAGGAGAGGAGAGAATGCAAGCGCTAAATTATTAGTAGTTTAGGAGAGGAAAGAAGGCCATATATTTTTTTTTTCCCTGACACTTCACACTTCTTGCAGACAAGATTATCAATGTTATAGAGGAAGCCAAGGAAGCTCAAGGCGTCTTACTTCTAAGCTTGAAGACTAGCAATGGTATTATCAGGCTGCTGTTTGAAGATGAGAAACAATCTACTTTCTGGATATCAACAATTTCATATCTATTACATGTGTTCAGCTCTTGCTGAAACTGGCAATCGTTAACTCCAAATGCAATGTTGATCAGTTTCTTTTAATTTGTTATACAGAATAACAGTTCAGAAGCTCAGTTTATGAGGGTTGAAATTCCTCAATATGCGTCGCACAGAAACTGGCTCCAAACCAATATACAACTCCTCCACATGCAATGTTGTACCACAAGTAAATTAAAGAATGGGCAGCCACTAGTAAAATAGATGGTGTAAAAGGCTGTGAATTCTATTAAATTTTCTTACCAAGAAGTTGATATCATACAAATCAACACAATCTGGTAATTCCTACAAGCACTATCCAGTTACAAGAGAAGTAATTCATATTAAGACAAAACATACAATCAGAACAATTATTAGGTGAAACTATTATTGCCTTCTATATGCCATCGTGCCATGTTGAATCCACACGGAGTGACTCTACGGCCATTTGAGGATCTCCCTTCATTTTTCCTCAAACTCAATGTCAATAATATCGGGATCAGACTTTGAGGGGGGTGCACGGCCTCCATTACCTCTTGAAAAGAAGTCCCTTGGGGTTGCCACACTATGATTCCGCAACTTGAACAGCGAATTATGTGGTTCTTATAACCCACAAATTGTTTTTTACAAGCTGGACAACCTCCCTGCTCAAGTCATAAAATACAAGAAGTCAATTCCCCTGTTCAAATAACATTGGAGATAGAACATTTTCAAAACATAATAGGAACTTAAGAAAGAAGGGAATTGAGTCAATTGACTCACCAAATTCAATATAATTAACCCTGCTTACTTTTTGTTGGATATATGAATCTGTTACTCCATATATTCAGCTCGTTATTTTCGGATCACATCAATTTAGGATTTCTGTATTTATTTTTCTAATTTCTTTTTATTTTCTTTCCTATTTAGTTTCCTTGTAATCATGTATATATTGATACATTACAGTGGAGAAATATAAAAATCAATTTTTCCTAATTCTATTTGGTATCCGAGCATCAAAGCCCAAACCCTAACCCTAACCTTCATCACCTCTCCACGACCAACCAGCTACCACAGCCACCACCAGTCCTCACTGCGCCGCAACTACTCCTCACCCTCAGCCCCTTCGCAACCCACACAGCTCCTCACCAGACCCTCGCGACCCACACCACTCCAACCCCTCACGACCCTACCAGCCCCCCGCATTCCCTGCGCAGCTTCTAGGCTGCGCCTTGCCCATTTCTTGGGTCTCTTGATGTACTAGAGCCTCTTTGTGCTCTCCTTTTTTCTTCCCTTGGGCTACCGGGTGTGGACGGTAGCCTCTCTGTTTGATCGGTGCTCTTCCTTGCCTCGGGTAATTCATTTTCTGCTCCTCCTTTGCTTCAATGGCTGGGAAAGATAAAGATGGTGTTCAAGGTACCCCCTCCGAGATCCGTCTAGATGTCTCTCTCTCCCAGCACTCCAGCTTACCGGGTAACGAGTGTGCTATTGAATGGGCAGAATTTTGCCGCGTGGTCTCGCTCTCTTCACCTCTTTTTAGGTGGAAAAGGAAAAATTGGCTGGATTCATGGTGAAGAAAAGAAACCATCTCTCACCGATCCTACATTAGCCCAATGGAATATTGACAATTGTACTATCCTTGGGTGGTTTTTCAATTCGATGGAAGATCGTATTTACCACATGTTTATGTATCATGATATGGTACATGATTTATGGCTTGCCTTGACTCAGATGTATGCGCATGCGCACAATGACTCTCAACAAGACCAAGCCATGGTCACATTTCATTCATTCATTCATTCACGTAAATAAGCAAATGAAAGCAGAACCATGATCACAACATCACAGAAAAACAAAAAAAAAAAGAGAAAAAGAGTTCAATGAAATGAACAGGACCAAGCCATGGTCACAATCATAAAGGAAAAAGCTGTAAAAGATAAAATACAGGCCCAAGCCATGGCCGCATGCAGGAAATAAAATAATGCAGAAGCCTATCCTAGCTCGGCTATCCAGAAGCCGTCATCAGAAATAAAAATAAAAATATATGCATGCAGTCATCCAAAGTATGTGTATCCTCCTCGAAACACTCAAAAAATAAAAGAGAGATGAGGAGAGATCAGCCCCGGCCTCGGCCTCGAGTCTGATCGTCTGAGAGGCTCCTCCTCTGACTCTGTGCCGCTCCCGCCACGTCCACCTCCTCCTCTTCCTCCGCTTCTGCCTCCACCTCTGCCACTACTGGTGCCCTCACCACCACCTCCACCTCGTCCAGCGCCGCTACCTCCAGGGGCATCGCTAAAGCTGATACCAAGCTGATGAAGCCGCTGCTGAAGCTCTCGTACTTACCGGGACAAAGCCCCAACCTGTTCCTCCTAAACGGAAAAAACATATCGAATTGCCAAGTTGTACTTAGAAATTGAAATGCTAAAAAAACAAGTATAAGTAAAAAGGAGCATTTGTTTTACCAGAGCTCTCGTGTGAACCTCAGCAGCTGCCCACGCCCCGTCAGCCTGAGTCAAAGGAAGAAGGGTTAGAATGTCAGAATAAAACTACAGTTTTAAACAAAAAAGCAAGATTTAGAGATTACCCTCCACTCTCTGCCATAAATCCACTCTCTCACGCTATGAGCATAGAGCAAGCCCTCCTCCACATAGTCCCGCGGGACATGATCATATTGGAGCGGAATGGTAGGAGCACCCGCCTGATACCTGGGGACCGTAGTAGTGGTCTGCTCACCATAAGAGACCATCCTAAGGCTCCAATCCCAAGGCAGTAAAGCTGGAGCCCGAGCTGTAGCAGGAACGGGCTATAAAGAAGAATGAATCCAATAAGGAGATAAACACGCATGTTTAAGAATTAAAAGAAAGTTTGAAAAGGCTGAAAGAAACTCACCCGGGTCACCTCCATCAGAGGGAAGTTCCCCATTAGATTCGCAGCATGAAAAGCTGCGTATCCCTCTGGAGACTCCACGAAATCCTGAAGAGAAAATCCGGTTAGGGCAACCATGAGCGCGGAACCTTGGAGGGTATCCGTAGCTCTCATGGACTCAGGCGGGGGACGTGGCACGAAGAAAGACTTAGCCACCAGTGACTGTCTGGTCACCCTCTCACCCAGATACCACTCCCGAGCCTCTGGGCCGTCCAGCAAGATCCTCTGTGGTTCATACCTAACGACCTCCGCATCCCCTGGGAGACCTCGGGAAGCACGTCGAGCCAGGACTGCCATCGGACGTGTGGCTCTCATAGATTCGTCAGGAAGTTCCTGAATGAGACAAAATCATGAGCCCCGGTCTTCCGCCCGACCCGATCCTTTGCCCACTTCAGCCCCTGGGGCATGATGAGGGCGTCCGCTGGCCGCGTATCGGACGACATCATGTGCAGATACTCGTGGGACCAAATCTGTGAGAAAAGAAAAGAAAAAATTGTGAATTTTGAGATTCTTAAATAAGGAAACTAAAAGAAAAATGCAAAGTTTAAAAAAAAAAAAAAAAGAGAAGAGATGTACCTCCCACTCTCTCCAGAAGCTGTCGGTGGAGGTTGGCCGATCCCGGGAAATATCCCCCATGTGCTTGTACAAGATGGCTAATCCTACACTAGCGTAGTCATACTGGTATATCTGCCTTATATGCTCCAGGGACCCCAGTAGTGTCACAGAGATCCGATCGCCCGTGGTGCTCAGCAGAGAGCACCCCAGCACATACATGATGAAGCCCCGAGCCATCTGCTCCTCTGTAAGACCCTGTTGGCCTTTGAAAGTGTCCATGAACCACTTGGATGTGACCAAGGGCTTCTCTGGGGCAACTCCTAGCAACGGCTCGACCCAGTCCTACTCCGTCACCATGTCCAGGTAACGGAGGCACTCCCCCCCGAAAGGGATCCCAGTGATCATAGAGAAGTCCAACGGCGTCATCATCATCTCTCCAAACGGGAAGTGGAATGTGTTGGTGGTGTCCCACCACCGCTCGGAGAGAGCATGAATTTGTCTCAGATCGTTGGAGCTTTTCGTCAGGAGTTTGACGAAGTCCCCAAAACCCGCCGCAATAATATAGCCCCGCACAGTCTCACTTAGCTCCTCGTACCAGGCAAAACCGTGAGCTAAGCTGTCATGTCCCTTCAGCACGTCGGGCTGAAGCTGCAAAAAATTATTACAAGATTCAAATATCAGCAAGTAAATGAAAGAAGAAATGGAAATAAAGAAACAAAGAGTAATAAAAAATAGTAAAAAATATATATATATATATATATATAATGGAAGAGCAGTGATAATGAAAGGTGAATGAATAATAAAAGGAATAAAGACGAAAGCGTCTGAATACTGGGGATATTTTCATAGGTTTGAATTCTTGAAAAAAATATGTTTTATGCCTAGCATCCACAAACCTTGTGTGAGAAGGTTTAAAAGAAGCGTAATTTCAAAAGAAGTATAGGTTCACAAGTATTCAGAATCAATTTGAAAAATGAAAGGGCGTTCGGAACGCTCAGGAAAAATCCATAAGTATAATAGTCATGGGGAATGTTTGGAGTTTCAATTAAAACGCATCGCATTCGTGAAATGGTAAGGGAAATTCACAAGCATAATGTTCTTTATTCACGAGAAGTGTTTGAAATTTTGGTTAACATGCATGGCATTCAAAAGTCCATGAGAAAAGTCAAAGGGAAAACAATGGAATTGATATAGGTGAAGCGCTCGGAAAATTCACAGGCATAGCTTTCATTTTCATAAAGAAGTTTTGTCTCTACATCCATAAAGTTCATAGGAAATAAAGATGAAAATACAAAAAATCTTTTGGGCATTGAATAAAGCTTTTGAAACGCCCGAGGGCGCTACAAGCACAACATTTTCATTCATAATAAGGCATGTGAAGTGTGCTGATCATGCATTGCATTCCTGAGGTTTATATAGAGAAACAATTGTAAAAAGAAAACTAAAGGAGGCATGTATACCTGTTGCTGGAATGCCCGTTCCGATAGATGCTCGTCCGGATCCCGGAGCAAGAATGTAGGGTCAGGATGGGGAGTGGCCGTGTACTTGGCCTTCTTCTTACTCCGCGAACCGCTAGCCATAACCTGTTTAGAAGAGAGGATGAACTGAGAGTTAAACTTTGGAATAAATCAAGAAAACAACCAAAATAAAGAGAATTTTGAGATTCTGATCGAGAGGAACTGACCTGTAGACCCTCTAGATCAATGCAAGAAAAATGAGAAAAATCTCCAAAGGATTTCGGATCAGAGAGATTATGGAGAATGAAATGAAAATGGGTTGAAACCCCGTGCTTAAACAGTCTGCCGCTTAAACGCGGCACTCGATTGTTGTGCCCGGCAGTTGGTAAAGTGCCGGGCGACGCTCGCTGAGTACCGCAATGGCATTCCATGAGTGTCGTCCGGCAGTTACGGATTGCCGCATCTTTCAAGCGTGTGCCGCGTTTGAGGCAGTTAGAAGATATTTTGTTTCCCCCCCCCCCCCAAAATTCAAAATTGGGTCCCGAAAATTCAATTTAAACCCCCAGAATTTGCCCTCGTCATGCTTTTTACCTCAAAAATGATTTTTAGGGCCAAAATTGGCTCCCAATTTTGTGAAATTGAAGTAAGTTTGAGCCTGTTGGACTCCAAATTTTGAAAATTGGAAAGGATTTGAGTCCGTTGGACTCTGAATTTTGAAGATTGTAAGGAATTCGAGTTAGTTGGGCTCCAAACTTTATAAAATTGAAAGGATTTGGGTCTGATTGACCCCCGATTTTGAAAATTGAAATGAATTTGGGTCTGATCGACCCCCGATTTTGAAAATTAAACAGAATTTGAGCCTGTTGGACTCCAAATTTTGAAAATTGAAAAGAATTCGAGTCAGTTGGGCTCCAAACTTTGTAAAATTGAAAGGATTTGGGTCTGATTGACGCCCTATTTTGAAAATTGAAATGAATTTGGGTCTGATCGACCCCCGATTTTGAAAATTCAAAGGAATTTGAGTTTATTGGACTCAGAATTTTGAAGATTGAAAGGAAATTGAGTCAGTTGGGCTCCAAATTTTGTAAAATCGGAAGGAATTTGAGTTTGTTGGACTCACAAATAAACAGAATATGATTAACTCCAAAGTTGTGAGGCTATAATAGATTTATATTCTCGGTCCTCGCAACAGATTTGCGGAGGTCCCGCTTTTGAGGCTATAACAGATCTATATTCCCGGTCCTCACAACAGATTTGCGTCGATCCCGCCTTTGGGAAAATAACAGGAAAAAATATCCGACGGGGCCGAAGGGCTGCATATTATTTTGTGAAAAAATATCCGACGGGGCCGAAGGGCTGCGGATTATTTTGTGAAAACATATCCGACGGGGTCGAAGGGCTGTGGATTATTTTGTGAAAACATATCCGACGGGGTCGAAGGGCTGTGGATTATTTTGTGAAAACATATCCGACGGGGCCGAAGGGCTGCGGATTATTTTGAGAAAACATATCCGATGGAGCCGAAGGGCTGCAGATTATTTTGAGAAAACATATCCGACGGGGCCGAAGGGCTGCGGATTATTTTGAGAAAACATATCCGACGGGGCCGAAGGGCTGCGGATTAGACGGGGCCGAAGGGCTGCGGATTATTTTGTGAAAACATATCCGACGGGGCCAAAGGGCTGCGGATTATTTTGAGAAAACGTATCCGACGGGGCCGAAGGGCTGCGGATTATTTTGAGAAAACATATCCAACGGGGCCGAAGGGCTGCAGATTTTCAAAGCAAACTCACATTGACACCGGGATTTAAGTCGCGAAGCGCCGCCCAGTCAATTACATTCGTCCTTTGGCCGGAACAGCCACATACCTAAAAGAGAATTAACATGAGCATTGAGTAGCATAGGGAATGGATTACGTGCACGTTTTCGAATCACATCATTTATAGAGCATGTAGCCACATCAACACATTGCATGTGCACATGCATCACGATAGGATAGGAACATTTATCCGTGTGACTACTTGCGCTTATGTGAGTTTGGTCCTTGCCTGAACTATGTCTCGATCTGATTCCCAAGGGATACGTAGGCAGCTCAACATTGAGCACAACCAACTTGAACCTTGCTGCGCACCTGTTTTCTTTTGCAACGCATTTTGTTTTTACCTAAATTTGACAGTTTGGTCAAAGGCTTGTCTTCACACAGGCTTCGACATTCGCTTGTGACACGCGTTGCTCCACAAGTTCTGTCGAAGAGGGGCAAACTGTAGACACCCCAATTTTGACCAAACGTCGGGTTAAGGGGAGCATTACCTCTAAGGTCCGATGATGACAATGGCTAACTAATCTAGGGTTTCCCAAGGCGATTCAAGCTCTTCTAAAAAGCTCTTTCAATTCAAAACAAAAAAGAAAAGAGAGAAAAAGAAACATAGGGTAAAACGGCATATGACAGGATCTGTGGCAGTCTCGGGTTGCCGCTGCGGCACTCTCTGTAGTGCTGGACGGCATTCTGTGAATGCCGATAATTCTAGGAAATGCCGCCAAAATTTGGATTTCTACAGAAAAACGACAGTCTGTGGGGTTGTCCGCGGTACTCATTGAATGCCGTTGCGGCATTCACTGAATGCCACTGCGACAATCAGTAACTGCTGCATCGACAATCACTGACTTCCGCTTCTATCTCCAATGAATGTTGCGTTTTCCAAAAAATAGCTGTAATACAGCACATTTTGTACTCTCAAAAGGACAGTCTGAATTAGGGTTTTGTGCTGTGAAAATACTGAAATACCCTTTTGAAATTGCCTATAAATAGAGGATGAATATCCCATTACAAGGGATCTTCATCTTTTATCTCTTTTTGCTTAGAATTTGGAAATTTAGAATCTTTAGTTTCATTTCTACTTCAAAATTTTCTAAATTAAGAGGAGTATTAGAGAGAATTTGAGAGGATTAAGAAGAAAGAGCTAGATGAGGAGCTTGTTAGTCTTGAGAAATCTTAGAGCAATCAAAGAGTTAAGGATAATTAGAGGTAAACTCTAGATCATTTAGTTTCATTTCATTAATTTGGGTCCAAATAGCTTAAAGTCCTAAAGTTTTCTTGAAGTAGAACTTTGACTTTCTTCCTTTTGATTTCAATTTTTTTTTCATTAGAATTCATTAGACTTTCAATGTCTTACTTGAATCGTTGTACTTAGAATCCTTTAACATTCTCATAAACTCATGATTTATGAGAGGGTTAAGGTTGATATTAGTACATTGAGTCAATGAGTCCAAACTTTTACTCATAGTTTGAATTCATTACCTTGAGATTTTATGAAGTTCATTCATACTTCATTAAAAACCACAGGCCTAAATGTCCTTAGCCTCCAATGACCATCAAATGGTAGGAGAAGTAGTTTGGTTTAAGTCCAACTTCATGGTTTAGTAGTTGGAGTTAACAAACAAAGTTGAGCTTGACAAATGGTGCAGTGAGTTCATCAACTGTTTTTTATCACAGATTTTTAATTGAAAATCTAACCGTTGGAATTAAGTGAAACCAACGGGAAAGTGTCTATAACTCAAGGTTCTACCACTGCAATTTTTGTTTTAAGGAGATTTCATAATTAAAGTGGTTTGGTCGTTAGTTTTGTGAGACAACTATAATCTGTCCAGAGTTTCAGAACAGTAACGTCTTTTTGAAATAAATAAATCATACCCTTAATCAAGTATTGATGACTCCAAATATTTTTTTTATGAAGTTTAATGTGTTAATAAGATCTCCTAAAAATATTAGAGCCTTTTAGATTTTTTTACTCTTTTTAGAAAATCGTGCAAGAACTCTGGACAGAGAGTTATGAAGTTCTGAGTGATGTCTAGTGTTTGTTTAATTCCCGGTGATCTAACCATTGAAACTTTGATTTTCTTTTTGGGTTAAAAACTAGACTCACATAGTCAACTTATGTCTAAAAATCATCAAGATCAAACCATGGGAACCATGCCTTTTATTTCTTTGAAGTTTTGATCTGCTCTCAACAATTTTCATAATTCTGTCACAATTTTGATCAATCTTATAAATAATGGTTTAGATGATATTTTCATGAGTTAAGGTTCAAACCATGTTTCAATAATGATTAGTTGAACTTAAATCCAGAGGTTAAATGATCCAAATAAATGTATGGTTCATGGCTTACTCTTGTTCATGTTTATATATCCTCATCCATGTGGTTTGATACTTGTAATTAGGATTCGTTGCTTTAGATTTAATTACATGTGATAAACTTAAGCTAGAAGCCTAGGATTGCCATCTAACTTTATATCTTGTATATCATGTGGACTAACCCTTGTTTTGTAGTGCCAATGAGGTATGATCTCTTGTCTCTTCCTTAGCTTAATTATTCTTTAATTTTATTAATTTTTGACCTCATGTACGATACCTTAGAATTAAAATTCGCCTTATGTGTATATATGTGTATTAGAGATCCTTTATTAGGATTTTAACTTTTGTATGCATTGCACGTTTAAATATTAGTGGCTGGACCCCGGGTAAGTTCTCTAGTTCTCAATTTTGCATACCATAACGCTTGCTAATTGAACTATTTGGTTTTGAATGATATTTGGTAAATTGGCAATTTTACACCATGTCAACATGCTTGTGTAGTGTATATTTATATCTATGTATTAGTTGAGGGCATGCTTAGATTAATAATTCAATTAAAATGATGTTAAGTAGAGGCCTATCGCAAGATAGGATGAGAGATGGTGTTTTAGTCCAAACAGGCTCCTTCCTCTCTCATTCCATAATCCCCGGACCTAGTTAATTTTTTGGTTTCGCAAAAGATCAGTTTCCTTTTTAAATGGTTTCTTAGTTTTCCTTTGAAAAATTAAGTGGCGACTCATTTGTTTTGAATTTGAAATTTGAAAAGAAATTTAAAAGAAAAGCTGTGGGTAAGGAAAAATTGCGATATCCACAGCGTACCTTCCAAATGTTGTTCATCGGCATTAAAACCTGCTTCTCCCGGGATAATATGGCTCATCCTTGTCTGATCCGGGGGTCCTTGAATTCCTTGAACTAGTGCTCCATAATAACCTTCCCGTGGTGCACGACAATCCCTGCTCAAATGTTGTAACAACCCTAAAATTTCTAAGTGTGTAAATAATTATTTTTAGTTAGCAATATTATATGGGTATGCCTAGGTAAGACACGTGTCTAAAATTTTTAAGTTTGGAGAACCTGTGAATTAAATTTGCTAGTAAGCATATTTAAATTATTAGTAATACCAGTAATATTTCTCCGGTTGTTTTTGTATTCAAATTTCTAATGTTTCATTATTATCATGACAAGAGATTTCGAGTTTTAATTAAATTGTATGATAGATTATTTGTATGACCAAGTTACAATTTTTGTAGAATAATAGTTTAGTTTCAGGTACTGTTTCGAGACCCATAAGTAAGTTAATTAGTGAATTTAACATGAGAATTAAGTGTCCGGGGTATAGGTACCCTTTGGACTAGTTGTTTAAGTATTTTGAAATGCATTTCGGGGTCATATGTGTGTCTTTTGGGAGCCCACAAGCCTAAACTCGGGAATTACTTTAATTATATCATTAAGAGTTATATATATGTATCCACCTTTAGGAGAAAAAAATAAATCCTAGCCCCCAATACACTTCTAAACAGAGAGAGAGAGAGAGAGAGAGAGAGAGAGAGATAAGAAGAAGAAGAAGAAGGAAGGGTAGGGCGCGGGGTATTCGGATCCGGAATCGCGTTCATAGTCCGTTCAACACCATTTTTTTCAAGTGCTTAATCGCGACCTAGGTGAGTTAAATGGGTGTATCCGTGTATATATATACACATATATATATATGTATATGCGAGTAAACCAAATATTTATATGTTTAAGTTAATTGTTGGAATTCAATTTTGTATTGGATGCACAATATTGTTGTTTTCGATTTAACTTAGATATTTTTTTGGTGACCTTGTGATCACGACTTTGGTATATTAGTGATTGTTATGCGTATAGATAGTTTGATGGACACATACGTGGAATACCCTTGATAAATATCGAAAAGCTATGTAAAAATTCGTTTTTATTATTTTAACAATTGCTGAAAACTTCCGAAAAATATTGTGCAATCGTGACTTTGAATTTTAACATTCTGTTCACGTGTCCTGTGTAAAACGCGATTCTGCACACTTTTCGTGTTTTGAGTTTTCCCTGATTCTGCACTGTTTGGGCTGTAAATTTAAATTTCAGTAGCAGTTTTTAGAAGGTTAAAAATGTGTTGATTGTTTAAGTTGATTTATGTATCGGGATGAACTCGTGTTTCGTTATTATGATATAACGTGAAATTTTGTTTAGATGTAAGCATTCTCATCTAATGTTGGGTTTCATAAACTTGTGAATGTGAGACCATATGTGTGAAGATTTTTTTTATAGAAATTAATAATAGGAAATCCTTAAATGTTCACCACTGCTCCTTATGAGTTTAGGCGGCGATTTCGTGGATGACCCGTCTTGTGTGATTAGACGGCGACTACGTGGATAACCCGTCTCTTCATTTTTAAGCCTTATGCCCGGCTTGTTGGTCTATTTCATGTGTATTTAGACATTGTTTATTGACGTAAAAAACGTAAGGACTAGCCTTTCGGTGTAGACTCAAATCCCAGTGATACCCCATGGGAATTGGGACCGGAGTGGGAGTTAGTATTACGTTAGGAGACACATGGGATATATGTGTAGGCTGAACCACGGATGGGTGGCCGAAGTGGTGAACATAAGGTTTAATTAACTAAAGCACATGTAGTGCTTAAATTGCGGCTATACGTTGTAATGTAGTTCGTTATATTTTGTTGTAGTCGAATCCTTGTCATATCAAACAACTTATGTGGGTATCCGTTAGTTTAAATGTAGTCTTGTATGTGTGCCGTAATATCTTTGGGAAAATTGTGAACTGCTAATAAATAGGATCAGATTAGTAAATTAGATAATTTGGTCACTTAATTTCACAAATGAGGGTCGTTTCGCGTAACCTGAAGTAAAACGACAAGCCGGACGACTTTTGTGTTTTACACTTTTCCTAAAAACGTCATCTTGACACCGTTTTGATTTAATTTCAGAATCTGCTGAATATCGCGTGTTTATGAGCTGAAGTTTAATAATTAATTTCTGACTTACGTGTTTAGAATTAATGAACGGGGACGCGCAGCTTCCCTTGTAAATTTAATTCTGAACATCTTTCATGTTTTAAGTTTTGTCCAATTCCAATTCCTTCTTGGAGATAAATTCATTTTTAAAATAACATTTAAAGAATGATTTTTGATTTTTTTTTACTAACATCTATTTATGCAGGATGGTAGGCCCACTAATGTGTTTGCAGGTATTGGCCTACCATAGCTAAGAAGGGTAAGCATTTATGCAGTCTAGTTCGGGTAGGAACTATATTGCCGTCACATAAAGGGAAACTACCCCTTGTCCCGTTATGTGAGCGGAACTACTTTCCTATCCGATTTTTTTATTTATTATTGTTGTGTTGGTGTAAGGGATTATGAGCGTTCCCGAGAGAGAATGAATATGAGAGGACTGATTAGGGTTGAGAGCAATTGCTTGGCTTTGGGTATTTTTTTTTTCCTTTCCTTTTTCCCACGTATAGGGTTGAGTCAGCAAATGCTTAGCCAATCAAATTTGAGTCAGTAAATACTTAGTCAATCATAATGATCCTAGTCATAAAATTTTTTGTCTTAATCATAAACTTTTAGTGACAAACTGTGTTAGAATATTATATAAATTTGAGTCAGTAAATACTTAGCCAATCAGAATGATCCTAGTCATAAGCTCTTTGTCCTAGTCATAAGACTTTTAGTGACAACCTGAGCTCTAATATTATATAGATATATATATATATAGAGAGAGAGAGAGAGAGAGAGAGAAATCTGTGGAGTTGTAATCGTGGTCCACAATCGCACTGAGGTATGCAGTATGTATAATTGTAGTATGTAGATGTAGAAGGATCCCACAGAACTGCTGTAACACCTGTAATTTTCTTTTCATTAATAATATCAGTTTTTCGAATTTCTATATTGGACCGACTATATTATTATATTATTATTTGAATTATGTGACGGTATGGACGTATTGTAGTATTATCATATTAGACTGTAGTAACTGTACCGACTCGACCGTAATAAGAATTAACATAGTCCCGTACCCGGACCCAGACAATAGAAACAATACCCGTTTGCACGTAAATCGAGACCGATACGTATATCGAGAAACTTATGCACGTAAATCGAGAAAGTTGCACACAACCCGAGGTAGGCCCCACATGGCCAGCCACATGGCAGCCCCATGTGCCACTCCTTACACTTGTCATCTTCTCCCATGACATTTGTCCACATATTGGACATGTGTCTTTGCATGAACTCATGCAAATGACACCTAGCCATGCCAATCTCCTATATATCATGCACATACACACAATTGAGACATTTTTGTCTCTACAATCTGCATATAATTGAGAGGGAGAGAGAGCTAGAGTTATAGCTCCATGGAAGAATAGAAGAAGAAGAAGTCCATCCTTAAAGTTTGAAGATTCAAGCTTCACTAAGCATCAACCAATATCAAGCTTAAATTTCAAGCTTTGGTGAGTAAATTGTGAGTAATTGTGAGTAATCTAACTCAATTTAGAACACATATAATATGTACTAATGTTTAGTAGAAGTTTGATGTTGTTGTGTTGAAGTTTTCATGACATGCAAGACAAATCCATAAATCTGAGAAACTGAAACTCTCAGCAGAACATAGTTTAGTAAAGTGAATGTTTTGTGCAGCTCCAAAATCCGAATTAAGCTAGGTTTTTTTGTGGTAAAAGCTAACTCATATATCTACAAATAACTCTTCTATAGCTCAGTCTAGAAATCACTCCTTCATGGGTGAAATTCATGTACAACGCAGTGTTATAAATCTGAGAAACTGAAACTCTCAGCAGAACATAGTTTAGTAAAATGAATGTTTTGTGCAGCTTAAAAATCCGAATTAATGTAGTTTTTTTTGTGGTAAAATATAACTCATATATCTACAAATAACTCTTCTATAGCTTATTCTATAAATCACTCCTTCATGGGTGAAATGCATGTACAACGCAGAGTTATAAATCTGAGAAACTGAAACTCTCAGCAGAACATAGTTTAGTAAAATGAATGTTTTGTGCAGATCAAAAATCCGAATTAAGCTAGGTTTTTTGTGGTAAAAGCTAACTCATATATCTACAAATAACTCTTCTATAGCTTAGTCTATAAATCACTCCTTCATGGGTGAAATGCATGTACAACGCAGAGTTATAAATCTGAGAAACTAAAACTCTCAGCAGAACATAGTTTAGTAAACTGAATGTTTTGTGCAGGTCAAAAATGAGAATTAAGCTATGTGTTTTTGTGGAGAAAGCTATCTCATTTATCTACAAATAACCATTCTATATCTCTGTCTAAAAACCCCTCCTTTATAGGTGAAATTCACGTACAATGCAGTACCATAAATCTGGGACAGAACAGTCCGAGATATAAGAAATGCCTTGTAAAATAAATAGTTTGAGTAGCTCAAAAATGTAATTGAAGCTAGTTTTTTTTTGTACATGAATATATTCCTATTATCTATAATGTTGTAGTTTTGAGTTTGATCTACAAAGCAATTTATCATGCCCAAATAAATCATGTTAATTCAGCCAACACAGTGAAAATGTATCTTGGCAGATTGTACAGCTTTTTGTATAATGTTTTGTTTATGCATGGTGTTGATTGTTGATGCTAGTTTTCCAGTATATGTGTTGTTATGAAAATCTCGTGCTATGGTAGTGCTATCGCGTAGATGAGTATGTTAAGGGTTTCATCTATATGTTTTATTGATATTAAATCCATGTTATAAATCCATAGCTACGTGAATATAGTTTAATGACCGTTAGAAAGTTCATACCCAAACTATAGGTATATTGTATGGCACGATTACTGCGATGATAAATGATCGGGAAAGTTTCCATCGTAAGTATATTGAGAGGAAAACGGAATGTCGGACGTATAGCGAAATATTAACGGTTATAAATGGATGATATTAATGAACTAAACTACGAAACGTGCGAACGCGTAAAATAATGATAAAACCTTCGATAACAGATTTAATGCGAATAAGGGACATTGGGCCTCGTTTCTAGTCGTGTGACTACCGGTCAAAGTTGATTCGTGAACTTTTGTGTCGTGTTTGGATAATTCTTGCAAAGTTGGTCTCTCGATTATTCTATGGAGTCGATTGGTGAGTTATGTTTTGTTCCTTGATCTGAGGATCGGCATGACGTGTTCGGTCAAGTGCGGATGACCTGAGGATCGTCGTGACGTGTTCGATCAAATGGTTGATTATTTTTCCGCACCCTTGGACCGAGGATCGGCATGACGTGTTCGGTTATGTACGGGTGACCTGAGGATCGGCATGACGTGTTCGTCCAAGTGATTATTAATTTCCCGTACCCTTGGTCTGAGGATCGGCATGACGTGTTCGGTAACGTGCGGGCGACCTGAGGATCGGCATGACGTGTTCGACCAAGAGATTGTTAATGTCCCGCACACTTATGCCATTTGGGCGATAGTTTGAGTGCCAGTTGGGCGACAGTTAACTATTCATTGTTGAGTGTTGTTCTTTCTTGACCAGTAAATGTGTTTGGAGTTAAGTCTTCTTTCAATTAATGTCATTGATCAGTTCAGTTCTGGGTTAAGTCTCAAAGGGAATGATTGGGTTTAAATAAGACATGGTTTTGAGAATGAGAAAAGATGAACAAGGCATAGTATCGAGAATAAGAAATGATGAACGAGATATGATTTCGAGAAATAAGAAGGGATGAAGAATAACTTACCTTAAGTGGTGGTAACCTTAAGAGGACCCTCACTTAGCTTAACCGCTAACGGCTTTTCATGCCGCTGTACCTTCCACGTCCAGCCTTTGCAGGACCAGACGGAGCCGACTGCTATCAAGATGCTGACTTTACTACTGAAGACTATGCTAGTGAAGATTACTACGAGGAAGGCTACGGTTTCGCCAGCTGAAGACTTTGGAGCTTTTCTTTTGTTATAGTTCTGTTATTATTATGTTAGTGATGTAATAGTTTAGCTGGTCTTGTAATATGTATCTTTTGGATATCTTTTTGGCCTGTAATATACTACTGATGTAAGACTTGGATGTTTTAAATTTCTGCTTCCGCTGAACTTAGTCACTTTCCCATATCACATTATTGTTATAAGCATGTTTGGACAATCAAGTGAAACTCACAACCAGTCACGTGTCTACGAACCCATAAAGGAAATTTATTTTTCCATATTTTTGGTACTTCGGGGCGTGACAGGGATTTTTGGTATCAGAGCCTTAGGTTTCGACGCGCTCACTGATTGTCCTACACCTTAAGTTGTGAGCCTAAGATTTCCCTCGTATTAGTACTGACATTAAGTTAGCTCCTCTTGCATGACTATGGAGTCGAGCTTCGTTCATGATGATTTTGGAGGTCACTATAATCGCGACGATCGTATCCAGTCTGCCGACCCTGTACTATATCGACAGCTGATCTGGTAGAGGGCGAGGCATACCTTGGAGGAGGACATACGGAGAGCTGTGCTTACCGATGCATTGCAATATCCGGATCGAGTTCAGCCCGAGTCGATCCATGCTTCAGAGACTACCATACTTAATCACTAGGAGCTTATCAGCATGACTCAGGACAAGGCACTATATGACGATATACTCTTCCCGATTATCATGGCGGCACCAGCACCACCATTCTCACCTGAGCCCATACCAGAGCCAGATGCAGATTTAGATCGTATTGATACAGATAGCGACAACGACATAACGAGTGGAGAGGATTCTGCAGGCAGTGACCACTCAGCAGATGACCCATGTGATTATGATGACACATGTGATTATGATGACACATATGATGACAATGACCTGACAATTGTGATGATCCGGCAAGTAGCGATGACGAGCTGATCGAGGAGGTTGACCCTACGAACGATCTTCAGAGACCAGGGGATGATGTACACGACCATCCAGCACCACCAGTTGACGGGGACGAGATGATACTGATGCCTGAGCAGGACCACGAAGCAGTTCTAGCTGACATCAAGGAGAAGGAGGAGGACCCCTGAGGAGTAGTTCTTAAAGGACCCGTTATAGATAATAAGAGAGGCAAACTTTACCTTAGATATGATAGGCGAGTACCATAGTAAGCAGTCATATCCTTTCTACTCATTCCACTTGAGTAAATCGATGTCTTCTATTCTAATGGTCATTTCTTCTGGAAAAGGGATCTATATATTTTAAAAAGTGGCTTTGATTACCATCAATAATTATTGTGATACAGTCCTTGATAAGTAATTCATTTCCTTGAATTTTTAGAAATTCCCCAGTCAACAATTCTTGAGTATGTACCTTGATCATCCGATTCTTGACAAATTCTTTTGAGAACAAGTTCGATCACTAGTACTGCAAAGTCATTCTTTTTGACTTATTATTCCTTGAACAAATTCTTACAAGTTCATTTCATTTGAAATAATCCTAAATGAGTTCTCTGTCCTTGTTCTTGCCATGAACTCAAAAAAAAAAAATTTGTTGTACTCTCTGAACATCTTGACCTCTTATTGTCTCTCTCAGTTGCTACCTTATTCTTTATCAGTGGGGTTTTGTTTGGACTATTTCACTTATGAAATACCTAATTCTTATTTCATTCGTTGAAGACCTTATGCCATCAGTTATCATTTCCTATAAATCTTGAGATACTACGATTTCTTCCATAGAAAACAGTCATTCAATCATTGTTAGATTTACATCTTATTCTTGAATGGATCACATCATTCTACTATTGTACTTCTATCTGTGAGAATTCATATGCCTTTTCGGATTCGACTTCATTTTGGATCAATCTATTCAATCATTTCAATCATCGTATTCTAGTTACTGGGATTATGATGATAAATATAATGTGAGATGTAATAGGTATGATTGCCTCACATAAGGTATGATAGAAACATTATAGACACGAACTCATATGTAGGAATAGAAGAATCTTCTCGATCTCTACAATAGATGAATCATCTCAAACAACTGAGGACCAGTCCAGAAGGCTAAGCAACATAATACCTAAGGAGATCGATCCCACCATTGTATTTGGAAGACTGATACAAGGCTTATGGAAGACCGCTGACGGCACTAGCGCAAGTGACTATGGAAACGAGTTGTTTAGACACCTCCATATCGCCCATTCAGAATTGCTTTTGAGACCACTCAAGCCACAACCTGCTACACTACCAAGGTCAACCCTACTACAAGGAGCACATGAGATATTGACTTAACCCGAGGCGATGGAAGACGCAAGAATAGAACATACCTTCAACAGATCGAACGATCTCATAGACTGCTGATATCGACCACGTTTAATCACAACGAACGACTCGCACCGCGAGCATTAGTGAAGATGAGTACTGCATTCCACTTTCAAGCCAATGATCAGATCGCATAGGACCTACCAACAGAAGACACGTTTCAGGTTTACAACACCAATGTTCCATCAACACACTAAAGAAATGCATCTCTAACCATGCGCACGTTATAAATTAAAACCATGTAAGGTTGAGTAATTATATTCATCTTTCTAATTTAACTCCTTTTGAGTAAACCTACTATTTTTTACCATTGGTTGCGTTAGATCAATTATCCTGATGATGAACTATGGGATGTCCTTTATTGTTTCACTAATTGACAGTTATTCGTTGTCCTCTCTGATTTCACTTAACAAAATTTTGGATCATTCTGATCAGTGATAAATCCAATTGTGAATTCATTTGCTTTCTAATGATATAAGTCACCTCTTTGGACTTATCACCATGAAAATCGATTCCAATAATTCATTTATAAACCAATCATTCTAAGTCATTTGGACTTATGATCTGTTAAATTAATCTTTGTAAATCGTTTGGACTGTCAACCGTTTGACCAACTTTCGCAAGTGCGTATCCCTTGACATTATTGCAAAGGATCTCTTTGTATTTGTTCACCTAAGGAACTCAAGTATATTGCACCCCTTTGTAAATTAGTCTTCATTTCCTTTCATTTCACAAATTCTTCTTATTGGTAACCTTGACTTTTATCATTAAGGCTTCACCTAAATTATTAGCTCATGAGACAAGGAATTCTTATGTCCTACTTGGGAGGCCTTGCACCTATAGTCATTGCATTACTATGATTGTCCTATAGTAATCATCTAATGGTTATTCTCAGATACTCATTCTATATATTGTGATCCTACGTACAAGTGATTGATCACGTACCTCTTCGTTTTTAACTCAGTACATAATGAGTATTCATTTTGTTATGAATTCAGCTCCTTACAAGTGAATTCAATCCTACTCCAATTACCAGTAACAACTTATATGCTTGGTATTAATTAATGCATGGAGAAATTGCTTAACGACTTGTGTCATCACCTACGATGCCGAAACTCCACGACAATTTCATGTCGACACGCAAAGGACCTAAATCACAATAACACGATTAAAAGGACGTCACGGCCCCTACAAGTTATAGAAGACAATCGTGAGACCAACTAGACTTCTCAACCATCGCATCAAAAAGCTGAGAGGCAAGAATCTTGCCCGATTAATGACACAGAAGAAACAAACCAGTATCCCGAACAACTACTCGAATGCAGCCCACAATCATTGAGGAAAACTCTAGATACATCAAGAATCATCACAAGAGGCAAAGAAACAATGAAAGGAAAGTTCATCAGACTGCCGTTCAGACACACCCAAAGCAACGTGATATCTGCGACAGCTGCGGAATATCTAGACATCACTTCAAAGAATGCAAAGCACCGAAACATCTCACAAGTTGATAGGCACAGTGCTTTAATTGTGGAAAGACTGGACGTGTGCGCAAAGATTGTCCAGAACGAGGAACTCAGAACAAGGTTCCACCACCAAGAAGATCCCGAAAGAGAACTTGCAGATCACCAAATTAATCTCAGCATTGAACAAGACAAAAGACCGAAGGTGCCATATTCAATGTCAGAACTATGAATTTCACTTGGCATTGTTTTAGCAAAGAAGCTTGGATGTTTGAAAGAATTTAGGAGAAGGTCTGATTAGTTAGCTAGTGGGAACCTCACAACCTTAAAATCTGAGATATGATTAGTACCTTGTACTTTCTAAGACCTAGCAAACCCTAAATTTCGAGGATGAAATCCTCTGATAAGGTGGGTAGAGATGTAGCACCTGAATTTCTCCGGAAATTCCACGTAGGATATTAGAAATTAGTGATGTTGCCACCAAGGTTGTTAAGTATTCACAATGTTTTTCACATTAGTATGTTGAAGGAGTATCATCAGGGCACGACGCAACATGTAATCGACTTCAAGGACATTGAGGCGAATAACAACATGTTTTACACAGAGAGACCCATCAAGATTTTGGGTCGAGAAACCAAGAAGCTGAGGAACAAGGAGATCCCATTGGTGAAAGTTCAATGGAATCATTATGATGAAAGAGACGCTTCATGGGAAATGGAGTCAGAGATGCGAGAGAAATATCCTTTTCTATTTTGTACCTAGATAAGCTCTGATTTCGAGGATGAAATCCTTTAATAGGTGGTGGAAGATGTAACACCTGTAATTTTCTTTTCATTAATAATATCAGTTTTTTGAATTTCTATATTGGACCGACTATATTATTATATTATTATTTGAATTATGTGACGGTATGGACGTATTGTAGTATTATCATATTAGACTGTAGTAACTGTACCGACTCGACCGTAATAAGAATTAACATAGTCCCGTACCCGGACCCAAACAATAGAAACAATACCTGTTTGCACGTAAATCGAAACCGATACGTATATCGAAAAACTTATGCACATAAATCGAGAAAGTTGCACACAACCCGAGGTGGGCCCCACATGGCAGCCCCATGTGCCACTCCTTACACTTGTCATCTCCTCCCATGACATTTGTCCACATATTGGACATGTGTCTTTGCATGAACTCATGCAAATGACACCTAGCCATGCCAATCTCCTATATATCATGCACATACACACAATTGAGACATTTTTGTCTCTATAATCTGCATATAATTGAGAGGGAGAGAGAGCTAGAGTTATAGCTCCATGGAAGAATAGAAGAAGAAGAAGTTCATCCTTGAAGTTTGAAGATTCAAGCTTCACTAAGCATCAACCAATATCAAGCTTAAATTTCAAGCTTTGGTGAGTAAATTGTGAGTAATTGTGAGTAATCTAACTCAATTTAGAACACATATAATATGTACTAATGTTTAGTAGAAGTTTGATGTTGTTGTTTGAAGTTTTCATGACATGCAAGACAAATCCATAAATCTGAGAAACTGAAACTCTCAGCAGAACATAGTTTAGTAAAGTGAATGTTTTGTGCAGCTCCAAAATCCGAATTAAGCTAGGTTTTTTTGTGGTAAAAGCTAACTCATATATCTACAAATAACTCTTCTATAGCTCAGTCTAGAAATCACTCCTTCATGGGTGAAATTCATGTACAACGCAGTGTTATAAATCTGAGAAACTGAAACTCTCAGCAGAACATAGTTTAGTAAAATGAATGTTTTGTGCAGCTTAAAAATCCGAATTAATGTAGGTTTTTTTGTGGTAAAATATAACTCATATATCTACAAATAACTCTTCTATAGCTTATTCTATAAATCACTCCTTCATGGGTGAAATGCATGTACAACGCAGAGTTATAAATCTGAGAAACTGAAACTCTCAGCAGAACATAGTTTAGTAAAATGAATGTTTTGTGCAGCTTAAAAATCCGAATTAAGCTAGGTTTTTTGTGGTAAAAGCTAACTCATATATCTACAAATAACTCTTCCATAGCTTAGTCTATAAATCACTCCTTCATGGGTGAAATGCATGTACAACGCAGAGTTATAAATCTGAGAAACTAAAACTCTCAGCAGAACATAGTTTAGTAAACTGAATGTTTTGTGCAGGTCAAAAATGAGAATTAAGCTATGTGTTTTTGTGGAGAAAGCTATCTCATTTATCTACAAATAACCATTCTATATCTCTGTCTAAAAACCCCTCCTTTATAGGTGAAATTCACGTACAATGCAGTACCATAAATCTGGGACAGAACAGTCCGAGATATAAGAAATGCCTTGTAAAATAAATAGTTTGAGTAGCTCAAAAATGTAATTGAAGCTAGTTTTTTTTTGTACATGAATATATTCCTATTATCTATAATGTTGTAGTTTTGAGTTTGATCTACAAAGCAATTTATCATGCCCAAATAAATCATGTTAATTCAGCCAACACAGTGAAAATGTATCTTGGCAGATTGTACAGCATTTTGTATAATGTTTTGTTTATGCATGGTGTTGATTGTTGATGCTAGTTTTCCAGTATATGTGTTGTTATGAAAATCTCGTGCTATGGTAGTGCTATCGCGTAGATGAGTATGTTAAGGGTTTCATCTATATGTTTTATTGATATTAAATCCATGATTATAAATCCATAGCTACGTGAATATAGTTTAATGACCGTTAGAAAGTTCATACCCAAACTATAAGTATATTGTATGGCACGATTACTGCGATGATAAATGATCGGGAAAGTTTCCATCGTAAGTATATTGAGAGGAAAACGGAATGTCGGACGTATAGCGAAATATTAACGGTTATAAATGGATGATATTAATGAACTAAACTACGAAACGTGCGAACGCGTAAAATAATGATAAAACCTTCGATAACAGATTTAATGCGAATAAGGGACATTGGGCCTCGTTTCTAGTCGTGTGACTACCGGTCAAAGTTGATTCGTGAACTTTTGTGTCGTGTTTGGATAATTCTTGCAAAGTTGGTCTCTCGATTATTCTATGGAGTCGATTGGTGAGTTATGTTTTGTTCCTTGATCTGAGGATCGGCATGACGTGTTCGGTCAAGTGCGGATGACCTGAGGATCGTCGTGACGTGTTCGATCAAGTGGTTGATTATTTTTCCGCACCCTTGGACCGAGGATCGGCATGACGTGTTCGGTTATGTACGGGTGACCTGAGGATCGGCATGACGTGTTCGTCCAAGTGATTATTAATTTCCCGTACCCTTGGTCTGAGGATCGGCATGACGTGTTCGGTAACGTGCGGGCGACCTAAGGATCGGCATGACGTGTTCGACCAAGAGATTGTTAATGTCCCGCACACTTATGCCATTTGGGCGATAGTTTGAGTGCCAGTTGGGCGACAGTTTGAGTGCCAGTTGGGCGACAGTTAACTATTCATTGTTGAGTGTTGTTCTTTCTTGACCAGTAAATGCATTTGGAGTTAAGTCTTCTTTCAATTAATGTCATTGATCAGTTCAGTTCTGGGTTAAGTCTCAAAGAGAATGATTGGGTTTAAATAAGACATGGTTTTGAGAATGAGAAAAGATGAACAAGGCATAGTACCGAGAATAAGAAATGATGAACGAGATATGATTTCGAGAAATAAGAAGGGATGAAGAATAACTTACCTTAAGTGGTGGTAACCTTAAGGGGACCCTCACCTAGCTTAACCGCTAACGGCTTTTCATGCTGCTGGACCTTCCACGTCCAGCCTTTGCAGGTCCAGACGGAGCCGACTACTATCAAGATGCTGACTTTACTACTGAAGACTATGCTAGTGAAGATTACTACGAGGAAGGCTACGGTTTCGCCAGCTGAAGACTTTGGAGCTTTTCTTTTGTTATAGTTATGTTATTATTATGTTAGTGATGTAATAGTTTAGCTGGTCTTGTAATATGTATCTTTTGGATATCTTTTTGGCCTGTAATATACTACTGATGTAAGACTTGAATGTTTTAAATTTCTGCTTCCGCTGAACTTAGTCACTTTCCCATATCACATTATTGTTATAAGCATGTTTGGACAATCAAGTGAAACTCACAACCAGTCACGTGTCTACGAACCCATAAAGGAAATTTATTTTTCCCTATTTTTGGTACTTCGGGGCGTGACAACTGCACACGCGAAGAAAAAAAATATCGGGTTCATGGGTCAAACCGGGTCAACTTGTATTTGACCCATATTCTCATGGGTCATAAATGGGTTTAGAGCCATTTTATTAGACCCAACCATATCAAAATCTGTACTTAGAGGTGTTAATCGGGCCGGGTTGGCCCGGCCCGAGCCCGGCCCACTTTTTTCGGGCTAAAAGTCCGGCCCGCCACAAGGCCCGGTTCACATACCCCGGCCCGGGGTGGACACCCATCCTTCCGTCCATAGCCTGGCCCGGCCCGAAATGGTGAAAAAGCCTGGCCCGGCCCGAAGCCCGCCACGGCCCACTCCAAAAATTGAAGAATGCCCGCTAGACCGTCCGGCCCGGCTCGATGTTTGGCCCGCTAGGCCCGGGCCACCGGTCCGGGGCGGACACACCCCCTCCACTCCCAAGCCCGGCCCGGCCCGTTTGACACCTCTATCTATACTATTATAAAGAGAAATTGAGGGGTACCATGAAATTTTTTTCTACCATCAATAATTACACAAAAACTATTAAGTTTATTTCCCAAATAAATGTATATAATGGACTAAAATGTCAAAAAAAATCACACGAAAACTTCTTTTAATTTCTCCTAAAATCTCTCCACTCACAAAGTGAGTGGGCCCCTACTAGTAATTATTGAAGACCAAATTATATACTATATACATGCACGTGAGTCACGTGACTAACACTGCATTTGATGACATACCACTTAATTGAAAAAGCAAACTCAAAATTACTGAAAACTTTAAGTGAAAATTTTCTACTGAAAATTATCACTAAATGCATTCTATTTTAGTAGTTAAAACATTGTTTTCAGTATTAAAACTTTAATCGTTTAAAATTTTCAGTACTTAAAATTCAGCACTTAATTTTCAATACTTAATTTTCAGTTTTATCAAACACACTAAAAGTCTAACACTTTCAGAGCAAAAAAAAAAAATAACGTGACTAGTACTTATTATTTGCACTTATTATTAATAGGTCCCAAAAGTTTTGCAAATATTAAACACATAATAACAAGCTTTGGTTATTTTTAAATAACACCACATAATTTTTATATATCTATTATGTAATCCCTAAATTTACAATTATTTCTAAACAATATAACCTCTATATATCTACTATATTATTTCATTTTTGTGCATTTTATTATATTATTTATATATTTTTTAATATGAAATTAGATGTCCGAAAAACTTACGCCTCAACACCTTGATACTTACGCCTCACCTCTCGAAAGGAAAACGTATCGCCTTACGTTTTCACCTTTTATAACATTAGTTAAAAGAAGGGCAGTAAAGCAAAGTTGAAAATTTCACCACCACTAAAAAAAAGCACGTTAAAGAGTTGAAATTTCCAAAAGAGACTCGTTTATGGAACAGAGGGAGTATACTTTTTAAAACCACAAAAGCCTTTATGCATCTACATTATCTTCTTTTTTAATAAAACTAGCTTTTGAATCTGTGCAATGCACAGGAGAAACTAATGTGATTAATAAAAGTAATTAAAAATTCTTAATTAAAAAGTTGCTAACAAAGAAATTTAAAGAATTCAACTATGTATGTCTGTGTTAATGTACGAGTTTTATTTAGAAAAAGTAATCAAAGATTTGATTTGATTAATTTTGCGCATATATAGAAACTATGAAGATGAAAAAAAATTGATAGTTTGCAGTTTCTTTGTTATCTAGCTGTCGATTAAATTTTCATGAATAATTTTAAATAAGAAACTAAGATTTGAGAGAGAAATTTAAGGAGATGAAGATACAAGGATGCTATTAAATAGAGATTTAAGATAGGGAAATAAACATTAGTAATCAATAATTAAAGAACGAGAGAAATTACTAAATGTTGATGTTGATTTGGACTTCATTTTAGATATGTATATGGAATTGGGTCTTCATATATAGTTTAGAGCTTTCTTTCATTACATGAAAAAAAAAAAAAAAAACATAATGTACTGTGTTTCGTTGGTGGGGTGATAGAAATTTTGCAATTCATTTTCATCAACAGTTGTGATGTTTGTATTGTTTCATGCATGAGGCCCGACCAAAGAAATGTGTTATTATTGGCATTAGTGTGTAATATTTTGTGTTTTCCAAGTAAAGATAATATTTCGTTCTATGCTAGGCGATCCAAATTTCCAAAATTTGGTTCCAAAATGCATGCAATATTTGCTTTGGTTCCAAAATGCATGCAATATTTGCTTCCAATAGAATCTATATGCCATTTTTGTTCCCATTTTACAGGTATGGTACGAGGATACAAGTCCCGGTGCTTGAGGGAGAAAGGGGTGAAGTTCAAACCCCAGTATGGGCCTTCTTAATTTCTAATCAAGTATACAATGCATTGCACACTCAATGGTTGTGCCTGGCCGCTAGTGTGTATAGAAAACGAGAAGAAAAAAAAACTAGCACATGTCATGCTTCTGATTCAATCACTGATTTACCCTCTCTCTCTCTCTCTCTCTCTCGCTCACTTTCTCGATCTCATATCAATCTTCTCTCTCTCTCTCTCTCTCTCTCTCTCTCTCTCTCTCACACACACACACACACACACACATTTATCTCTATATCCACGTTAAAAAAAAATCCTTGATATTCCTCTCTTATCTCTCACGTTCTCTCTCTCTCTCATGTTAAATTATCTCTCTCCCACGCTCCATTGTCCTCAAATTATTTTCTCTCTCCATCTCCCTCCCTCTACCTCTCTCTCTCTCTCTTCTCTATCACTCGATCTTCTCCACGACGACGACATCCCAACCACTATTGTCCGTTGCCCCGCCGATGTACAACCCACCAGCTTAACTCTTCCCTTATCTTTGTGAATTCTAAACAAAATAAAGTACTTTTACTTTCTTTATGAGAATCATATTGTTGGATAGAATTTGTCACGACTCATCCCGCTACGCGCAAAAATAGGACACATGGCACGCCACCAAGACTTATCCAGTCCATCTAACATCTATACGCAGCGGAAAAGAACTTAAACCAACCTCGAGTGTATAAAACTTTAGGAAACATTACCTTCCGAGTTGAAAATTCCGAATAAAATTGAAAATGTAATTATATTTCGAAATGATGTCCTTATGTTGAAAAGGGTCCCTAAGAACTAATCAAATCATTTTGAAAATTTCCGGAAGTGGTAGAAAAAGTATTCTGGCACGGGACATTTCGACCCCCATTCGACCAGTCGAATGACCCTTTAACAGAATCCTTACCAAATGCTGCAGAATTTTGCTAAAGCACCAAACAACCACTTCCCTCCCAACCTTCCAAACATGTTCACAACATTTTCCACTTAACCGTCTATGCTATACATACAAGAATGTCATTACGACATGATAATCTATGAAAAGAAATAATAACAGAACAAGTTAAGGCTTGTTTGGGTCAAAACATAAAAAGAACTAGTACAAACCTTCGAAACGTTAAATTTTACAAGTTAAACCTCAAAACACGAATCCGAAAGTTCGGATTTATAACAACCAAACCAAAAAGAGTTTTAATACATATTACAACCTTATAATCCATTCTAAAGCTTAAAAGTGAAGTTTCAAGTTCTAATTCCTCAAAAATTACTTTTTTTAATCCAAGGAATGGAAAACAAAACATAAACAAGAGGTGCATCCCCGTCGTTCCCGCGGTCTTACTCTTCACGCTTCTTCTTGTCTTTCTTCTTACCTGCAATGGAGTAAATCTCCACTGCTCAGCTATATGCTGAGTGTACAATTTCTAACATATGCATATATGACAAAACATGCCTTAATCTCATAATTCATAACAAATAGTCTCTAGGGAAAAAAATACGCATTCATCCGGTAGCGGCAAGTTCAAGTCTATAAACCGCGATGCCAATGGCAAGTCCAAGTCTATAAACCGCGATGCCAATGGCAAGTCCAAGTCTATCCACCATTGCATCCCCAAATGTCATGGCAAGTCCAAGTCTATCAACCATGCACAGTAGCCGTTGCTACTAAATTCTCAAACATCGAGAAGCTTAATCCGGCATGAATTTGCATAAATCTCCCCTTTGATCCATATAGAAAACTTAATGTATTCACGTAAAAGTACATGCTTTCCACATTCAAGCGCGTGCATAATTAACGGGCTTCAGATTAACACATGAATTTTGCTCGGATCACAATTTCGTCGTCAAAATATAAAACATGTATTTCACCTATATACCAAAGGCTAGAAATTCATACATCGAGCTATCGTCGTATAACTTTGAGGGAACGACTAGAAGCCCGAGTAAACGCCAAATCTCCGATCCTACGCGAAACCTACAAGTTTACACGTGTTTTCCCCAAATTCCTAGATTTAGAAATTTATAAAAACTTAGCCAAACATGGCCTAAAGACTATCAAAACGTAGCCCTTACCTTGGGGAGTTCAAATATGAATTTTTGTGAAATTCAGACGGACAAAAGGTCACCGATCGTCGTCGCAAAGCCCGTTGGATTAAATCTCCTTTCCTCTCTCCTCTCTCAAGATATTATATGAAGTTTATAAGAAATGCAATTTCACCCACTTCTATTTATAGACAAACTCTTCAGGAAACGCGTTACTTCCCCGCGAGTATCTCAGACACTTAGTTAATTCCTGAAACTTCGTACACGTCCATTTTATAACTTTACGAGTGAAACTAAAAATTTTCAAAAGTTTTCAACTAAGTCTCGTTTGGGTCCAAAAATACGTCCGAAAACCAAATTCTGTGGAATCTCTACACAACCTACCTTTTATTTGACGTATCACTCACGTTCTCAAAATAATATCTAACAGTATCAAAATTACCAGAATTTACTCTACACAGGTAAATTCACTATTCATGAAATACCAGATAAAGTCAAATAACATTTAAATCACATAAATGCCACTTACTCATGTCAATGCAACAAGTTCCTCCGATTATCGTGTCCTCAACCGACACTCCATCGTTGACTACAGTCAACTACTTATCTCAATTATCAAATAACATTGATAATTTATGAAATTCAAATATACATTTTTAAAACCTAACGGGCGTGACAGAATTGGGACAAACCTGATAGGGTAACGCTATGGACACTAACAACTTCCACTAACATTTACTAACACACTCTATCTCTCTCCTAGTGGTACTGCGGAGCCCACTACGGACCCCACAATACCACTAGGAGAGAGATAGAGTGTGTTAGTAAGAGTTTGTGGAAGTTGTTGGTGCCTCAAATATTACTCAACCTGACATTATGCTAATTTTCGAACAAGTTGCAGTATATAATTATGCCAATAGTAATACATTTTGTCTGTTATTTTGATTTTTTAAAAAATCTTAAAATTTTGAACATCACTAAACTTCAATTTATCTCCATAATTTTCTCGCGTGCAATTGGTTCAAAAATTAGTTCACAACATAATTAAAGAAACTGATCCAAAAGTCAAATTGTACATTAAAAACAAAGGAACTGGAGTCTCAAAGTGCAAATTTGAAATCATACCCTTAAATACGTCCTTTAAATGACATTGCAAGGGATGCAAGTATATTGCTTGATATTGAAGGTTGAATACGTCGCCACATTGTATTCGTTTCTCCCTTAAATTGAGTCTTCTGACGCATAAAGAACTCAGTACTGAACTTTTTCACATAGTCGTTTGCTCACATAAAGCAACATCTAGGGGACTCGGGAGGAATCATTCGAACATTTGACATACCACATTGGGTCAACTAAAAAAGAGAACAAAAAAACTATGAACTATAATATTATGGTTCAGAAGTACAAGCATGAAATTAATATCATACCCTTAAATAATATTATGGTTCAAAAGAGAACAAAACATATTATTGAACTCACACTGGCGATCTAGTGTCCATAGAGTTTACACACAAAATTGGATCAAAAGTGTTCCAACACTACCAAATAAACAAGAAATTATTTTGGATATCTTATAATTTTAGAATTTTTCATAATTTTATGAACCTTAAATCTAACTATCGTTGCGTATCGTCTGATACCAGGCCACGACGCCGCGACCCCGAGTCATCACTATGGACTCCAATATCGCGACTGATACCACGACCTTGAACCATGGGTGGATATGTCTCGTGCATAATTTAATGATTGTAAAATGCAGCCATGTGCCCTAGACTTTGTGTTGACATATAGTTGTCACATATATGCCTTAAATTTGGATATGTGTCTAACGGACCAGATCTACCAAGCAAAAGTATTATGTTTTGGTTCGAGCTGTAGTAGTGTAGTAGTCTGGTGTACGAAATAAGCAACATGAGTTTTGATTTTGAAAGAATAACAAGCACAAACGATATTTTCTGTCGAGCTTCGAATTTAACATGAAAACAATAAATATTCGGCTAAATTACATTTTGATACCCTGAAGTTTGGGTGAAGCTTCATTTTGGTCCCTCTAGTTTCAATTGCAACACTTTGGTCCTATACTTTTAAATTGGTTTCAATGTAGGCCTTGTCTCTAACTCCGTCAGTGCAACTTGACGGTACACTCATATGCCTTGCAAACTCCGAGCCCAAAGTGAAACTCCGCTCAAACTTAGAGTCTAAAGTTAAACTTCACTCAAACTAGAGGGTACCAAAATGTCTGTAATAAGTGGATTCATGCAAGGCACATGAGTTTTCCGTTAAGTTGCTTAGACGGAGTTAGAGGCAGGGCCTACATTGAAACCAATTCAAAACTACAGGGACCAAAGTGTTGCAATTGAAATTAGAGAGCCTAAAGTGAAACTTCACCCAAAGTACAAGGTACCAAATTGTAATTTAGCCTAAATATCCTTAGAGGCTTTGGCTCTACCTTTAGTTTGTGTTGGATGAATCCTGGTGGAACCATGCTATGGCCCACTCTAGTATATCCTGCCTTAAAGCACAAAAAGAAAGAAATATTTTAGTTATTATAAGAACCTTGTATAGTGATGATCAAAATCTTGTACAACAGTTGATTCACCTGATGTTGGCGTAGCCTCCTTGATCTCACTACTCTTGCTATTACATAACACCAAGGCATAAAAAACAAATGCTAATCAAATATGTGATTAATCATCATCCATAGAATAGGAAATAAGAACAAACTAAATGTAAAAACATGACACTTAAAAATAGCTTATGTCTCAAACCAGTCTAGGTTGCTCAAACCAACACCCTTGTCCTTTGACTTTAAATCTACTTCTTCAAACTCCTTGACCGTATCTTGTACACGCTGTGAGTACATGGTGAAGTTAGCACTTGACAGATTAACTGTGATAAATTAACATATGTTTCTTACCAACATATAAAACCACAAAAACATCGAGGAGTTATAATTATGCACACAAAATTGAAGTGAAAAAAAAAAATCAGAACTTACCTTAATTCATCTAACCATCACAAGCTATGAAGCACCGACATTCTCTTTTGCCCCACGTATCAATGTTGAATACGTATCCGACACCGACACTCTTTGGACACGTGTCGGATACTCAAAATTTTGTGTCAGGAATTTTTTGTTAGTTTTTCTTGAGCCGACACTCTTTAGATACGTGTCCGACACTCTTTGGACAGGTGTCAGATACTGAAGTAGGTCATGAGAGTTTGCTGATGTTGATTTCATCCACCATTGGTGGGTAACCTACAGTCTATGGAGCACCGACACTCTGTTTTGGCCCTGGAATCAGTATCGAAAGCAAATACGACGACGAAACGACCAGATATTTACTGATGATGGTGATGAGGCAATTGAAGACTGAGCGGATGGACATCTTTTTGGGACATATATAGTATTACTATTTACTATTTAGTAATTAGCCGATACCGACACTCTGATTTGGCCCTCGTATCAGTATTGAAAGCGAAAACGACGACGACCCGACCCGACCCGATATTTACTTATGATGGTGATGAGGCAATTGAAGAATGAGTGGATGGACATCTTTTTGGGACATATATAGTACTACTAGTTACTATTTAGTAATTAGCCGGTATCTTTTGGAACTTAGCTCATGATCACAAATATATTTTTTGGGCTAGATACTAGTGGACTTGGGTTAGCAAATATATTTTGGTACTTGGTTTATGTAGATGGACATACTTGGGGGACAAGTGCATATATTACTTAGTAGTTAGCAAATGACAATGTGCTTTGACACTTGGTTGATGAACGTCATTAACTTATAAAATGAAGATGTTTTTGAATTTTATTCATTTGCTTTGTTGCTTTTGATAATTTCATAGTATTGTTGTGATTTATGTGCTTTTATGCCAATTTTGATCAGATATGGTAAACATTTTTTTAAATTTCAAAAAAAAAAAAATTTAAAATCGTGTCCCCAACGTATCGTATCCTACTTTTTTGAGAAATGCCGTAATGGTGTATCCGTGTCGTGTCGTGTCCGTGTCGGTGCTTCTTAGATCACAAGACACAACAAAAATATTAGGATACAGACACATTGGTGAGGAGGTTTCATGGCTTGTTGCCAAAAAAGGAGTTTGAGAGACCACTGGAGTTGCTCTAATAGAGGTGAATGTAGATAGCTAAGAAGCACGGACACGGACACACAACATGGATTTGCATGACACACTAACACTCGGGCAAGTAATTTCTCAAAAAAATAGGACAGATACGTTAGGGACACGTTGAATATGCATATATTCTCTTTTTTATGGAGATAAACAAAAAAAGTACCATTAGTTCAATTAATTTTGGCATTAAAACAAGTAAATAACAACAAATCATTAAGATAATATGATATCGACATAACAAAAAAGAGAAACATGTTCCGTAATTTTGCAAGCCTCAAATGATGTCCATAAAAGGAAAACCAACATTTATAAAGAAAAATTTTAGAAAAGAAGAGCTATTAGCTAGGAAGGGGAAAAGAGAAAAGAATTTCAAATTAAATGCTGACACATATGCTATTTAAATCAGAAGGCATAAATCACAATAATCCAAATTGGTCTTGTGTCTGAAACTAGTCTGGACATGTCGTTCTTGTGTCCGACTCGTACCCGACACGCGTCTTATGGCAAGAAAAGCTGAGACGTTTTTTTTTGCGTGTCCGACTCATGCCGAGAGAGTGTCCAACGAGTGTCGCTGACACGCAGTGTCGGCCACCGACACGTAACCCAATTGAAGTGGCGGTGTTACATGGGCAGATACAATCACTCTTTGTACTTTTATAGAAACTAATATAGATATAGATAATATATATGCATCGGCTAGGATCTTAAGTGAACTAGGTCGAGTGAACTTACCCAGTGAACTGACTTTTAAGCCCATTGGGCAGATACAATCACTCTTGGTACTTTTATAGAAACTAGTATAGATATAGATAATATATATATATATATATATGCATCGGCTAGGATCTTAAGTGAGCTGGGTCGAGTGAACTTACCCAGTGAACTGACTTTTAAGCCTAAAAAGAACCCTCGGGCTGCCTTGCTGACCCGCGAGTTCTTTTAGGCTTAAAAGTCAGTTCATTGTGTAAGTTCACTCGACCCAGTTCACTTAAGATCCTCTCCGAAAATATGCATATATTTACTTGCACAATATATTTGCAATATAAAGTTACTTGAATTAACAAGTAAAATTAACTTGCATGAATGAAAAGTAGTTAGGCCGTAGAATTGGACCTTTTCTAAGGCTACTAATATATAATGGTTTTTTTTTTTTTTTTTTTTCCGGGGGGGGGGGGGGGGGGGGGGGTTGATCGCCTTTTTACTTGGTTGCCTTGGGTGACTCGGTCAGGGCCGGCCTCCCGTTAGTTGACCAAACAAAAAACTTAGATATGTGTTAAATTTTTTGAAAAAAGACCAAGTAGCCTTCATGGTCAATATTTAAAAACAATTCCATCCCCCCACCCCCCTCTCTCTCTCTCTCCACACCATGGAAACCAAAATGACCCCAGTAGCTCAGTTCTGTCTTCATATTCATTGTGAGCCATCCAATATTCACAATTGAGTTTTAATCAAGCAAAAACATTTAAAGAAATATTCAAGATCAATTAGGGCATAATCTTTTCTTAAGATTACCGCTATGGAGATCGCAAACTCCATTCCAGAAATTGGGTTAAATGTTTGAGTTTTAGAGAAAGTCATGATTTATGTCAAGAATTAGTCACAAGTCATTTTAAATCAGGAAGTAAACCAAAAAAAAAAAATCATTGGGCATTATTGCTACTTAAGGAGCCCAAAACTCATTCCAACACAAAAACCATATATACACACACATATATATATATATATGTATAAAAAAAATTAAAAAAAAAAACCTACAGCACAAATTTCCACAACCAACTTTTCCAATTTTGAAAGAAACTAAAGTCGTGCCTAGCATTCACTTCTCCTATTTCTATTGATCAATTGAAATCGATCAAGAAGATTAGAATACGAATTAAACTTGGGCACATTACATCCTGCGAAAGCAATTTTCAGCTCTCTGTGGCGGAAGTGGGTGGAGTGGAGGAGTGCGGCGAGAGTGGTGGAGCCGGAGGAGGGACTCGACCGAGGAAGAGAGTGAATAAGAGAATCTTCTCTCAATATTAGGCGTACCCACACACAAATAGAGAGTGAAAGAGAATTTTCTCTAATTTATCTTTTGGAGCAATAGGGAGAAACAGGTGGTGTTGTCGGCCCAACAAAATAAACATAACAATAAAAGTAAATAAATTCAAATGCTTTAGAGCCGTAGGTTGTACCTTTCCAATCGTAAATTCGGGTGTGGTTTCAACCATCACATCGTACTTCGATGAATCATATGTTATACTGCTTTCTATTTCAAGAACAAAAACATTAAAAGAAACTTTCATGGCATGTAATCAAAATTACATATCATACTGCTTTGGTCAGTCATTCTCATGAAATGCTAGTAAATGAAAATAAACACATGAACTCACCTAAGGTTCCTGTAGCTTCCTTGATGTCATAACTCTCGCTACCACAAGATACCATGCCATTACATAAAAATTGTAATAAACTGTGTGATAATCATACAAAGAACATGAGTACAAATTTTGACAAACATATAATTCAGTCCCCAACCTGTCTATGTTGCTTAAATCGATATCTATCTCCTTCAGAACAAAACCTGCCTCCTTAAGAATGGATGCAACATCATTAACCACCCTTTCTTTTAACACCTGTAAGGACAAACAAAATACGTGCCTGATTAAATGATTGCATGAATTTACACGATGTATGTTTACTTAAATATAAAAGAACAATGCGCAAAGCATTTGCACAAATGAAATATACAAAGGCAGTTAAACTATCCAAACTCCACCTCAATTCCTCGCACCACCACCAACACACCAAAAATGAAAAAAATACATCATTGACATTATTTACCAAATGTTCCAAATCCAATTGGCTCACTTAGTCAAAAACCATCTAACGCACTCACTCCCAAGGCAAAATCAAAAAAAAAATGTACATAAACTAAACCACCTTAACCAATAAAACACCAAAGCCCCAAACCTCTCTAGTGATAACTAAGCCTATCAAGAAAAGATCTCATTTACCTGCATAGTTCAACATGGACCACAGTCATACATATAAGTGGTTGCGGTCATTGTCACGATCACAAAATTAAAAGGCATTGTCACAGCAGTAACAAATTTTGCTTTACAATGGTTTGGTTTACAAAATACACCTATTAAAAGACGAGGGATTAGCAAAAATTATCTGAACTGCCAATAGGGGGTTGGTCAAACTTTCCTCTTTTTTTGGCCTAGCTTTCATAAACTTTCATCATTTTCTGAACTCTGATAATCCTCGCCTTCTAAATTTACTACTATTTGCTAAAAAAAAAATGTTTTTTTTTTCCTCTTCACAGTCAATTGTTATGTTTAATGTTGTTAATATTATCACAACTCACAAGTACAACTACAATTTAGCCATAAAAGAACTCCTACATTGTTTTCTTTCCAAGAGACACATCTCACCATTTTTTGGTCTATTCTCTCCTGTCTTATTTCCTTCTTGTGGTACAATTCCTCTCTCTCTCTCTCTCTCTCTCTCTCTCTCTCTCTCTCTCTCTCTCTCTCTCTCTCTCACACACACACACACACATTGTTTCCTTTTTCCAAGAGACATGACTCGCGATTTTTTTTTTTAATTCAAATATCTCATTGACGACAGCTAAAGGAAGACACCTGAGAGACCTTTAACTCAACAAAAGACATGGTATGTGAGAAGCTCAATAACAAGAAGGAAATACAACAAATTAAACTTCATTCTTAAAAGGGAGGAGAGCAAAAAGAAACCACTTTGCAACTTGAAAACAAAAATAAAAGGCAGAAAACACATAGTATTGAAACGTACATGACTCGGTCGTGATTGAAGATAAGACCTGATAGCATCACCGGCTCCCTCGAATAATTTAAGCAAGGTCAATGTAAAACTTGCACTTCTACGTCTGCGCATTTGGGCCAACTTACCCGTCTCTACACCATTGTAACATAATGGTACCCTGCTTTCGTCATCTACCGTATTCCATATAGCCATGCCTCCTTCAACATCTTTGCTTTGAAATGTTCTTGGAGCCATTAGGCGTTCATTAGCAACCATCAGCAAAACAGCCATCTCAATAAGTTGTCCTTTCTTAGCATAATCAATGAAGACCTCATTGACATCTTTTGTGAGTAATGCAAGCAAGTTAATAGTTTCCAATGCTACTTTCTACCATCCATCAAAAGATCATGAGAAGCAACCTTTGCATCTTTATCCTCCTACTTCAATTAATTAAGCTTTGAACCATACAATTAGTGCATATATCCAAACTAAAGAGAACACAAATGAAAACATACCATTTGTGGTAGGCAAAGAATAATAAGCAGCTTGTAGATTGAATCTTCAGGTGACCAATGAACAAGGTACAGATGATTGCTCCAATGAGAGAAAACATATAAGTTTAATAAATAAAACTAGAGAATAACAAAAAGGTAATGTTAAATCCATACTTTAACTGTTCAAGCGCTAGATTGAGCGGAAGAGAGGTCGTTATTCCACCGAAATTATTAAGAATATCAATTCGAGCTCTGTGGCTTAGAAATAACTTCACCAAGTCATAGTTTAGCATTGAAGCAACAAAGTGCAATGGGTAGTTGCTGGCAGGTAATGGCGCGTTAAGGTCTACAAACACAGATGCCTTGCCTTGCAACAATGCAGTAGCACATGCCAGTGCACCTTTAAAACAAATCTCTAGCAGAATATTATCGGGGCATATCATAGGCTTCCTTGAATATGGTTTTGCAGTTTCCCCAAGTTCTAGGTAATTATCATTGTCATCTAAGTCAAACAACGATTTCATTAGAGTAACAAATTCGGGTATGTCATCGTCCTCAATAGCATCTTCGACCAATCTTTCTGGGTCATCATAATATGCATCATCATCCTCGCTAACCTCGTCGCCATCGTCATTGGAAGTAAGATAGCCATCATAACCATCATACTTTACCTAATATTGTAGTCGGGATTAAGATACATTCCTGATGTCACAAGAGGATCTAATAGTGCCATTAGATGCAAGCATAAATTTATGATCTTATTCGCACAAGTTCAACAATAATAGCATGAATACTTGATGTTCCCACCAAGCTTGATGTCCAAATATTCTTGTTCAATTTACAAAATCATGAGTCTACCCTGAACAGATGAGAGGGAAAACCTTTCTCTTTGCTTTAGCAATTATGGCTGTATTTCCATTGTACTTTCTTGTACTTTATTTTTTTCAAAAAGAAGAAAAGCAAAAATAAAACAGTTTACTAGACGACGTGGCAATACCACATTACATGCCATGTGGGTGGGAAGCTCAGATGGGAAGTTTAGGAAAGATGAAAAGCACTGCTCAAAAAAGTATGGTCCAACTCGCACCTCGTAATTTGCAAGGTAAATGACTGGAGTAATGCATTCGCTTCCCACATGTATGTTGGTACATGCATTGGTATACTAGCAGGATTCGTATCATTCTCCCTTTCTTCTCAATGACACTTTCTCAATCCTTGTTTCTTCCAACTAGTCCTGGTGCATAGGGGTGTCAATCGGGCCGGGCAAGTCCGAAGCCCGATCGTTCGAAATTTGGGTCGAGCTTTAAATGAGAGAGAGCCGGGCCAAGCTTGGTCACATTTTTAAGCCCGAATTTCTGTTCGGCCCGAGCTCGGGCTGTGTGAGCTCAGCCGGTTATAGTGCCCCGACCGTTCTATAATATACATATAAGTATATATATATCCTTCCTTCCGGCAGCACTGCCGACCTCCACCAGTCCACCTCCTCAACCACCTCTCAACCTCTCTCCTCAACCATCTCTCAACCTCTTACCTGCTACCACAAGGCAATACCGCCGCACCAGTAGCACCACCACTATCGCAACTCGCAAGCTCCACCACGAGTGCCACTGCCACCTCTCAACCTCACCTCTTGAGTCTTGATCGAACCCTAACTTAGATCTACCTCAGATCTCTCAAATTACTCAGATCTTACCTTATATATATATATATATATATCCATGTCGCTCTCTCTCTCTCTCTCTTTCTCTCTCTCTCTCTCTCCCAAAATGATGAGCTTAAGCCCCATTGTGTGAACATTCTGTTCTTGATTTTCCAGGAGTACAAGAACAATGGGAAGGAAGATCATTGCACTTCTCATTTTCATTGTTTTATTTAGTGGGTTCTCATCAGCAGCCACACCTCGTGCGAGTGAGTGTTAGCTCATACATTTTCTGGTTTGCACTTTATGAAAAAAAAAATTATACTATATAATTTATGTCTTTTTTGTTTGGGCAGAAATTATAAGCGGGGTTGTTTCAAATGTTGTTTCTGCTTTATTTAAACAGTTGTGGTCACTACAACCTACTACCAAAACAAGTATAGAACTTTCACTAGACTCACATTTTGAAAAATTTCCCCATTTTTGTGTTCTTTGAAAATTTGAGGTTGATGGGATTAATGGGTGGGTTTGATCTTTTCTTTCCCCTCTTTCTATATAAAGTCATTTTCCCCCTTTTTATCTCAATTTCTAAATCAAGTTTTCTCTGGCTTAGTTCTAAAGGGGAAAGAAAAGAAAAAACAGTGGGGAAATATCGGGTCGGCCCGAGCTTGGCTCGAAGCCCGTTCTACCATAGTGAACCGAGCTCGAGCTCGAGCTTGAGAATCATTTTTGCAATCGGGCCGAGCTCGGGCTTGAAAGTTGATATTTCATTCGAGCCGAGCTCGGGTTCACCTAAGCCCGCCCATGTTCGGTCCAATTGACACCCCTACTGGTGCATTTCAAGTGACATTTTTCTAAAGTAGTAAGAACAATGTTAACTGTCTAATTTACTTGTCTATGAAATGTTAGGAGGTCCAGGAACTGTCTTGTGCTTACATTTGGTCGTTTTAACCACTAGTATGGATATCTGAATGGACACGCACTTTTAACTCTTAATTATTTATACAAGATAGCAATGGTTGATCAGATTACTAATGCTCTCAACGTTTTAGCACTCCTTACAAAACAAAGGGTTTATACATTTTACAAATTAAGAAATATACTAGTATAATTGTTTATTAATAAAGACTTGACATATGTTTTCAGCCAAAAACAAAAAAAAGTAATATATGTATATCAAGTTTGTGTATAATAAGTATGAAACTTCAGTTAAAAATTATTTAATGTATAATATTGTTAATACACACAGACTAGATATACTAAGGGTGTGTTTGATAACACCAATAAGTGCTGAAAATGAAAGGGTGTGTTTGATAACACCAATAAGTGCTGAAAATGAAAAATTTTAGCACTTATTTCTTTTCCATGTGTTTGATAATGCTTGAAGTTTTTCACATAACTGAAAAAGTACCCCAAAAAACTGCTGAAAAGATTAAGCTACAAAAAGGTACTGAAAAAAAACACAGAACACGGTCTGTGATTCTAGTTTAAAATATTTTTGGTTTCTGACTACAATGCCCCTATATTTCACCATGTAATTACCCAATTGTCCTGGTTATGTACTTACGTATCCTGATACGCCGTGAGAAGCAAAACTAGTAAACCAAGGCAGGGAGAAAGGATTAGGAGTTGGTTGACGGCCGCTTTTTCTTCCATCTTCTACAGATCAGGTACGTATTTCCTCATATTGTTAATGGTTTTGGTGTACTTTAATTCTATGGCATTCTTTGCATAGATTTGATTGACCAGTAAAATTGCATAAAAGCACAACAGTGTTTAACGCTTCATGGTTGCTTGATTTGAATTGTTTGCTTATGTTTTTGGGTTTTGGACTGTACATCACGTTACTGAATTTGGTATTTTTGAGTTAGTGCTTTAAAGGTGTTTGATGATAGGTCTAAGAGGAGTTTTTTGTGTTGATTTTGGTTTCTAGGGTTTATTTGACTGTGTATTGGGAGAATTATATGAGCAAATCCTTTGGTTGTATCATACGATCAATATAGGGTACAATATTTTATATCAAAATTCTATGATACCACCAAGTGGTTTAGTTGTCTCGTACGACCGAATCAAGGTATTTTGTTGAGTAATGCTATGCTTCCCAAATCCAAATCACAAATCTCAATCCCACATGATGTGACACCAATCAAAATTCAGTGGACTCACTACCACATCATTTGGGATGAAAATTTGGGATTTGGATTTGGGAAGCATAGCATTACTCTATTTTATTATCTTGGATATATAAATATTGTTGTCGTAGTGGTTTTGGTTAAGTAACAAAATTTTGCACTTAGGGTCACAAAACATTGTACCTAAGGTAACAAAACTATGTACCCCGATATGGTCGTATTATAGAACTCTCCATCATACGACTATATAAATCCACCAAGTAATTCTTGTTGTTGGCCATTTTATTTTGTTGATTAGTGATTACAAATGACAAATGGTAGATGGGTTTGATTTAAATGTGCAAGATTTGAATATTATAATCATTTTACATGGCTTTCAATTGTTGCTATGACTATAGGATTGAGGTTCTTGGATTGGGTTTTTGCCACTCTTAGTTTTTTGTTGTCTAATTTTGTATTTTATTTTTTCTTTTGGGTATGTCTGCGTCTGGGAGTTATTTTGCCCGTTTAATTTGGTCCATGCACTTTAGGGGTTTATTTTTTGGGCCTCTTAGTACTCGGTTATTTCATAAGTGATATTTATTTATCCTTTTTTGGTTGAGCAACAAAAGAGTACTGTTTCATAGCTTGTGAACTTGATTACTTGAATTTTCCGAAAAAAATTTATTTTTCGATTTTCTGAAACTTGATTACTTGAGGTTATCCTTTTAGTAATTCCTTTTTAACAAGGTTTACCCTTCTATTGCATACATCGATCATTTGACCCAGTCTTTCCCTTGCAATCAAAAAAAGGAAAAAGAAGAAATCAGATATGGTTTTATCAATTCATCTTATGTATTCATATGCCTAATATGTGTAGGATGGCTAGTGAACATGCGAATAGAGCTAACTGGAAGGATCCAGAGTTGGTTAAATTTTATCTAGACTTAGGCATTGAAGAAGTAAGCAATAGGGGTAAAAATGGTGGGAGTTTAAAGAAAGAGTCGTAGAATAAAATTGAAAGGCTATTTCTTGAGAAAAAAACTACAAAGTTAACAAATCAAAATTGAAGAAATTGTGGGATTACTCAAAGAAATACACATTATGGTCGAATTTGGTAAGTAGTGCAACTGTTCATGGTTTTAGCCCAGCAACTAATACCATGAATTGGAATGCTGAAAGATGGGATGATTACTTAACGATAAAGAGAAAAAAACTATTTGGTTACACATCATCAATATTTTTTTTTAATAAACTACAACTTAAGTGTATGTTTAAAAACTAATTTATAACAGGGAAACCCTGATGCAAAACAATTTCGCTACGTGGGGTTACAATATGCCGAGGAGATGAAAGTTTTATTTGACGGTATAGCAGCTACTAGAAGAGCAGGTTGGGGTCCGTCTAAGGAAGGGTTGCCTAAAATGGTATTGGGTCATCATCGATGTCACAAATACCAACAAAGTCCTCGAAAATAAATATTGATCTTGATTTTGAATCTCCTATTCCACCATCCTCCCCTATTGATGGTGTTCTGCCGAAAAATAAACGACGCAAGAAGAAGGAATCTACTGATGTTGATGACCATCTTGAAAGAGTTCTTAAAAGTTTAGAAAAATCTGACGGGCCTTCATTAGGAGAATGCAACACAGTCCTAAACGACATGGAAAAGCTTCAAATGGATGAACCTTTTATATATTGCTGCTTGTAGTATTTTTTGTGAAAGCCAGGCACACCAAGAGCAGTGGATGATGCTTGCTAAGAAGCCAGAAGAAATTCGAATGAACTGGATACAAATGAATGCTAAAAAATTAGGATTTATTTAAGTTCGATCTAGTTTTATAGTTAGTTAGGGTTTTTGAGCCGCTCTACTTCATTTAACATTATTGTAAACTGCTTATTTAATTTCTAGCTTGTTCTTCTAAATTTATCATTTTATAATTATTTCAATATTGCTTTATTCTTTTAACATGCTTGTAATACCTGTTTGTTGCTTATTGTGGAAAGTTGTATAGTTTTTTATCCTTATATTTTGTGTGTAACATACTGACTTGTTATATATCATGATATCATCAGTATGCCTAGCGTGGTAAATAAGAAGGCATTGAGGAAAATAGCATTAAAGAAAATTGCAGTAATTCTAATAATAAAGAGATTGAAGATGAGACGTAAAGGAAGAAGGCCAGATACTAATTCTTCCTTAAGTTGAGCTGCCTATGTGGATGAATTGCTTGAAGGGCACGTGGCACATTGTGAAGAGATACTAAGGATGAAAAAAGATTCTTGAACCTGAGCAATCATTTTCGAGCTAAAGGGTGGTTGCAAGACAGCCGTTATATATCTGTAGAGGAGAAGATAGCGATATTTATCATGACTATTAGTCTATTAGTCATAATACTGGGCATCGCTTAGTTAAACGGCGGTTTAACCATTCAACCCAAACAATTCACAAGTATTTCCACGAAGTACTACAGGCAGTGCTATATTTTTCAAAGGAAATAATTGTGCCCACGTCGTATAATCATAATCCTAATCAGATTACCGAGCATCGTCGTCTCAGAGCTATATTTCAAGTAACAATTGAAATTGTTTGTGAATCAATTAAATTTACTAATGTTTTATACAATAATTTGATTATTTTTTTTAAATCAATAAAAAGGGTGCAGTGGGAGCACTGGATGGTACTTTGATTCGGGTTGTTGTACCATCCGATAAGCAAGTACCTTATCGAGGCAGAGGAAGAGGTGAATGCTACCAAAATGTGCTTGGTAGTTGTGATTTTGATATGGTTTTCACATTTATATGAGCTGGATGGGAAGGCGTGGCACATGACTCTAGAGTGTTAACAGAGACTATGCGCGATTCATCAAATAATTTTCCATTTCCTCCACCTGGCAAGAAAATGCTTATTCATTTCTTTTTTTTTAATGATTTTAACTGCTGTCTTATTTTGTTACATTTTTAATTTGTTTATAACTAATGCAGGTAAATATTACCTATGTGATGCTACATACACCCACACTCGCAGTTTTATGGCACCTTATCGTAATGAACGGTATTGGTTGTCGGATTTCAGACACAGTGGTCGTCCAAGAACAAAAGAAGAAATGTTACATGCTAGGTTAAGAAATGTGATTGAACGAACATTTGGTGTTAAAAAGCTCGTTTTTCAATCTTAACGAAGATGGCATCGTATCCCTTTTCTGCCAAGAGAAATATCGGCATTGCTTGTGCAGTGATTCATAACTATATTAGGAAGACTGCAATTGGTGCCTCACTGTTCAAGCAGTACCAAGATGAAAATGTTCCCCTGCAAGATCTTCAAAGTGATGCAAGTGCAAATGAAGCAAGAGATTTAGGTGGAAGGAGTCAATTAAATCAAGAATTTATGATCAATTTGCGTGAACAAATTGCAAATGCGTTGTTAAGCAGTCAATGTTGAACATATTTTGAATTTTATTGCTTGTAGAAACATGTTTATTTGTTTTTTGCATGCTATCTAAATATTTGCATGAACAAATTGCAAATGCGTTGTTAAGCGGTCAATGTTGAACATATTTTGAATTTTATTGTCCGTAGAAACATGTTTATTTGTTTTTTGCATGCTATCTAAATAAATGGTGAGCAATCAGGAATAAAATTGTAATCTTTTAAGATTTCAGTGTTTTCATATTAATATTATCAAACAGTATAATTATATTCGGCACTTAATTTTTAGCACTTAAAACGTTATTTGCAATACTGCAAATTCAGAAGCTTAAAGTTTTTAGCACTTAAAATTCAGCACTTAATTTTCAGCTTTATCAAACACACCCTAAGTCTACCTCGCTAAACGCACCACCACCACACACACACAGACACTCAGACAGACACACAGAGACAGAAAATCGACACACACACACGGAGAGAGAAACTCGAAACACACACACACACAGAAACTCCACACACGGAGAGAGAAACTCGACACACACACACAGACAGAAACTCGACACACACACACACACACACACTCGACACACACAGAGAAACTCAACACACACAGACAGACACCCGACACACACACACACACAGACGCTCGGCACATAGTCTGGAAACACCTAAGAAGATAGAGAAGAAGCCCTAATTTGGGAAACCCCCAAATTCAAAACCCTAATTTCAAAAATAAGAGAAAAGGTACGTACCTCAGAATCTCGGTTCTTCTTCTTTTCTCTTCTTGTCGAGATATGGCTTGCTTGCTTCGTCATCGCCAGAAAATCGAAGAGAGAGAGAGAGAGAGAGAGAGAGAGAGAGAGAGGATGTCGGGGAGATAGAGAGAAGAAGAGCAGCAGTCTCGAGTCACTCAAGAGGCATAAAAACCTAGGTACTCTTAATAGTCGTATGATATATAAATACTAGTACGTACCCGTGCCCACAGGCACTGACGAAAAAAGGGTGGAAGTAAAAAAAAATAACGGTTTATACGAAAATTTGATAGCTGCACTCACGATGATTCACTAAAACTATTCTACATAGAAAAGATGCAATGATCGAGTAAATGGGATAAGCTTAATCAAACAACTTAATAATCAAATAACTTTCACATCGATTGGAATTAAGGGGATAGAGTATTAAACATAAATTGTAATTGTGGGGTTAATACTGTTTGAACTCCAATCATTATGAAATTACAACAACAAAAAAAGAAAAGTAAGTACGGGTTATCGCCAAACATTAAGTACTAAGTACGTAAAGGTCCTAAAAAATATTAAGTGTTCTCTAAAATCTCCATGAACTAAAATTTTCACTTAAATGATATGTAACACCATCGATTACTACCCCAACATGAGTTACAACCATTAAAACATTGAAAAGCCAAATTTGGAAAAGAAAAAAAAAATGACTTGCAAATATTGAGAGATTAATTTTGTAGGGCTTGGTACTGTTTAGAGAAGGAAAATAGATTTCCAACCCCTAAATGGGGCCTCTTAGATTAGTTTTAAGGGTACCATGAACATTATTTCCCAAACCTAAATGCCTTTGACAACCACTAATTAAAAAACGAAAATCCTCCCAAACGGCTCCTTACTATGATTGTTATTATGAAAAAAAAAAATCAAAATCCTCCCAAACAGCCCCGTATGGTACCTAAATGCCTTTGACAACCAAGAAAGAAGAAAAAAAAATTTGCAGCCCAAACTTGGAAAAAGCCTATATAAGTTATTTTTCCCTTGGTTGTATCTACAACATAAAAAGGCCTATTTGGGATTAGAGTGAGTATAAAAACGTTCGTCAACATGAAAATCAGAAAGCAACATGAAAGAATATTTGCAAATAAAGAAAAAATTCTCAGCAATCCATTAATAAAAGGAAAAAAAAAAAAAAAGCAACATGAAAATCAGAAACACATTTTAGTAATTAAAGCCTTGAATTGCCGAAATTGGTTAACTTCTAAGATTAATACAATATATGTTACTAAACTTCTCTCTACAGTGTTTCCAGCTCCAACCGATGTTCGTACTAAGCACTTTTTTTAAAAAGAGCATTTGCAAATGGGCTGTCACTCAGACAGCATTAAAAAAAAACATGTAAATTTTTCTCCGTTTCATCTGCTCATCTGAGCTCACTCAACCTACGCTCTATCAAGATACATATATACATGTAGATCTATACATATGAAACTCTACAGCTACTTCCTCAATAGTGTCAACGGCAAAAATATCATGATTTGATAATCCTAGCCTAAAATTTCTATTGCCGCATAAAACGCCTACTTAAATCTGCATGAATTGCCCTTCAATACTAAGATCCCTTTTGAACAATTGCAGTTTCGGAATTGTTTGGGAAACCCACAAATCACAGTGCAATTGTGGAAGCTTTCCTAAACTGGCCGTAAAGCTCGAAATCCAAAATAGATTGTGCCCCTTGCCAACATGAACTAAATTTGCAATACTTTCACAGAATTAACAATGTCCACTGTCTTATATCAGACTAATCCTATAAAAATTGCAAAAGTGTTTATTTATGATATTTGAAACCCTATGTTATTTTGCGTCTTATTTTTCTCAGTGTTTTCCTTATAAACAAACAAAGGAAAAAAAAGAAAGAAAAAAAAGAAAGCAGTTTAATTGTTTAATAATTGTAACAGTTACACCAAAAAAAAAAAACTACGGCGGCCCAGTGTTTATTTATTTTTTTATTTTTCACTGATTTAGTTGATATCATGATCCTTAATATTCATATCTGTCTAGTTGAAACTATTAGTTTGATTAGGCTTAATTGAGAAGCTATTTAATTGAACTGATTCCACAATTACAAAATAGTATGCGACATGTAAAATTCTAAGATCCGTCTGGTAACAGAAACTGAAAACAGTGGTTGATTGTTGTTTCCTTGTTTCAATAGAAACTGTTCTCGAAATTTTGTGAAAAAGGGAATAGGCGAAAAGTAGTTTTCAGAAATTTTAAAAGCAAAAATGGCCAACATTGCAATTATACATTTATTCAGTTGTATCTTTTAAATGCACAATACAACATCGCCGTACAATCTTAAGTCTTTCATCCCTCTCACCGACTAAATATTGGGTCACTCAATTGAACTGATTCCACAATTACAAAATAGTATGGGAGATGATGAATTTGAAACCCGGGTCACTCAACCTCTGTTTAAATATGTTGTTGATTATCTTCATTGTGCCCCCATACGATGATGCCGATGACACTGTGTACAAAATCCCTCTCTCATACTCAAAACTGTGAAGCTTAAAAGAATGACTTCATAGTTATTTATGAAGTTAGTTGGCTTAACTGATTCCACATCTAATAAGGCTTAATTGAGAAGCTATTTAAGCAGTTTAATTTTTTAATAATTGTACTTAACAGTTACACAAAAAAAAAAAAAAAACTATATACAGAGTCTTGGGGTATGCCACTATGCCTCCTCAATACAATCGAATTATGATAATAATTATTTACACAAAAAAAGTAGTTTAATTTTTTTTAAACTTCTTAACATTCTTCAACCATTAAAGCCATAAAGAAAAAGAAAAAAAACTTACATTGAGGAGTAGCTTGGATTTGAGCCTTGAAATTGAAATTGGTCTGGAATTAGACAAAATTCAATCCTGCCAAACACAACATAAATGACAAATCATATTTAACTGTAAATGGCCAAACTAGATGTATTAAAGAGCATGTAATTCATAAAAAAAAAAATTTACTTTCAGTTTTATTTTTTTATTTTTTATTTTTTTTTTGAAAAACCACTAACATAAGGGGAAAAAAAAAACACAGATTGAAAATGGGCACACATTGTCACAACCATGAGATCAATTAATAAACCAAACTAAATTGAGAAAAAGGAAAAAGGAATGAACCAAAAACACCAACCTGGAGCATTCTTCTAGATCTTATTGTAATTGTGAATTGATGGTTATGAGAGAGATGCTGAAGGGTGTTTTAAAGCAGAAGCAGTTTTTGGGAGTGGAGAGAGAGAGAGAGAGAGAGAGAGAGAGAGAGAGAGACGTGATATGCATTTTATGTTTTGCATGTGTGTGCGAGAAACATGAGAGACGTGGGGGTAGAGGGATAGAATTGGGGTGAGTGTTCATATGGTGTATGAGGAGTGCAAATTATTAGTGTTGTGACCATTGGATTAAATTGATCCAAGGATAGGAAATAGATAAAGAGCAATAAAGGTGCAGATTTAAAGTTGGTTAAATGGGCAAATTTAAGCCCTTGGATTACTAATTTTTGGGTCCCATGCCTTTGCCCAATATTAAGATAGATTCTTTATTTATGACTAAAACCACAAATCTTGTGTTTTTTCAGATTTTACTCCATATATTCTTATTTTTTCTAACTAAAGCCACATATCTTGTGTTTTTACAGATTTTACCCCAGAAATTCTTATTTTTTTTCTAACTAAAAGCCACTAAAGAATCATAATTTTTTAAAATATGACAGAAATTCTGGATTTCTTTTCCTCTCATAATAATAATAATGAAGAATATATGTATATATATATAAATAATATAAACACTTCATAAATTCTCCCAACCTCAGACTCTTTCATGTTTTCAAGCTTCAGCTCCCGCTCCCGGTTCGTGCAACTTAGTGATAGACATCTTACTATTACAACATAAGATCAAGTTTCTGCTAATTTGCGTAGTGTATGGATTGTTATTAGTATCATTTGTTAAGTGATTTTCTACACGTCAAGCAAGCGAGCTATACTCTCTAAACATTTGGATAAATAATGCTTACTAGGTGTAGACATAAATATATATCGAAAATTCTATGGAGAGGGCGCCTTCTCTTTAATAAAGAGAGGGCCTCTATTTTGGCCGTCAGATCAGTTTTCATTAAGGGCAGCTTTGTCACTTCACACTTTTTAAACACAATCTGAAGGCCAAAACAAAAGCCCTTTCTTTATTAAAAAGAGGGCGCCCTCTCTTTATTAAAGAGAGGGCGCCCTCTCCATAGCCTAACTGAATATATATATATATATATTTACAATTGCTTAGGACCTATTTGATAACCATTTTGTTTTTGATTTTTTGTGTTGATTTTCATTTTTTTTTTTCAAAATAATAGTAGAAAAATCCATTTTTCAAAACGATAGTAGAAAAATCCATTTGGTATTATTGTTTAGGTTTTTGTTTTTCAAAATCGTTTTCATTTTTGGGCAAAAAAGTCAAAACAAAAAATAGTTGTTTCGGAATTTCAAAAACGATTACAAAACAAAGGGGGACACGCACGTCATTTAAATTTGTTAATGAGGTCAGCGCATCAAACCGTAAGAGCTGCAGAATTCCTTTCATTTTTTTATTCCAGTTACCCAATTGGCCAATTCGTCTTATGAATCAACCTATCTTCTCCACCATCAACCCTCATCCCTTTTCCAATCTCCATTCAACAAATCTCTTCTTCATCTTTTTGCTCCCTCTCACATTCTCCTAAATTGCTGCCATTAAGGTTACAAAGCTCAAAGCCCTCAAACTAGCCCACCCTTTGTTCTAAAAAGCCCGAATATGCACTCTCTTTCACTCACACTCTCTCTCTATATACACACACACACACATACTCACAAACATACATACATACATACATACATACATACATACATACATACATACATACACGGAAGTAATTTTGTATTTATATGTAATGCATGTATATCTAATAGTTGAGATAACCCAATTTTCGATGCACGATGAGCTCAAGTGCTGGTGCTTTTTTGCTTTAGACAATATTGAATTTTAGGGATTTTGGCTTTGGTCTTCTTGGATTTACATTTGGGAGATACAGTTCCAATCAAATTCAGTGGGCAATGATTTGGAAATTCTCTTGTTTAAAGAGATACAATTCTAGAAGTGGGCTGATGAGTTTGGGGCCGTACGTAGGTGTTATTTATTGGGGTTTACTTTCTCTCTTTGGCTGGTTCATATTCACCTATTTTATTTTCGAAAGCATTTTTGTTCACACTGGGTGAGATGTGTCATATTCCAGTAATTACGTTGATAATATGGGGGACAAAATAGGAATGGAATGTGACACGTCCTCCAGTGGGGGCATGTGTAAGAAAATAGTGAGCAAAATGGTCTGAGCAAAACTGCTCTCTTTATTTTCCCATAAAACATAATTTACCAAACGCATTTTCTGCTTTAGTTTTCTTTGTATCAAAAACGAAAAATTTTTACCAAATGCATTTTTTGTTTTCATTTTTAAAAACTGAACACAAAAACTCCTGAAACAAAAACTGAAAAATGAAATGATTATCAATTGCCACCTTAATCAATGCCCATGATCCATATCCGAGGCTACACAGTGAGTAATCCAAGTTATATCCCACAAGGCTAAATCCGGAGAGATCCTCACTAATAGAGTCGCCACTTGGTTTGATATAGGCAACCAAGAAAACTAAATCTATCAAGTCCAATAGAAGAGAGCACCGCCCAGTCATCACCAAAAAACTCGGTTCGGTGGTTAAGGTATGAGAAAGGAAGGAGCTAGATTGTGCTAAAACACTCCCTCTCGCCCCGTCCGAAGACAAGCCTCTACTCAGCTTTCAAGGTGTTTGACTAGACATTATGAAGACCATTTCATTTATTACTAATGCAGTCCTATGTTCAAGTTATAAAAAATTAAAGAAAGAAAAGCGTGCAAAAGACTATACAAATACATGCGATGCATGTGCTAAAGAGGTAATTCAGGGACTAAACGTATTGCTACGCATCCCTATGCATGCGAGAGGAAATAAAGGAAGTAAACGTGAAAATTGTACTTTAATCCTAGAAAAATAGGAATTCTATGCACAATTACCATGTAATGGAATTTAAACAGTGTTTATCCACCTAATCATGCTTCTAGGTGATCTAGGAAAGCAATAAATAGGTTTTGAATGTACTTAGCTCTGATTTGTCGAACTTGTGCTAGTTCACGCGGATTGGGACCAAACGGAAGGCTCAGATTGCATTTCTGGGGTCGAATGCCATAGTGGCATTCAAAAAGAGAGGTGCATCCATCACAAGGGCCGCGCGACCTTCACCAATTGCCACTATGGCACTCAACCCTGGAAGTTGTGTTTTCACTCCGAACTTCCCGGACTTTGTTCTCTTACCTCGGTTATCAAAAATGGGCTTGTGATATACCATTGGAAATGTATGGAAGTCTAGGTTTTAATTATTTTGGTTTAATTCAAAAATAATTTTTAGATTTTGAGTTTTGGTCAAAAAGGTGAGGCTGACTCTGAAAATGAGCTAACCGGAGATGTGTAGAGGGGTTATTTTAGCACAAAAATTCTCCTAAGCAGTTTTTGACCAACATGAAGGCTTGGGCATCATTTAAAGCTAATTGAGGAATATTTTGTAAAGGGAGATCTCGGGATCCTGCCCCAAGGTCCGGATTTTGCTCGGTAAAGGTGATTTTTGTCATTTCATGTGAAACGGCTATCCTAATTCGGGTTCTTGTCTCTAAAATGAGTTTCTAACATACCTACGTCTTACTAGTGGTTATTCTAACGTGATTAAGAGGCCATGGTGCTTCATGGAGTTCTACTTCATAAATCGACAATCCTGACTCTAGTCATCGGGTTGTTCTTGAGGCGGGGCTCCTTCTGTCGAACGGACGAACCAAAATAGGGTGTCTACAGGCCATGTTTAATTAGAATAGTTTACTATCCATGCATTCATAATTACATTTAGTTCTAGTCATTGTAGTGTGATGTGTACCGTGGTTCAGGAAGGCCCGAACCATGTGCATGCATCATGTAGTTAGCCATGATTTCAAGACCATGTGTCATAGTAGGGATAGTAGGCTATCCTAGTTTCTTAAAATTATTCATGCTAAATAGGAGTAGTGTTATCCAAGTATCCATGCTATCCATATTATTCTATGCTTTAATCAAAGTAGGAGTAGTGTTATTCATTGCTATCCATGCTATTCCTATTTTAATTAGAATAGGAGTATGTTATCCATGTTTCTCCATGCATTGATTAGAGTAATGCTATCTGTGTCCTTTATGTTAAACATGTTTAGAGGTAATTATAGGGATAGTAGGGTATTCCATGTTATATCATATATGCTTGGATTGCCCTAACTCTGTTTTATAGAAATAAGGGTTGTTGTGCATTAAGGGATGTTTTCAAACACCCTTTTATTAACTACTTTTCTAGCTAGGATCATATAGAAGCATGTTTAGGTGGATAAAACCGGATTTCAATTCTTATATGATACATGTGCATAGAAATCATGTTTTCTAGGGTTTTGTGTGGCTTTGCACGTTTAATTCATTTTGCATACATGTGGAGGGCTCCATAATTTATTTCTTTAGCATTTGCATTGTGTGGTAGTTGCTTAGTTTCTTGAATTCTTTTCAATTCATGTTTTCTTGTTTTATTTATTATGGTTGTAGACACATTAGGATTGCATTATAATTGAAATGGTCTGCATAACGTTCGATCATAGCCTTAAAAACTGAGTAGAGGCCCATCTTCGAATGGGCGAGAGGGGGTGTTTTAGCATTATCTAGCTCCTTATTCTCTTGTACCTTAACCCCCAAACCGAGTTCTTTGGTTAGGAAGAGGTGGTGCACTCTTCCTTGGATTAGGAAAGTTAGTTTTCTTGGTTTCCTTCATGTAACCAAGTGGCGACTATATTAGTGAGGATCTCACCGCATTTAGCCTTGTGGGAAAATAGGATTACTCATGCATGTAGCCACGATATGTGGATCATGGGCATCAATTATAGCCTTAAGATGGATAAAATCCCCATAGAATCCAAGGCATAAGTGATCCAAATCGGTCGGATCGATAAAAGGCTAATAAAGGGCGTGTGAACCTCACTCGTGGTAGTTAACATGAGGATTTATGTGGGATTACCTAGACATGCTTACTTCTATATAAGCTCGTCTTTGGTCCGGGTACCCACAATTAGTAACTCTGATGGGGACTGCCAAAAGGGTTAAACTCTAAAACATTTAAGGCTTTTTGACTTTACATTATGTGGATCACATGTTCATTAGTTTTAGGAAACTTGGGATAACTGAAGCCAAGGACTATGAATGCAACAAATCCCCTCTATGGATGACTTTCCTGCCCGGGCACGTACCTAACGGTATAAAAAGCATGTCCGCATACCATTTTAAGCCTATAATGGGGGGTATTTGGGGCATCTCGCCTGGAGGACCCTTTGACCTTATCCACCCTATTTCACATAAAAGCCATAGATCCAAAATCCTTTAGGATCCAACCCGATAGGACAATATGATCACGTTACTTGGTTGCCTTCTGGGATTATGTGGAGTAGTATAAAAGCCTATACGATAAGTGGCACATAAACCAACCTAATGTTGAAAGCACCTCGTCTATATGAAATGCTCACCACATGACGTGTGGATGAAGTACTTAGGCTTTATATTGGAATCATGTGCCACCTGTCTATGGGATGACGTATAACTAAACTTGTATGCTTCCTATTCATTAGAGGACTTTCCAAACCATGCTTAGCCGTCATAATTATTGTCACGATGAACTTCTAATGATGTATGAAACAACATGATCATGATTATGATAGCCTTGGGATGGGGAGGAGACTATCGATGATACGATAGGACTTAACCTGGTTATATGGTTTCCTTGGATTAAGGGTGTAGGGTCATAATCATTTCATGAATTGCATAGAGAGGACCTAAAGATTTGAAAAGATAAAAATAAAATAGTTTTCTTATTTGGGCACATGTGGGTACGCAGACAGATTAGAGATAGCTTCAAGAAGAGTCACATGCACACCTTCTTGGGTCCGTCCCCTCAATTCAAGAAGACTAATCCGAACCACTGATTCTGGGATACCAATGGCTGACGATCAAGCTAGAATTGAACAACTAGAGAGTGCTATTTCTCTTCAAAAGCAACAAGTGCGAGATCACACTGACCATTTAGCTCAGGCCACTATGAGACAGGGTCCGCCTATTTTGATTGATCCTCTTCCACCTCCACCTCCACCTCCACCTCCACCTCCACCTCTACCTAAGGACCCCGCTAATCTAAATCTTACAAAAGAGGAGGATTGGTTCGATGATGGTGTGCGTGGGTAGACCAGGAAAAAGATGCAAGAAAAGTTGGACCGACTAGAGAGTGTTGTTAAGAAGTCCCCAGGGGTTGATAAATACCTGTTGGACCTTGAAGGGTTTTTCAAAGCCCTAAAGGTCAAACTCCCTGAGAAGTTTAAGATGCTTGATCTAGAGAAATTTGATGGTACTGGGAACCTTAAAAGCCACCTAAAGATGTATGTCACTACTTTGAGGCCCTTGGGATTAGGGGATGAACACCTAGCATAATTGTTCTCGAGATACTTGTTAGGGGGAGCCTTGCAGTGTTCCTAGCACTTGAGTCCTCCATGGTCCATTTATGGGAAGACATTGTGACCTTATTTGTGAAGCAATATGCCTACAATACTAAATTGGATACCACTATCAGGGATTTGGAAACCACTAGGCAAGATAATAAGGAGTACTTTTTTATGTTCTTGACCTACTGGAGAAAGAAGGCCACTAAAATGGCAACTAGGCGTACTAAGAAGGAACATGTTTACATGGTTATCAAGAACCTACAACTCGTGATTTTTGCTGAGGTAAGAGATTTTAGAAAGTAGGGAGTAAGATTTGAGTTTGGGAAGTGAGATTCTAAGATTTAAAATGGGAGAGTGAGACCCCTGATTTTTAAAATGGAAGGAGTGAGACCCCCGATTTTTTGAGATAGGGACATGAGACCCCTGATTTCTTGATATGTGGGAGGGGTGAGACCTCTGATTTCTTGAAATAGGGGTGTGAGACCTTTGATTTCTTGAAATGAGAGAAGTGAGACCCCTGATTTCCTGAAATGGGGATGTGAGACCCTTGATTCCTCGAAACGGGGGGAGTGAGACCCCTTATTTCTTGAGACGAGGGGGGGGGGGGGGGGAGTGAGACCCCTATGTATGTTGATAAGAGTAGTAGGAAGCTTACCTGTAGTTAGTGATGCCGCGGTTGGGACAGACTTCCATATTAAGTGTTTGGTACGTTTACGAACAAATGAACGTCATTGCTGCTAACCAATTGACAATTGATGTAAGTATTCTTTGTCTTCTATGAAGTTTTGAGTAGGAAGCAGCCACTTGGCATCTTGACTGCTTCTGAAAGTGAGTAGTGGATAGGATGCTACTCGAGGGTTAATCACCAGTTTAAATTAGTTGCTCTACTTTAGTAGTCGCTAATCGTGGAACTCCATGTTTCACACTTCCTTTAAAATAGTGAATCTCTATTTTCTTTTCGAGTTTAATCTAAGTTAGTAGCTTTTCACCTTTCCTGTGGGATTGACCTGGACCTATCCAGTATTACTTGCACGTCTACTGACACTTGGGTACAGCACACAAGTGCGCACAAAAAATTTCCGTGTCAAGTTTTTGTGTGATAAGCGGGGGTATTTGTAAAATATAACCTCGCTAAAATAAGAAAACATATTGATTTAGTTTACAACTCCCTATTATGTCTGGAATTCGTGTTACAATGCCAGTTTATATACAATGTGACAAATATATGATAAGTTGTGTTATTTTAGCTGTTATTTGTGTAGATTGCTGCTTTACTATGTGCAGGAATGAATAATAGAGAAAGGGTAAAGCTTGATTACAAGTTGCAATTCAAAGCTGAAATGTGGAGTTCGAGCGAGCGAAGATGGTTCAAGCGATCAAGTGTTCGATGGATCGAAGCCAGCTCAAGCGCTCGAGGATTGCAAGATTCAAGTGATCGAATTCAGTTCAATCGATCAAACATGCCTTTTATCAGAATTTACGCGTACGTAGCAGAAACGATCATTGTAAACCTAGCCCTAGGATTTTTTCTATATATACTAGTTATGAACACGTCCATACGGACGCCCACATTCTGTTTCACAGTTTTATAGTGAGAGATAGAGAGTTTTTGTTTGGTTTTTGTAGGTTTCAAAGTTTGATATTGGTTTTCTTGGATCTTTCAGCAAGTTTAATCTAAAAGCAACATTCCAGGTTCTTTTATTTTGTTTGTTTACATTCTGCTTGTAGTTTATATAGCTTTAATTTGTTCTGAACGTAGGTTTTCATAGTAGTCATAATAAATCATTAGTTTTCATAGTTTGCATATTTAAAACTCAACCAAACGAACCCTTAATGAATTTCCACGTTAAAAACAAATCTACAGTACTCCAGACCATGTCAAAGTAGTCCCAGAGTTGGGAGATTACGATGAAACAGTGATCTCCAGCCTCTGCCATGCACCAGAATAAAAACATGTGTTCAATCAATCGTAGTAAGTTCGATCGATCGAACCTGGGACACCGTCAAGTGATCGAAGACATTTCGATCGCTCGATAGATGATGATGTTCGATCGATCAAAAGTGCGTCGATCGATCGAACACTCATATTCTTGAGATGATCCTTTGCAGTATTTTTAGACTTTCTGTTTTCGAGATTTGTTGTCAAACTGTCCCCAAATGCTCAGTTTGTCAAAATAGTTTCTTAACTTTAAGCTTTAAGACATTTTTCTTCAATAACTTTTGCAAACCACTTTAAATGCTAATTACGCCATTCAGAGTGCGAGTCTGAACCATTGTTTTAAACCGCCTTCACGTATTTTTAAATCAATTGTGATGATATAGTCCCGATCATGAAAGGGCTATTGATTCTTTATCTTTAGAAAATATGGAATACTTTGGATGAATGAACTTCATCTAGCATTAATGAACTTGCATGGTAGACGGCTAGGTCACTGCGAATTCGTGTAATCCCAACGCTTCCCTTTTATAAAGTTAAAAACCAATTTAATGTTGCTTCAGTTAGTTAGTTAATCACTAGTTTAAATTAGTTGCTTTACTTTAGTAGTCGTTAATCGTGGAACTCCGTGTTTCACACTTCCTTTAAAACAGTGAATTTTTATTTTGTTTTTGAGTTTAATCTAAGTTAGTAGTTTTCCACCTTCCCTGTGGGATCGACCTGGACCTATCCATTACTACTTGCACGTCTACCTACACTTGGGTAGAGCACACAAGTGCACACAAACTATTTCCGTGTCAAGTTTTTGTATGATAAGCGGGGGTATTTGTAAAATACAACCGCGCTAAAATTAGAAAACGCACTGATTTAGTTTACAACTCCCTGTTATATCTGCAATTCATGTTACAATGCCGGTTTACATACAATGCGACAAATCTATGATAAGTTATTTTATTTTAGGTGTTATTTGTGCAGATTTCTGCTTTACTGTGTCCAGAAATGAATAACAGAGAAAAGGTAAAGCTTGATTACAAGCATCAATTCAAAGCTGAAATGTGGAGTTTGAGGGATCGAAGAAGGTTCAAGCGATCGAGTGTTCGATCGATCGAAGCGAGTTCAAGCGCTCGAGGATTCCAAGATTCAAGTGATCGAATTCAATTCGATCGATCAAACATGCCTTTTATCATAATTTACACGCACGCAGCATAAACGATCAATCTAACCCTAGCCCTAGGATTTTCTATATATACTAGTTATGAACACGTGCATAAGGATGCCCACATTCTATTTCACAATTTTATAGTGAGAGATAGAGAGTTTTTGCTTGGTTTTTGTAGGTTTCAAAGTTTGATATTGGTTTTCTTGGATCTTTCAGCAAGTTTAAACTAAATATTACATTCTAGGTTCTTTTATATTGGTTTGTTTACATTCTGCTCGTAGTTTTTATAGCTTTAAATTGTTCTAAACGTAGGTTTTCATAGTAGTCGTAATAAATCACTAGTTTTCATAGATTGCATTTTAAAACTCAACCAAACGGACCCTTAATGAATTTCTACGTTAAAAACCAATCTGAAGAAGTTCAGACCATGTCAGAGTAGTCCTAGACTTACGATATCCTAATGAAACAATGATCTCCAGGCTCTGTCACGCACCATAATAAAAACCTGTGTTCAATCAATCGAGATAAGTTCGATCGATCGAACCAAGGACACAGTCAAGCGATCGAAGACATTTCAATCGCTCGATAGATGATGATGTTCGTTCGATCGATCGAAAGCGCGTCGATCGATCGAACACTCAGATTCTTGAGATGATCCTTTCCAGTATTCCTAGACTTTCTATTTTCGAGATTTGTTATCAAACTCTCCCCAAATGCTCAGTTTGTCAAAACAGTTTCTTAACTTTAAGCCTTAAGGCATTTTTCTTCAATAACTTTTGCAAACCACTTTAAATGCTTACACCATTCAGAGTGCGAGTCTCAACTATTGTTTTAAACCGCCTTCATGTATTTTTAAATCAATTGTGATGATATAGTCCCGATCATGAAAGGGCTATTGATACTTTATCTTTAGAAAATATGGAATACTATGGATGAATGAACTCCATCGAGCATTAATGAACTTGCATGGTAGACGGCTAGGTCACTGCGGATTCGTGTAATCCCAATGCTTCCCTTTTATAAATTTAAAAACCAATTTAATGTTGCTTTAGTTAGTTAGTTAATCACTAGTTTAAATTAGTTGCTCTACTTTAGTAGTCGTTAATCGTGGAACTCCGTGTTTCACACTTCCTTTAAAACAGTGAATTTTTATTTTCTTTTTGAGTTTAATCTAAGTTAGTAGCTTTCCACCTTTCCTGTGGGATCGACCTGGACCTATCCAGTACTACTTGTACGTCTACCTACACTTGGGTATAGCACACAAGCGCACACAAACTATTTCCGTGTCAAGTTTTTGTATGATAAGCGGGGGTATTTGTAAAATACAACCGCGCTAAAATAAGAAAACAAACGTATTTAGTTTACAACTCCCTGTTATATCTGCAATTCGTGTTACAATGCCGGTTTACATATAATGTGACAAATATATGATAAGTTGTGTTGTTTTAGGTGTTATTTGTGCAGATTGCTGCTTTACTGTGTGTGTGGATATCGCAATTTTCTCTTACCCACAGCTTTTCTTTTAAAATTTGAATTCAAAAACAAATGAGTCGCCACTTAATTTTTAAAAGGAAAATTAAGAAACCGTTTAAAAGCAAACCGATCTTTTAGAAACCAGAGATTAACTAGGTCCGGGGATTATGGAATGAGAGAGGAAGGAGCCCGTTGGACTAAAACACCCTCTTTCATCCTATCTTGCGATAGGCCTCTACTCAATATCCTTTTAATTGAATTATTAATTTAAATGTGCCCTCAACTAATACATAAGTATAGATATACATTACAAAAACATGTCTAAAGGGGTGTAAAATTGCAATTGATAAAATATCATTCAAAAACCACATATTTCAAGTAGCAAGCAATATGATATGCAATAGGGAACAAGAGAACTTACCCGGGATCCAGCAGCGATATTAAACGTGCAATGCATACAAACAAAAGAAAATCCTAAAAAGAGTGTCTAATCACATGTATTCACGTATGGCAAATCCTAATTCTACGGTGTCGCGCATGAGATTGAAAAATCGATAAAATCAAGAAATTACAATAAACTCAAAAGGAATTCAAGAAGTCATACCTTGATAGCGCTACAAAACAAAGGGTTAGTTCACATGATATACAAGATATGAAGTTAGAAATAACAATCCTAAATTTCTAGCTTAAATCTATCAAATGTAATTAAATCTAAAGCAACTAAGTCCTAATTACAAGTGTCAAACCATATGGATGAATATATACATGAATAAGAATAAATTGTAAAATACTCGGTGATTTAGATCATTTAAACTTTGAATTCAAGCTCAACTAATCATTATTGAAACTTGGTTTGGACCTTAATTCAGGAAAATATCATCTAAGCCATTACTCATAAAATTAATTAAAACTTGTAGAATTCTGAAAATTGCTGAGAGCAGATCATAACTTTAAAGAAATAAAAAGCATGGTTCCCGCTGTTTGATCTTGATGAATTTTGGACAAAAGATGCCTCTGTGTGTCTAGTTTTTAACCAAAAAAATAAATCAAAGTTTCAACGGTTGGATCTCCGGGAATTGGACAAAAACCAGACATCACTCAGCATTCTACAACCTTCTGTCCAGAGTTCTTGCACGATTTTCTAAAAATAGCAAAAAGATCAAAAATGCTTTGTTCTTTTTAGGGTGATTTCCTAACACATTAATCTACTTAGAAAAAATTATTTTGGGTCACAAATACTTTATTAAGGTTCCGATTTACTTATTTCAAAAGAGTGTTGCCGTGCTGAAACTCTGGGCAGATTGTAGTGACCTCACAAAACTCATGACCAAACCACATTAAACATGAAATCTCATTGAAACAAAAATTACAGTGGTAGAACTTTGAGTTATTGACACCCTCCCGTTGATTTCACTTGATTCCAACGGTTAGATTTCGAATTAAAAATCCTTGATCGAAACCGGTTTATGAACCCACTGTTTCATTGTCAAGTTCAACTTTCATTTGTTAACCCCAACTATTAAACCATGAAGTTGGACTTAAACTAAATCATTTTCTCCTACCATTTGATCGTCATTGGAAGCTAAAGACCTTTATATTTGTAGATTTCAAATGAAGTATGAATAGACTTCATGAAATCTCAAGATAAGGAATCTAAACCATAGAGATGGGCTTAGACTTAAAACCACTTTCTCCTATCATTTGATGGTCATTGGAGATGAAGACATAACTAATACTCATGAGTCTTAAGCAAACATAGTTAAATACTCATAGGTTTTCAAGGAATATGAAAGGGGATTCCATGAAACCTTAAGTTAAAGAATCCTAAACCATGGTGGAGGTTTAGATTCATTTACTTGCTCCTATATGAAGGATGATCAACCTTGGCTCTCATGGGGAGCACAAGCTCACATGGGGTCAAGGGATTCAACTCATGAGATTCAAGTGAAGTATGGAAGATTTCCAAGAATCTCAAGAGAGAAGTATAAACAGAGAAGAAGAAAAAAAAAGAACTAAAAGAAAAGGCAATTAAAGTTTGTAAGTTCCTTGATAAAACTTCTAAAAAAGTTAATCAAAAGACCAAGTAATTTTAAGATTAGGAGTTTAAAAGAAAGAAGAAAAAAAAAACAACTTGTGGTTAGAGGATCACCTCCAAACTATCCTCAAAGCTTCTCTCCTTTGAAGATCTTCCAAGCTCTTCTCTAATAATTTTTTCTAAAGCTCTCTCTTTTCTCTCTCAAAAATATGTTAGTGTAGTGGTAGCTACTTCTTGTATATCCTCCCAAGGAAGATCCTCCCTCTTTTATAGACAAAATTACCAAGTATTCTCAGTGAATTCGGAGTAAAAGACAGGTGTAAATGTCTCATTTGGTGGTACAGTACGTACTTCCTGAAAATAGACAGACTGCTGCAGAAGGCGGCAGTCAAAAATCTTTTGCGGCAGTCAGTGGATGCCGCTGCGGCACTCCGTGAAAGCCGCGGCGGCATTCCATGACTGCCGCGCGGCTCTTAGTAATTGTCGCGCCAAATTATTGATTGCCGCATTTTTGTGAACCTTACTTTATCAGTTTTTTGTTTTTATCCGCATACATATACGTATTGTACCACAAACGACGGACTGTTAAAGCAAACGGCAGTCAGAAATTATCGGCGGCACTCGGTAAATGCCGGGCCGGCATTCTGTGACTGCCGTTCGGCACTAACCGAATGCCGTTCGGCACTCACTGAGTGTCGCAAAATACTGCCGTGTGCCGATTTTTGTTGAACTTCCCCTTTTTAGGTCTTTTCTTTCCTCCTTTTTCTTAAAGAAACTTATTTTCGAAGATTTTTTCCAAAAGTGATGTTTTATACCTGAATTCTCCTAAATACCTGGTATTTCATTCTGTGAAAATTTTACCGCGTTTGGAGAACTTTCTGAAGAGCTTGGAACACTTCGAATCTTTCGGTCCTTGTCATCATCGGATATGGAGGTGACACTCTCCGTAATTCGACGTTTGGTCAAAATCGGGGTGTTTACAGTTTGCCCCTCTTCGACGAAGCTTGTGGGGCAACGCGAACCGCAAGCGAATGTCGAAGCCTGTGTGAAGACAGGCCTTTGACCAAACTGTCAGATTAAAGGGAAAAACAAAACGCATTGCAAAAGGAAGCAAGCGCGCAGAGGAATTCTAATTGGTCGTGCTCTATGATGAGCTGCCTACGTATCCTATCAGGAATCAGACCAAAGCGTAGTTCGGGCGCGGGGTCAAACACACACAAACGCAGGTAGTCACACAGATGGATGCACCTATCCTATCGCGATGCGCATGCCATGTAATGGTAATTCCTGAATAGACCCGGTTATGCAAGCGTCATGCTTATCATGTCTTTTCTACGTTTGACGCCCATTACGTGACGCGTTAGTCAGAGAAGATTACCTGATTCTTGATTGATGCAAAATCTGTTATGGGGGTCATGAAGATGCTTTTGACTCAATTTTGGGGTTAGACGTAAATTGGTTGCGAGAACCGAGAATGTAAATTTGTTACACTCAAGACAAAGGATCGACGTAAATTTGTTACGAGGATCGAGGATATAAATTTGTTATATTCTCAGAAAGGGGATTAACGCAAATTCGTTGCAAGAACCAAGAATGTAAATTCGTTACATTCAAAACAAAGGATCGACGTAAATTTGTTACGCGGATCGAGGATATAAATTTGTTATATTCTCAGAAAGGGGGTTAACGCAAATTCGTTGCGAGAACCAAGAATGTAAATTTGCTACGCTCTCAAAATAAGGATCAACGTAAATTGGTTACGAGGATCGGGAATATAAATTTGTTATATTTCCAAAACAGGGGTTAACGTAAATTTGTTGCGGAAACCGAGAATGTAAATTTGTTACGCTCTCAAAATAAGGATCAACGTAAATTGGTTACGAGGATCGGGAATATAAATTTGTCATATTCTCAGAAAGGGGGTTAACGCAAATTCGTTGCGAGAACCAAGAATGTAAATTCGTTACATTCAAAACAAAGGATCGACGTAAATTTATTACGCGGATCGAGGATATAAATTTGTTATATTCTCAGAAAGGGGGTTAACGCAAATTCGTTGCGAGAACCAAGAATGTAAATTCGTTACATTCAAAACAAAGGATCGACGTAAATTTGTTATGCGGATCGAGGATATAAATTTGTTATATTCTCAGAAAGGGGGTTAACGCAAATTCGTTGCGAGAACCAAGAATGTAAATTCGTTACATTCAAAACAAAGGATCGACGTAAATTTGTTATGCGGATCGAGGATATAAATTTGTTATATTCTCAGAAAGGGGGTTAACGCAAATTCGTTACGAGAACCAAGAATGTAAATTCGTCACATTCAAAACAAAGGATCGACGTAAATTTGTTACGCGGATCGAGGATATAAATTTGTTATATCCTCAGAACGGGGGTTAACGCAAATTGGATGCGAGAACTGAGAATGTAAATTCGTTACATTCTCACGACAAAAACCTCGGAGCCCACGGACTCAAATCTATTCTAGTTTTTTTTTTTTTTTTTAATTTAGAGCTCACGGGCTCAATTTTATCTTTATTTTCAAAATCCAGAACCCACAGGTTCAATTTTTTTTTAATTTTCAAAATTTGGAGCCCGCGGGCTCAAATTCAATCTAATTTTTTTTTTAAAATTTGTAGTCAATTTAAACCTAAAAAGGACCCCGGGGGCCAAAAGTGCAATGAGGGCAAATTTGGGGGGCTCAAATTTAATTTTCGGGACTTGATTTGAATTCTTGGGGGAAAATGAAGGGTCTTTGAACCGACTTAACCGCGGCACACGCGGCTCTTCGCGGCAGTCAGTGGCTGCCGTGCGGCACTCACGGAGTGCCGTTGTAACAGTCAGCGAGTGCCGCTCGGCAGTTCACCGACTGCCGGGCGCGAAAATCAAGTGCCGCGATTGAACGGCAGTGGCTTAAACCGCCGAGTTCATTACATTTCATTTCATTCTCTCAACTCCCTCTAACCCGAAATCTCTCTGGAGAAAATTTTCCTCTTCTCTTTTCTTGCTTGGATTGATCTACCGGGGCTCTCAGGTTAGTTCTACTTGATCAAAACTCGGATTATTCTCATTATTTTATTGTTTTTTCTGAATTTATTCGAGTTTAACCCTCGGTTCCTCTTTTGTTCCAAACAGACTATGACTAGTGGTTCGAGGAGTAAAAAGAAGGCCAAGTACATGGCCACTCATCATCCCGACGCCACACTCTTGCTCCGGGATCCGGATGAGCACTTGTCTGCCTGCGCGTTCAAGCGCGAGGTAAACGCTCCCCCTTTTCTTTTTAATTTTCTTCTTTTAGAACTTTATGAATGGAATGTATAGTGAATCATAACTTTGAATGTCTCATTTCAAATGCAAATGTCATGCTTGTAGCGTTTTCATACGTACTTTATTCAAGATTTTGTATTTTACCTTACTTCCCATGAACTTTATGAATATCATGCTCGACGAATCATAATTTATTATTCTCCCTCATGTTTATTGAACTTTCGGGTGTTCTACCTGTATCAATTCCCTTATTTCCCCTTTGACTTTTCTCAAAGACTTCTGAATGCCGTTTGTGCTAACCAAAATTTAAAAAGAATCTTATGCTCGTAAATTTTCCTTTTCGTTTTTTTAGGATTTACGAATGCGATGCTTTTTAAATGAAATCCTGAACAATCCCCTGTGTTTATTATACTTGGGAATTTTCTTGAGCGTTCCAAACGCCCTTTTATTATTCAAAATTGATTCTTGAACGCTTGTGATCACATACTTCTCTTTCAACTGATCGAATTCAATTCGATCGATCGAACATGCCTTTTATCATAATTTATATGCATGCAGCAGAAACGATCAATCTAACCCTAGCCCTAGGATTTTCTATATATACTAGTTATGAACACGTGCATAAGGATGCCCACATTCTATTTCACAATTTTATAGTGAGAGATAGAGAGTTTTTGCTTGGTTTTTGTAGCTTTCAAAGTTTGATATTGGTTTTCTTGGATCTTTCAGCAAGTTTAATCTAAATATAACATTCTAGGTTCTTTTACATTGGTTTGTTTACATTCTGCTCGTAGTTTTTATAGCTTTAAATTGTTCAAAACGTAGGTTTTCATAGTAGTCGTAATAAATCATTAGTTTTCATAGATTGCATGTTTAAAACTCAACCAAACGGACCCTTAATAAATTTCTACGTTAAAAATCAATCTGAAGAACTCCAGACCATGTCTGAGTAGTCACAGACTTACGAGATCCTGATGAAACAGTGATCTCCAGGCTCTGCCACGCACCATAATAAAAACCTGTGTTCAATCGATCGAGGTAAGTTTTATCGATCGAACCAGGGACACAGTCAAGCGATCGAAGACATTTCGATCGCTCGATAGATGATGATGTTCGATCGATCGAAAGCGAGTCGATCGATCGAACACTCAGATTCTTGAGATGATCCTTTCCAGTATTCCTAGACTTTCTATTTTCGAGATTTATTATCAAACTGTCCCCAAATGCTCAGTTTGTCAAAATAGTTTCTTAACTTTAAGCCTTAAGGCATTTTTCTTCAATAACTTTTGCAAACCACTTTAAATGCTTACACCATTTAGAGTGTGAGTCTCATCTATTGTTTTAAACCGCCTTCATGTATTTTTAAATCGATTGTGATGATATAGTCCCAGTTATGAAAGGGCTATTGATTCTTTATCTTTAGAAAATACAGAATACTGTGGATGGATGAACTCCATCGAGCATTAATGAAATTACATGGTAGACGGCTAGGTCACCACGGATTCGTGTAATCCAAATGCTTCCCATTTATAAAGTTAAAAAAAATTTAATATTTCTTTAGTTAGTGGCACTTTGGGTTCAGTGCGGACCCACAGTGCCACTAGGAGAGAGATAGAGTGTGGGTGTGAGTGATAGTGGAATTTGTTAGTTAACATATTACTCTTTCTATATATACTAGTTATGAAAACGTCCATAAGGATGCCCATATTCTGTTTCACAGTTTTATAGTGAGAGATAGAGAGTTTTTGCTTGGTTTTTGTAGGTTTCAAAGTTTGATATTGCTTTTCTTGGATCTTTCAGCAAGTTTAATCTAAATACAACATTCCAGGTTCTTTTATATTGGTTTGTTTATATTCTGCTCGTAGTTTATATAGATTTAATTTGTTCTGAACGTAGGTTTTTATAGTAGTCATAATAAATCATTCGTTTTCATAGTTTGTATGTCTAAAACTCAACCAAATGGACCCTTAATGAATTTCTACGTTAAAAACCAATCTGAAGAACTCCAGACCATGTCAGAGTAGTCCTAGACTTACGATATCCTAATGAAACAGTGATCTCCAGGCTCTGCCACGCACCATAATAAAAACCTGTGTTCAATCAATCGAGATAAGTTCGATCGATCGAACCAAGGACACAGTCAAGCGATCAAAGACATTTCAATCGCTCGATAGATGATGATGTTCGATCGATCGAAAGCGCGTCGATCGATCGAACACTCAGATTCTTGAGATGATCCTTTCCAGTATTCCTAGACTTTCTATTTTCGAGATTTGTTATCAAACTCTCCCCAAATGCTCAGTTTGTCAAAACAGTTTCTTAACTTTAAGCCTTAAGGCATTTTTCTTCAATAACTTTTGCAAACCACTTTAAATGCTTACACCATTCAGAGTGCGAGTCTCAACTATTGTTTTAAACCGCCTTCACGTATTTTTAAATCAATTGTGATTATATAGTCCCGGTCATGAAAGGGCTATTGATTCTTTATCTTTAGAAAATACGGAATACCGTGGATGCACGAACTCCATCGAGCATTAAAGAAATTGCATGGTAGACGGCTAGGTCACTGCGAATTCGTGTAATCCCAACACTTCCCTTTTATAAAGTTAAAAATTGATTTAATATTGCTTTAGTTAGTTAGTTAATCACTAGTTTAAATTAGTTGCTCTACTTTAGTAGTCTTTAATCGTGGAACTTCGTGTTTTACACTTCCTTTAAAATATTGAATTTTTTATTCTTTTCGAGTTTAATCTAAGTTAGTAGCTTTCCATCTTTCTTGTGGGATTGGCCTGGACCTATCCAGTACTACTTGCACGTCTACCTACACTTGGGTATAGCACACAAGCGCGCACGAAATATTTTTAGGTCAAGTTTTTGTGTGATACGCGGGGGTATTTGTAAAATACAACCGCGCTAAAATAAGAAAACATACTAATTTAGTTTACAACTCCCTATTATATCTACAATTCGTGTTACAATGCCAGTTTATATACAATGTGACACATATATGACAAGTTGTGTTGTTTTAGCTGTTATTTGTGCAGATTGCTGCTTTGCTGTGTGCAGGAATGAATAACAGAGAAAGGGTAAAGCTTGATTACAAGCAAGGCAATTCAAAGCTGAAATGTTGAGTTCAAGCGATTGAAGAAGGTTCAACCAATCGAGTGTTCGATCGATCGAAGCCAGTTCAAGCGCTCGAGGATTCCAAGATTCAAGCGATCAAATTCAATTCGATCGATCGAACATGCCTTTTATCTAAATTTACGCGCACGTAGCAGAAATGACCCTAGGATTTTCTATATATACTAGTTATGAACTCGTCCATAAGGACGCCCACATTCTGTTTCACAGTTTTATAGTGAGAGATAGATAGTCTTTGCTTGTTTTTTGTAGGTTTCAAAGTTTGATATTGGTTTTCTTGGATCTTTCAGCAAGTTTAATCTAAATATAACGTTCCAGATTCTTTTTTGTTGGTTTGTTTACATTTTGCTCGTAATTTACATAGCTTTAATTTGTTTTAAATGTAGTTTTTCATAGTAGTCGTAATAATTCATTAGTTTTCATAGTTTGCATTTTAAAGCTTAACCAAACGAACCCTTAATGAATTTCTACTTTAAAAAACCAATATGCAGTACTCCAGACCATGTCTAAGTAGTCCCAGAGTTGGGAGATCATGAAGAAATAGTGATCTCCAGCCTCTGCTATGCACCAAAATAAAAACCTGTGTTCAATCGATCGAAGTGAGTTCGATCGATCGACCAGGGACACAGTCAAGCGATCGAAGACATTTCGATCGCTCGAGAGATGATAATGTTCGATCGATCGAAAGTGCATCAATCGATCAAAAACTCATATTCTTGGGATGATCCTTTGCAGTATTCCTAGACTTTCTTCTTTTGAAATTTGTTATCAAACTGTCCCCAAATGCTCAGTTTGTCAAAACAGTTTCTTAACTTTAAGCCCTAAGGCATTTTTCTTCAATAACTTTTGCAAACCACTTTGAATGCTTACACCATTCAGAGTGCGAGTCTCAACTATTGTTTTAAACCGTCTTCACGTATTTTTAAATCAATTGTGATGATATAGTCCCAGTCATGAAATGGCTATTGATTCTTTATCTTTAGAAAATACAGAATACTGTGGTTAGATAAACTCCATCGAGCATTAATAAAATTACATGGTAGATGGCTAGGTCACTGTGGATTCGTGTAATCCCAACGCTTTCCTTTTATAAAGTTAAAAACCAATTTAGTATTCTTTTAGTTAGTTAGTTAATCACTAGTTTAAATTAGTTGCTCTACTTTAGTAGTCGTTAATCGTGGAACTCCGTGTTTTACACTTCCTTTAAAAAATTGAATTTTTATTTTCATTTCGAGTTTAATCTAAGTTAGTAGCTTTCCACCTTCTCTGTGGGATCAACTTGGACCTATCCAGTACTACTTGCACGTCTACCTACACTTGGGTACAACACACAAGCGCACACAAAATATTTCTGTGTCAAATTTTTGGCACCGTTACCGGGGAAGGCGACTGGTTATTGCTTAGAGTACCTTACTCTATCTTCATCTTTTTCTAGTTTTCCTTTTTATTTTAGGATTCCTAAGGTTAAAAATCTTCATAGGTTTTCTCCTTTCCATGTCTGATAAGTCCATCGAGGGCATTTTCGGGAACCTACTCTGTTCGTCTGACTTTGATAGCTCTATCAACCCCGTAGCCACTCCTATAAGCTCAATGGCTGACGACGAGAGTGAACATGGTGAGAATAGGGTTGTACCTATTATTGATTTGTTGCGTCCTTTGCGCGAACTCATTTAACCCGACCACTCACCTACACCTTCTTGCATTCTCATTCCACCACATGTGGGAGAATTCCAATTTCACAACGGAATGATTCAACTTTTTCCTACCTTTCATGGGATGGAAAAGGCATATCTACACGTCGAAGATTTCGAGGATGTTTGTAAAACATTCTCTCAAAACTGTCCTATTGACGTAACTCACTTAATGCTATTTCCCTTCACCCTGAAGGATAAAGCAAAAGCTTGGTTGCTCACCTTGAAATAGAATTTGATGTTCACATGGCATGCGATGAACACTGCCTTTTTAAAGAAATCTTTCCCACCTCGCATGACCACTGAACTTAAATGACAAATCAATTCATATAAACAAATAAACAATGAAACCTTCACTAAAACTTAGGAGCGCTTCAAAGATTTGCTTCTCTCATGCCCACATCACGGATATGGGAAATGGTGAACCATTAGTTGCTTCTTTGAAGGACTTAATGGAGAAACTAAAAAACTAGTCGAGACCATGAGTGCGGGTGAGTTTCTAAGTAAGAATACCGAAGAGGCCGAGGCACACTTCGAGTGGTTGGCTGAACATTCCCATGAATGGACCAACCAAGAAGATATCTCGAGAGCCCAACCACAAGGGAAAGAGGACAAGAGTATCTATCAGTTACAAACTGAAGATGCTCTAATGACCAAATACGAGGAGCTAGCGAGAAAGGTGGAAGAGTTAGGAAACAAAGGGGAGGGTTCTAGGCAGATTTTGCCCGAAGAACCATGCGGAACATGCAATATGTTGGGACATACCACTCAATACTGTCCCAATGTGCCGTACTTTCAAGAACAACCCCCCCCCCCCCATGGAAATAAATGCCCTGCAAGGGTACAGGGGGCGGGGAATTCCTATAACAATAATAATAATTTTCAAAATAATAATAACAAATGGAATTACCCCGGCTTTGATTGGAAGAATGACGCTGGAATAACAATCAATATCAAGGGCAAAACATAACAATTTCCCACTTGAGCTGCATATGATTCTTGAAACAATTATATTACATGTTCCTTACACGCGCACCTATGCTATTTATCTTTGGACTTTACTTTAGTTTCAATCTGGTCCATTTCCTATATTAGCATGGGATCAAAGCGGCTTTCGTCACACATAATCGTAACTAGACCTTCAATGGTCACCACACCAACACATTCAATGACATAGATCAAGTATGGATAAGTAGCATGGAAATTACATGCAATGTGATCTCAAACATGCCTATTTCTAACTGGTCCTACGTTAGTCTTTTGTCCTACGTTAGTCTTTATTGAGATCAATCCGATACAATGCAAAACGCACATAGAAAATAATTAGATTCAAAGATAAACCATAATCCATCAACTTTATTCTGCAGAAAATAAAACCACATAAATGTCAAAAATAGAACCTCCAAAGTAAACTCCCACTAAACCAAATTATTGTTAGATAACCTAACACCCATATGAGCAGTGTGCTCGTGAAAGACCTTGGGAGGTAATCCCTTGATCTATCTCTCCTGTGATGTCACTGGACCCCACAGTGACACAGGAGAAAGATAGACACATATCTTGGGTTGTGTCCCAAAAGTTGTGTGAATGGGTGTGTCCCAAGTATTACCCATATTTTTAGCTTGTTTTAAAAATACCCTCAAAAGTTCAAGTTTTCATGTGGATTCAAGAAGAAAAGTCTAGTAACTAGGTATATCTCACTCTCCATATATATATATATATATGGACTCAAGGTTTGTTGTCCAATATCATTGCATCATTTGATTATATAGAAGAAGATCTGCTTAATAAAAGAGGGAGGAATTAATTATTACAATCATATTTATCCTAGTTTGGAGTCCATATATATATATATATATGTAAATAAGTGTGTGTATGTGTGTGTGTGTATTGGTGCAAATATGTAAAGCCTGAGCAAGGTGCTAAGATTGCTGCTTATGATCCCTTTTGGATCTCAAACCCCAACTCCATAGTCAAAGCTTTATTTAGTTTTATTTATTATGCTGACTCTTCAATTTATATGCAATAAGATTGCATTAGTGACATTTTATGCGTACGATGTTTAGTTATTGGTTTGGTTCATCACCTCGCATATTTATCCTAGTTTGAATGATTATAATAATTTGTGTTTTGTTTTGCTTTCATCGACAAACGAGGAAGTGGATGAAACGGGCTGTTGATCATGATCGCACTAAACGCAATTTGAGAATGGACTTGGTCTCTTTTCTGTATGTAAAACATACTCCAATTTCATTTTGTTTAATTTTTCTATAGCATTGGTAATATGCAATTAGAGCCTACTTATTTTTCTGTATGTAAAACATACTCCCACGAGTCCTTTTTTTTTTTACTTGAAAAGGGATCATTAATATTTGGTTTGTTGTTTCAGTATTATATCATATATTTTGCTGCTTAAATTTGACGAGGTTGATGCTATAATTTGGACAGGGATGGGAGATTATGAATACTGTAGTTTACCTTGAACTTGCCACATGAGTTGGTGAAATAGCCGCAACTCATGTCAAGAATTACTCCAGCAACAATCGTCAACTTCACATGATCAAGCCTTATTTATTTTTTTTATAACTTTTATGAGCAATTCTAATTTTCCATTGGGCCATGAAGTTTCAATCAAGTTTGGAGCAAAAAAAAGTACTAATTTTCATATTGTACTTCCATTGTTTGTGAAATTGACTTTTGATATGACTAGTTGTCTTAATTGCTTGAATTTGTATCATTTTCAAAATTTTTGTTTGTAATTCATAGGTTAATTGCTTGAAAAAATGTAAGTTTTCAATGAAAAATGTTAATTTTCATGGAAAATTATTGCAATCAAACAGGAAAAAAGTTATTTTCCATGAAAATGACCATTTTTCACTAAAAAATAGTGACAATCAAACAGCAAAACTAGATTTTTCATGGAAAATGTTAGATTTTCCAGCTAGAAAATAATTGCAATCAAACAGCCCTAAATTTTATTTCCACGGAAAAATTTTCCAAGTAAAATAATTCCATGGAAAAATTTTCTTTTCAACCCATTTTCTACCTTGCAATCAAATGCACCCTTACTATTACAGTGCATTTTCCCCAGCAATTGGGATCGTTCAAAAAGAAACTTCCCTATCAGAAGAAACCCTCCTCGTTGAGGAGAAAAGTCTATCAAATAGCTTGCATATTAAAGCATAATGTTCTCACAGACACCGTGTATGTATCAAGCTTGTCAATAGCAACAACAATTTAATGGCAACAAGATAGGGAAGCTCTTCAACTAACAAGAATGTCATTTTCTGCCCTATATAACATATTCAATCTTTCTGGACAATGGTACGTAGGCGGGCAACATCTGGATATTATTGGAAGTAGCACAACACAAAGGTAAAGCACAAAGGAGATCAATAACGTTTAAACAACACTTCAACTCTACACTACGTTTAATAACACATTTGATGTCACGCCCCGACGTAGCATAAATAAGGAAAGCGTTTAATTTCCTTTATGGACCCGTAGGTCGCGACAGTTTGAAGGATCGATTCCGTCCCAAACGTCGAACAACAAAACATAATAATCAGAGTAAAGCAATCAAGGCTTACAAAAATTTTCTAACTTATTACATCTTATGAACCGGGGTCAACTAAGGCACAGACCGCCTTGAAAATAAAATAATAACTTAGTGTCTGTTACAGTCATCCTTAAAACAAAACAGTTTAAAACTCAAACAAATAAACTTAAAGCATATAATAAACAGTTTCTTTATTCCAGAAGCAGCCATTCTCAATTAGCATAGTCGTATGATTCCTCCTGGTTATATCCTGAAAAGCCTGAACACGAATGTCCAGGACGCATCAACGTCGTCAGCTTCAAGAAGCTGGTGAGTATTAAAAACATGACTTTGAATGTAAAGCATACCCATTTACCTTTTTCCATTATTAAATTACAGAAAGAATTCACTTTATAAAACGACAAGGAATATATTAAGAGTCGTTCATTCATAAATACAGATACTCGTGAAATGAGACAATGCACCACACTCATCTCGCCGACTCTTTTCTCTCGACATCCACAACAACCCACTATCCTACTCCTGGCATCTTTGAAACACTCAGATAGCCACACTTTAGCAACAGGGCGCCAGGGAGTGTCCAGTTTGCCTCACACTTTGGTCCGGGGTACCAGGGAGTGTCCAATGCCTCACACTTTGAATACCCTAACCGCCATGCAAATACCGAGGCAACCCCTCACACAGTATCCAGACTTGAGTTATCAGGGAGTGTCCGTAGGCCACACTTTAGCACTACCATGGGTGCCAGGGAATGTCCGAGTTCGGCTTCACACACTTTAACGCTTCCATGGGCGTCAGGGAGTGTCCATATTTGCCACCGTCGCATTTCAAAGATACCCTCTCCACAATCTCAACCACAACCACAACCACAACCACGACCACAACCACAAACTCATACTCAACCACAACCACAACCACGACCATAAACACAAACTCATACTCTTTCCACACTACCATTACTCTTTTTCACACAGACTGACACCCCTATGCATGTACCACTGACCCACATGAATGGTATGCACTTAAACGAAAACAAAAATGCTGAATTAAAGGAACAACACGCGTACGGGGATTGATAAGTCATACCACAATGTTTTAATCATTCAAACATAACCAAATAGAGTTCTGATTAACTAAATATCCCAAACAGAACCTTAACAGTACTAAAAAGTTGAACCAAACAGACCTTAAACACAAAACAGACAAAAACAGAAACTGTCAGAACTCGCGCGCGCGGGCCGCTCGCGCGACAGGTCGCTCGCGCGATATGCCCAAATTTCCTTTTTATATATGAACTTTTCTGTCTGCCTGAGAAAGCCAAGGTCGCGCGCGCGGATCGCTCGCGCGAAGGGGTTCTCGCGCGACCCTCGCTCGCGCGACCAGCCAATTTTTCATTTTTATAATAAAACTCTTACGTCTGCCTGGGGAAGCATACCTCGCGCGCGCGGGCCGCTCGTGCGAAAGGTCGCTCGCGCGGGCCGCTCGCGCGATTCCTCGCGCGCGCGATCGTGGCGCGAGATGAAGCTGAGGCTTCATCTTCTCCGCAGAAACTGTTCTGGTTCAGTAAAACAGGGGTCTTTTTTACCCATTTTCAATTCTGTAAGTATGTATATCATGTTATATATGGATCTCTTCCTTTTTCAACGAGGATTAAGAATCTATGATCAATTTAACATGATTCTAACTATAACTCTCCAATTTTATGATAAACTAAAACATGTCAAAATTTGATTTCTAATATACTTTCTCATGTGAATAAATTAAGCTCTAAAACTTTCACCATAGTCAATACATACAGTAATCTTTGATATTCATCTCTGAAAAGGGATTTAGATTAAGGTTTGAAAATCTTGATTTCAAGCTATGAACTTTCATACGTAAAATTTCCATGGAGGTTTATAAATTAAACTACCCAAGTCAGTAAACACAATATGAATTACATTGAGAGTGAGTTAATAATACTCACTGAGATTAGAGATGGAAGTAATTGTTGAGAAAGAAACCCAATATAGAAATTCCAAATGCAAGCTTGTAAGCTATGGAGGATTAAGAGCTCTTCTCTCTCTATATAATTTCAGAAATCAACTCTCAAGCTCTCTCTTAACTCTCTGATATGCTAGTGCAGAATGTGTCTGTGGTGTTATACATTTATATATATAGAAGGATGAGAGAGGTGAACTTGGACTCCAAGTATTTTAAGCTCACTTAATAATCTCAAATTGGGTTTAAAAATTCCTTAAACTCTCTAAATTAACAGCATATACACATACGTATGATATATACACAGATGAGTATTAACTCATCTGTTTTCCAAGAGCCAAGTAGCCTAATAGGGGTTCAAGTTGAGTGTGTTTGGGAAGGAGAGCTTATGGCACTAGAATGTACATATAAGTTGTATGTTCCCAAACAAGGTACAAGGCAATCATCACTTGCCATTAATGGAAATAAAGCATAAGTCTAATCAAACTTTACATCACTTCCAAAATCTGGGGAAGTTTAGTACAGCGCAGACAGTTTTGGCCATAAGCTGGTATTTTCGGGGCGCGGTGGTCACCACAAAAATACAGGAGTTTTATTTTAACGTAAGAATTTATTTTCTGGTTTTATAAAAATACTGATTGAGTTAATAGAAGTTATTTTCACCGTTTTGAAATACAGATTTTGAAATCCATACAGGTATTACTATCTTTGTAAAATTGCAGTTTGGCCCCCAATAAACTTTAAATGTGAATCAGATAAGAAATAGATATTCCAAACAAGTGACTGGAATTAAAGTAAGAGCAGACCATGCTAATTGAATTTAAATATGCCAATGCAAATACACATAAATTAAATATGGACATGAATTTTAAATCAAATGGAAATGCAGGTTATTACATTTGAAACAACACTTCAACTCTTCAAAGGTTCATTTCCTCAAAGAAAGTTGTTCAAAAAACTTCACAACTTCATCGGCCAAAATGAATCGAATTGGCCTATGTTGATCTTGCCTCCCAAGTGTTTTTTGATCCTCAACATTAGCGAGGGGCTCTTTAGCCGAAACAAATTTTTTCGGCTTTTCATTAATAACAATTTTTTCGCCATCTTGACCTCTGAGTGGTTTAGACGGCGTGGAATTGATCCATCTTGTGACACTGGTCTCTTGAGATGGAGAAGCACCAATGTTTTTGTTCAACAATTTTTCTTACGCTATTTGCGTGATCAACTGTTGATTTTTTCTCAATTTTGCAAAAACACTCACCTGGAATCTGTGCATATTCCTTAAAAAAGTCGGCAACATGCTTGAACGAATCGATGATAGAGGGATTTAATTGCATCATCACTTAGTCGTCCCACCGGGCGTGCCAAAATTGTTTGGCAAAAAATTGAATTTTGCGGACGTGCTGGGACCTTGTACGGTAGGCCTAAACATATGGCCAAACTTATCCCTATGTTTGGTGTGAGTGTGATCAGGCAATTTTTGGGAAGTAGGCATGCCCCTTCCCTTAAGGTTGCACTTGCCTCAATGAAGAGGACTTTAAACATTTAACCGAGTGATGAAGTAAAAAAAGAATAAGAGACACTCATAGTGTTAGGGATATATACTAAAAGCCATGCTTTATGTAGTTGATATATTATTCATTTACTAAAATCAGTTATTCCATATTTATGAGAATCTGTGTGGGCAATGTTTATATTATATTGTTTATTTAATATCATGTGTGTCTCTCGTTCTACATAGTAGGTGGTTTGGTGTGTAGAGTTCGGCTTACACACGGAAGATCAGACCATCGGATCTGGTAGAATGTAAGATTTTGGTTTACAGTCCTAGATGGGATTGGACACACCATCGGTAGGACTGCAGCATGGTGTTGTAGTAAGTTTGTCTTGACTATGGGAAACGGTATAGTTTCAACTCACAATACTGGTACACTTTGTGTATTAAATGGGACCGACTTGGGGTAATTATCTTTATACTGACTTATAAGATAATTAATACCTCATGTCTATTATGAGTGCTTATACTCTAAATCCTAAGTTAATTTATAGACACATACATTTGATATCTACACTTTGATCCCTAAAAGGGTGAGATCCTTAAAAGGGTCAATATCTCATTGGATTGGGTGACAATATTGATTGTGTGGTGGATATAAATTAATGATGAAATCCATGTCTCAATTTTGGGATTGATGATATCCCCTTGAGAAAGCTTATAAGTTTTGATTATGTCAAACCCTGCAGGTGAATTTTGTATTCGACATATCAGATAAGTTAAGCAGAGGATCTCAAGGAATTTTAAGAGATTAATTACATATGATTGTCAGTAATTATATTTAATTAATGGATATCTGTAATCTTAACGTGGAGAGATAATACTCATTTAATAACATGGAGTTCAAAATATATTTTTGAGATAGGGGTAGGAGTGCAATTATAATTCTTTAGTGGTATGAATCATAATTTATAGGAATAGGAATATGATTCAGTTCAAATTAGGGTTTCCTAATTTCATAAGGAAGCCTATTCCTTGTTGACTTCTTATGGTCCCTATCCTAGCCTATGTATATATACTGCCTTGACTCTCTTCTCAATTTGCATTTTTCCATCAAGGGTATTATATCTTGGAATAGAAAAGAGAGCATAAAAAGGGAGAGCAGAAAACAAAAAGGATTTCGAAAGAGCCCACTCAGTTCGATATTCTAGCAGCAGAGTAATATGGTAGAAGATCGTGAGCTGTTATCGAGCCCGTGCTCTCGATTCGTCTACTACAGTAATCCGTTTTTCCAGTTCAAGGTAACCCTAGTTCCGCCCTTGTAGGGTTATTATATCTTTCACGTAATTTTTGCAGTACCAACTCATAAGCGCTGTCAACGGATTCTGGGAACGCAGTTTCCTAACAGTGGCATCAGAGCAACGTTGATTCTGCGTATGGGTTGAACGCAACCATGATGTCCAGTAATACAGATCTTATACGTGCATTGATGGATGGATAGAACGTAGATCTGTGATAACCCTTGTTTTGCAGCGTTCTTTTTCTACTATTACGGTCACTGGTTTTGTGTGATTGGATCCTATGATAGGTTTAATCGTGGTTAATATTACTGTTTTGATATAGCATGTGAACTCATTCATGGAGGCATAGGATTTGTATGTATTGGATCCCACGCTCGATTGATGCGTGGTTAATTTACTGCAAATAAATAGCATGTGAATTCCTTTATGGAGGCGTAGGTTTTATGTAATATATCTCGAGTAAATCCGTGAAGATAGTCCGTGAGAGCAGTTTAAAAGAAGTTTCAAAAAGCAACCTAGAAGCAGTTTCGGAAGGCAGTTTCAGAAGGCAGTTTTAGAAAACAATTCTGGAAGGCAGTTGCTGATGGTAGATCGGATTTAGCTTCCAGGCAGCTCGACCCCCGTGCATAGTGGCGACATAGAGCTAATCGGGTTCAATGATGATTTTTGCACAAGAGTTGCAGCTTGACCATAATAGTGGGATTCATATTTTATTGTGGTTTCCTTATTTATGTGTGATTGAATAATTATTATTGTTTCATGTTTAATGAATGGGACAACATGGATAATTCTTCCTAGACCTATTTCAGATGTCTAGCTGCATGTTTAATTTATATTAATTTAAAATAATGGACAACTACATGTATATTTAGAAAATAAAACTAATTCCATATTTTGAAAGCATAAGTACTTATTTTCTAAAATCATAAGAATAGAATAATTTTATTATCTACACATGTGGGTTTGACAAATAAGGATGAATTAATCCTTGTCAAGTATTCCATTATTTTTTATTAATTAAATTAAAAGTTTTTCTAAAAAATTATAACCCTCAATTTTATTTTTTTTTAATTCTAAGTGGGAGAGGGAATTTATCAAGTATAAATCTCATGGTCTCCATCACTGGTTTGTAGATGATATGATTAATTTTATGCAATGGCTCTAATGTCATCCTCCTCATCGGATGCAGTTGATCATGGAATCATCAGTACAAACTTCTTTAAATTAATGTTTGGGTGATTGCTAGTGTGGGTCACCTCTCCATCAGAGGTGTTCCTCACGGAACTCTTGACCTAAAATTAAGTGATGGTATACACTTAGCTATAAATAATAATATCCTCTCCATTTGAGTCACTGTTGTTATTTATAGGACCAAAGCAAGTCAGCAGTTTAATTTTACTAGGCAAGGTACATCGCCTGGATAGTAAAATTAAAAGGCAATTGCCCATCTGAACAAATGATGGATAGCATATGGCTTCCCATTGAGTCATACTATTCACGGTGTATCAGGTTGCTAGCGGATTCTTTTCAAATATTGTAGAGGGAACCAATATTTTCAACTCGAATCCATAGTAATTTGTGCCCAGACATAATTATTTATATTATGTGATTCTCAGGCTTTTAAATGGGTTCTTTCAATCCACTCGCTGTTATACTAAGAAAACAAACTTACTAGACCAAACTATATAGACTGGAAAAGGAATTTGGATATTGTGTTAACTGCTGAAGAGTACAAGTTTGTGCTTACTCAAGAGTGTCCTAAGCAACCTGGTGAGGGGGCAACCGCTGAGGAAATCCAAACTCACAAGAAATGGGTCAAGGCTGATGAGATGGTGCGGTATTACATTTTCGCACACATGTCGAATTTTCTGCAACATCAGCATCAGTCAATGGCCAGTGCCTACTAGAGATGTTCGGGGATCAAAGTCATGCTGATAGGCAGGTTGCCATGAAAGACTTGATGAACACAATCACGGCTGAGAGGACGCTTGTAAGGGATCATGTTCTTAAGATGATATCTCTTCTTAATGAACTAGAGATCCTTGGAACTGAAATCGACGGGAAAACCCAGGTCGATATTGTACTCCAGTCACTGCCAGAGTCTTTTAAGCAATTCCGCCTCAATTACAACATAAATAAATTTAAATATACTTTGGCGGAGCTGCTTAAATAACTCCAGGCAGCTGAGGATCTCAACAAAAAGTCAGGGAGTGTTCTTGTGTTTGAGAAAGGTTCTGCTTCAAAGCCGAAAGGTAAGAAGAAATTAAAAAAGGCTCAAAAGAAGGTCGCGGATCCTCCACCAATCCAAAGGCCACGAGGACAACCGGGAAAGCCTAAATGCAAATGTTTTGTTTGCAAGCAGCCAGGACACTAGAAGAAGCAATGTCCGGTTTATCTCGCCAGACAGAATAAACAAGGAAAATCTCATTTACTAGTTGTTGAATCGTGTTTAGCGGTCCGATCTACCAGTACCTGGTGTGTAGATACGGGAGCCACTGATCATGTATGCAATTCTTTGCAGGGGTTCCAGGGAACCAGGCAGCTCAGTGATGGAGATATTTATCTATATATGAAAAATGCTACGATAGTAGCAGCAGTTGCAGTAGGAGATCTACATCTTAGTTTTGGTAGAGATAAGATTTTAATATTAAGAAATTGCCTTTTTGTACCTTCTATTGGACGGAATTTAGTTTCAGTTTCTAGTTTAGTAAAGAATGGATATTCAGTTCATTTTAATAAAATAGTAGTTATTAAAGAAAATAAACGTTTTATTTGTTCTGGTCAATTGGTGGATGATCTTTATATTATAAATCATGTCTCTCCTATACTGCGACTTAATGAATTGAATAACACAACTAGTTTTCTATTTGCCATTTAAGATAAAAGAACCTTTGGAGGATGAACCAAACGCATCTTTAGCACTTACGCCTTAGTCATATTAATTTGAAAATGATTCAAAGACTGGTTAGTACATTTTATCCTGTTTTTGTATATTTTTACTTCGTTTTCTAGTTTCTGACAGGTTTTGGAAGAAATCAACTAAACCAGACTAAACAGGGTGAAAAAGCAGAGCTAAAGAAGCTGAAAAAGACAAGTCGCGCGCGCGGCCCGCGCCCGCGAAATCCAGAAATCGCTCGCGCGATCCGCTCGCGCGAGATCCCCAGAATCGCTCGCGCGATCCGCGCGCGCGAAGGCCAAAATGTCGCGCTCGCGCGATATGGGTAAAAACCAAAGTTGCGTATTTTAGTGTACTGAAGACTCCTGTGCAAACGAAACTGCAGAATGACGTCCAGATTGTAAATTACATCAGTTTCAGTCCGTTTCGAGTTGGAAAAGCTTCCAAAACTTGTGTTAAACTCTATATATACTTAGTTTTTATAATTTGGAGAGGTTGGCAATTGTTACACACCCATACATACACATTCTACAACCATACTTCCAGCCATTGAAGAGAGGGAAGCAAGGAGAAGAAGAAGAAGACCAAGGGTTTCCATGGCCTCCTCCATCAACTACTTGCCATCCATCACTTCCATGGATGGCTAGATCATAGATCTAGGGTTTCAATGAAGCCCTAGACGAGTAATAGGGTTTTATTTATGTTTTTATTTTAGTTCTATTATGTATGGATGACAGTCACATGTTGAGAGGATTTTTATTAACAAATCGTGCTTCTATTGATTAAATCATTGCTTTCAGAATTTATTCTTGTCTTAGATCTGTTTTGACTGTGATGTGCTCGACGATCTATTCTTGCTGTGCTTGTTTAGATTGTTTACATGTGATGGTGCTCTATTGATTCGTGCTATCAAGTATCCGAATAGTCCATGCCTAGGTTAGACGGATTAGATCACAACCCTAGTTTAGTGTGAGATAATTCGTGCTACCCGAAGATGGATTATGTTGGTGCTTGAACCATGATTATCTTCTTGTCGGAGGAATTGGGCTTGTAGCTACAATTCCCCATATTCATCCAACGTAATAAGCTAAAGTAATTCATAAATATTCCTATTATGAAGCTAGTGGTGGATTTGCAATCCTAGGTTCCCTTAAACATTATTTAAAACACTTTTAATTGCTTTCATAGTTTAGATCTAGTTTTATTGTTATTAGTTTAATTAAAATCCAAATCAAATCCGTTTTTCTTAGTTAATTAGACTTAGGTTTTAAAATTAAGAGCTGTAGTAATCAATCTCTGTGGGTTCGACCTTTACTTCCACACTACAAATCTTTAGAAAAGTAAAGAATACTTTTTACATCTTGATATTGACAACATCAATTTTTGGCGCCGTTGCCGGGGATTGTATTACTACCTTTAGTTTTAGAATCGTAGTTTAGTTAATTCGTAAATATTAGATTAGGTTTCCTTTTCTTATTTTTCGTTTTATTTTTAGTTACTAACTTGTTTTTTTTTATTTTGTAGTCAACGTTTCCGAGTGGAGCAACTAATTACATCAAAGGAGCTTACGCAAATAAAAATATAAATAAAATTAAATAAATTGCTTCCTTTGGAATTCGCTTTAAACCGCTGTAAGTCAGGGCGCTGTGACGCACTATTTGCATTAGTTTAGGGTTAATTGCACTGCATTAGCTAGGAAACCCGGGGCGCTGGGCTTGACGCGGTCATTGCATTACAGGATAATATTCATGCATCATAGTAGTACTGTGTGCTTGATTGTCGTCTTACTTGCGTGATTGCTATTTGTTTCTTTTGTTAGTTAATTTTTGTCTTTAGTTTACTTTCTTTTAGTTTATGTTAGGTACACGTTCAAATAAACCAGAATTAAAACCTTTTGACTCTGAACTTGAACGTACATTAAGACTTAACAAGTCTTCAAACTTAACTTCTGGAACTAGGTTGGTAATAGACGATGATTTGACACCAAAACCAACGTCTTTATTTGAATCGGAAATACGTAGTACTCTTACAAGATTAAAGAAACCACGCTTTCATAACATAGAACCGATTAAAATGGCAGACATTGGAAATAATAACGACAACAACCAAAATAACAACGGAGCTAATATGAATAATCCTAATATACCACCACCTCCTCCACTTAAAGATTATTTTATTCCGACGACTTACACGCCACAAACATGTATTGAATTACCGGAGGCGACGGCATCTCACTTTGAGATAAAGTCGTCTACCATCTCGCTACTTCCATCTTTCCATGGCCGTTTAAATGAAGATCCATATAAATACTTAGGAGATTTTCAGGATATATGTTCTACTTTGAAAATTCAAAATCTTACTGATGATGAATTAAAAATGCGGCTCTTTCCATTCTCATTAAAGGACAAAGCTAAATATTGGCTCCAATCTTTGGAGCCAAACACAATTAGAACATGGGAAGACTTACACACCGCATTTTTACAAAAGTTTTTCCCGATTATGCGAACGAACCAGATAAGAAAATCCATAACAAACTTTGTTATGCAAGATGGGGAATCACTTTACGACACGTGGGAAAAATTTAAAGAATTATTACATTCGTGTCCACATCATCAGGTTCCTAAGTGGCAACTTGTTCAGGTCTTCTATGAGGGGCTTATTCCCTCTGTTAGGAACACCGTCGATGCTGTTTGTGCGGGTACCTTCCTACACAAAAGTGCCGATGAGGCCTGGAAAATATTTGAAACTTTAAGCGAGAATTCGATGCACCAAGCGGTGTCTGTCCGTTCTGAGGGATACCCACAACCTAAGAGGGAGGTAAAATTCGAGTCAAGTCAATCAATTGAAATAAAAGAACTATCTAACAAACTTGACCGACTTTTAACAATGAACCAAACGACAGCCTCACCCGCTCGTGAAATTTGTGCATTATGTTCTGATACTTCACATTCGATACTTGCATGTCCATCGGCGAGTCAATTTCCGGAATTCGTGGAGCAACACATTAATTCTATTCAACAATACCCACGAAATAATTATAATGCAACTACTAATAATCCGGATGCGCCGTGGAGAAACCATCCTAACTTCTCGTGGAAAAATAATAATAATAATCCTAATGAGGCGACTAATTTTCCAAATGCGTATCGACCTCAGTTTCAACCTAATCAATACCAACACCCGCCTCCTAATTCGAATCCTTCAAGGGGTAATGCTTTTGAGGAAAAGGTGTTGGCATCCCTTAAGACTATTGAAACGCAAGTACAGGCACAAGCACAAATAGTGCACTCTCATACACAATCCATTGCGAAGCTTGAATCCCAAATGGGACAACTAGCTACTGTAGTGAGTCGTAGAAACGAGGGGACGTTGCCTAGTCAAACAATTCAAAATCCTAAGGGACAATATGAGGTTAAGGGGTCGAATGAGCAAGTAAACGCCGTCTCAACTAGGTTGACTACACGAGAAGAAGAGGTAATAGAAATTCCGAATGAGAGTGTGAAAGATATGAATATCAACTCTAATAAAGAGAGGGGTGAGGACGTGAATCAAAGTAGAAAAGACAATGAACCGGTCCCAACAAATTATATTCCAAAGTTACCATATCCACCTAATGTTGAGGAGCCGTCTAATCTTATAAATAAAAAGTCTAAGGTTGAGGATATACTCGAGGTATTTAAACAAGTTAAAATCAATATTCCTTTCCTCGATGCTATAAAACAAATTCCCGCTTATGCTAAATGTCTAAAAGACCTTTGTACGCAAAAACGCAAAATACACAGTCATACGCCTAAAAAGGTCTTCCTCACGGAAAAAGTAAGTTCAATTTTCCAACATGCTCCTCCAAAATATAAGGATCCAGGTACGCCTACGATTTCATGTGTCATAGGTGACACTATCATTCATCGGGCTCTCCTTGACTTAGGAGCGAGTGTTAACCTTTTACCCTATCACGTCTATAAACAATTAGGACTAGGTGAACTTAAACCTACGGCCGCTACAATACAATTAGCGGATCTTTCTATTAAAATACCTAGAGGAATCGTTGAAGACGTACTAGTGAAAGTGGATCAATGTTTCTATACCGTTGATTTTATGGTCCTTGACACTGAACCCGTGCTAGATGCTAGGAAACACACTCCTGTCATTCTTGGTCGTCCATTCTTAGCCACGGCCAACGCCCGTGTCAATTGTAGAACAGGGGTGATGAAAGTGTCGTTTGGGAACATGAACTTAAAATTAAACGTGTTTAACGCTGTCGATCAACCTCCTAAAGGCGATGATTATCTAGGTGTGGAGGGTAGTGAGGTTACACGGAATATTGAGCCTAAGAACGTAATAAATATAAGTGTGGGTAATAATATAGAGGATGATGAGTGGATGAATCCTAATACTTCGGACCCTAATGTTGAATCTACTCGAAAGGTAAGAAATCGATTTGAACATACTGATAAACCGTCGATTGAATTAATTCAAAGCGACGTAATTTCTGCTTACCATCGAGCTCTGCCTGACATTCTTAGGGGTACGAAGTCTGATTTTCAACCTCTGTAAGTCTTGAGCTAGACCGGTCTAGCTGAAGACGTAAAAGTTAGCGCTTCTTGGGAGGCAACCCAAGCTTTATTTCATTCGTTTTTCTTATTTTTGGTCGTTTTTGAGTCTGTTTGTGTCTGTTTTGGACATTCTGGACAGGTTTGGGGGTTGGAATTAATTTATTTTAATATTGTATACATAATTTTAGCTAAAAAATGGAAAATACCATTCTCGCGCGCGCGGCCCGCTCGCGCGAGACATCGCTCGCGCGGCCCGCTGGCGCGAGAATGTGCCTTAGTATTTTTTCTTTCTTTTCCTTATATGAGCTCTCAGCATTTACTCGCGCCTGATATCGCGGGCGCGAGGAACCTCGCTGGCGCGATTTTCATAAAAAAAAAAAAAAAAAAAAACCTTAGGAATTCGCGCGCGCGACGGCCGCTCGCGCGGATCGCTCGCGCGATTTCCCAAATTCCTGAATTTTTCTTTTGTTTTTTATATCTTTCCCCCATACTTGTGCGGATAATGCTTTCGTTTCTGTTTTTGTTTATTAAGCCATTTTAGATCGAGTTAGTTGTTGTTTTCCTTATTACATCTATACTTTTCCGTTTTATTCCGGTTATTCGTTTAGTTTAGTTTAGATTAGTTTATCGAGTTGTATTTTATATTTCGGGTTACTTATCCTTTAATATTCTTTTGTTAGTTCTTTTCGTTTATTTAGTAGTCACAGGTAACATTGAAATTTATTCACATATTCCTTTGTGTTCACCTGTTTGTCATTGCCAAGATTGAGGTACTATCGTTCCTTCCTTATGTACTCTCCTTTCTTTCATTTTATTGTTTCATTAGGGACAATGAAAGGTTTGGGTTTGGGGATATGCACACACATGCACATTATTATGCACTAAAATTTTAAAATAGTGTGTTTAAATAAACGATGTTACCGACGTTTTTGCAATATCAATTTGATACTTCTTGTTCAATAACTTTGGATTGTTATAGAATGGTAAACAAGGGAAGATGTGATTAAACATTTGCTAAAGTTATGATATGACGTTTTAAGTTATGTATTGTTTGAATCGTAGTTTTATATCATAAATTTGCACACAACTTATGCACTGCACGTAGTCATTTGAATACATGTTGGTTGTGAACTATAATATGATTCGGATTTCTAGATAACACAAGGTGGAGACTAAGCCCGGTGAGCTTTTGAGCCTATCTTTTCTTGTTAGAGGGTTATAAATACATTTTGTGTTTGTCGAATTTAATTGAAATAGCGCATTAACTCGTTGTTTAAGTCTCATTATTTTTGCTTTGGTTGATAGTCAAGTTAAAATATTTGTTACCATGCTAAATAATCTTCCATTGTAAACATTGAAGAACCGTATTACCCTAGGAAATGATTTTAGGCCCTCTTTGTTTACTACCGGCCGATAAAAGATAAAATTTCCTTAGTTCGCCCCTTTGAGCCGTTACAATGCCTCTTTTTCTTTGTTCACCATTATCCTCTTTAAAAGCTTCAACTTGATCAACTTGGGGTATACCACTGGAAGAGTGATCAACTTTTAGTAGTATTAAGGCGATGTGTTGATTGAGAAGAAGAAAATAAGATGCTATTGGGGTAGTTGCTTGGTATTCGATGAATAATCATTTGAGAAGCAAGAAAAGAAAAAGGAACAGAAACATAATACAGAAGATGAAGGTTGAAAAAAAAAATGAAAAATGAAAGAAAAGAAGAAAAATGAATGAAAAGGAATGAAGAGAAAGAAAAGATGAAAGTTTGTAGAAGAAGAATGAAAGAAATCGAACATGCCTTACAATGCCATTCTGAAACTACTTGATATATCCGTTCTATCCTTTTTCATTATCTGAGCCACGTTACAACCTTTGAAAAGTCCTATTTGATCCTACGAAACATGGTTTGGATATGAAAACAATGGGAGGGGATTAAAACATGGTAATGATTAATTTCTCTTGACTGTTGGCGTCCTATCAATGAGACTACTGTTCTTTCGTGTCATGCGTCTTTTTCGTGTCGTATGTGAGCGTTAATCGTTTTGAAAATATATTTCCTTTACTCACATATATTAGAAAAATTACACTTGTTTCTGAGTGTTTCATTTGAGAGTGTAATTCATTGTGAGATTCGCAGTCGAGACATAGTTGGATGGTTATCCGAGTTATATTCCAAGTTCATGACATGCGCGTGTTCATTTGACTACCATATCACACACGTGCAATTTTATGAGAAATTCTATTGATTTATACGATGCATGTGCTTGAGATTGTTTTCATGATGTAGGCAGACGTTTGATTCTGTTTCTTCTTGTTCGTTATTCTATTTCGAATCATTGTTTTATAATAAGAAGTATTGATTGTTTTAGTTTTTCGTTTTAATAAAATTTTTAAAATTTTTAAGTTAATAAAGATGGTTGTGGGTGACTTGTTGACGAGAACCCTCACGAGACTTCACTCGTCCGACTAGGGACACCTAGGGGTTTAAAAGGCTTGTTGCATATGCTAAATGCAATCGTGATCCATACGAAAATGGAATAGATTTTTATTAGTAGTTTTTATTTTAGTTTTGCTCGAGGACTAGCAAAATGTAGGTTTGGGGGTGTGATCGGGAGAGAACTAATCCTAAATATACGCCTTAATGAACATTTGTTAGTACATTTTATCCTGTTTTTGTATATTTTTACTTCGTTTTCTAGTTTCTGACAGGTTTTGGAAGAAATCAACTAAACCAGACTAAACAGGGTGAAAAAGCAGAGCTAAAGAAGCTGAAAAAGACAAGTCGCGCGCGCGGCCCGCGCCCGCGAAATCCAGAAATCGCTCGCGCGATCCGCTCGCGCGAGATCCCCAGAATCGCTCGCGCGATCCGCGCGCGCGAAGGCCAAAATGTCGCGCTCGCGCGATATGGGTAAAAACCAAAGTTGCGTATTTTAGTGTACTGAAGACTCCTGTGCAAACGAAACTGCAGAATGACGTCCAGATTGTAAATTACATCAGTTTCAGTCCGTTTCGAGTTGGAAAAGCTTCCAAAACTTGTGTTAAACTCTATATATACTTAGTTTTTATAATTTGGAGAGGTTGGCAATTGTTACACACCCATACATACACATTCTACAACCATACTTCCAGCCATTGAAGAGAGGGAAGCAAGGAGAAGAAGAAGAAGACCAAGGGTTTCCATGGCCTCCTCCATCAACTACTTGCCATCCATCACTTCCATGGACGGCTAGATCATAGATCTAGGGTTTCAATGAAGCCCTAGACGAGTAATAGGGTTTTATTTATGTTTTTATTTTAGTTCTATTATGTATAAATGACAGTCACATGTTGAGAGGATTTTTATTAACAAATCGTGCTTCTATTGATTAAATCATTGCTTTCAGAATTTATTCTTGTCTTAGATCTGTTTTGACTGTGATGTGCTCGACGATCTATTCTTGCTGTGCTTGTTTAGATTGTTTACATGTGATGGTGCTCTATTGATTCGTGCTATCAAGTATCCGAATAGTCCATGCCTAGGTTAGACGGATTAGATCACAACCCTAGTTTAGTGTGAGATAATTCGTGCTACCCGAAGATGGATTATGTTGGTGCTTGAACCATGATTATCTTCTTGTCGGAGGAATTGGGCTTGTAGCTACAATTCCCCATATTCATCCAACGTAATAAGCTAAAGTAATTCATAAATATTCCTATTATGAAGCTAGTGGTGGATTTGCAATCCTAGGTTCCCTTAAACATTATTTAAAACACTTTTAATTGCTTTCATAGTTTAGATCTAGTTTTATTGTTATTAGTTTAATTAAAATCCAAATCAAATCCGTTTTTCTTAGTTAATTAGACTTAGGTTTTAAAATTAAGAGCTGTAGTAATCAATCTCTGTGGGTTCGACCTTTACTTCCACACTACAAATCTTTAGAAAAGTAAAGAATACTTTTTACATCTTGATATTGACAACATCAGACACCAACACATACTTCTTTGATACCATCGATACAAGAAGAAAGATCACAAGAAATAGTTATCGATATTCCATTATCACATCGTAGTGGGAGGATTATCGAAACTCGTGTAGATCCCGAACCATCCATTGATACCCAGGTTCCTGAACCAGTACAATGTGCAGATAATGGTGTATTAGGTTCAAAATCTTCACAACGAAATATCAGTGATACAAAGACACGGGTTGTTCCTCGTCGTAGTGGGAGGGTTATTATTCAACCTAACAGGTATATGTTCTTGGGAGAGTCTTATGACCGGGTCCGAGATGAACAAGGTACCGATCTTTGTAACTACAATGAAGCATTCCAAGATAAAGATGCAGATCTTTGGCAAAAGGCTATGAGTCTGAAATGGAGTCCATGTACTCCAATCAAGTTTGGGATCTTGTAGAACCACCCAATGAAATAAAACCCATTGGATGCAAGTGGATCTATAAGAAGAAGAGAGCAACAGACGGTAAGGTGGAAATCTTTAAAGCAAGGCTTGTTGGGAAAGGGTTCACTCAAAAAGAAGGAATCAATTATGAGGAAACTTTTTTGCTGGTGGCCATGCTAAAGTCTATTCGGATTCTCTTATCCATTGCTGCACATTTCGATTATGAAATTTGGCAAATGGATGTCAAGACAGCATTTCTTAATGAGAATCTTGACGAGTGCATCTATATGGTGCAACCAGACGGGTTCATCGAGAAGGGCCAAGAACATATGTTGTGCAAGCTTAAGAAGTCAATTTATGGACTTAAGCAAGCATCTAGGTCTTGGTGATCAAGCAATCAAGTCTTTTGGTTTTGATCAATGTGCGGACAAATCCTGTATGTACAAGAAACATGATGGAAGCGTGGTAGTGTTCTTAGTACTATATGTGGATGATATCTTGCTAATCGGAAACGATGTGGGGGTATTATCTTCTGTAAGGGTATGTATGGTTGTCTAGTTAATTCGATATGAAGGACTTGGGAGAAGCCAGTCACATCTAAGGGATCAAGTTTATTCGAGATCGCAAAAATAGGATACTATGCTTGTCACAAGGAATTTATATTGACAATATCTTGGAAGGTTTAGCATGCAAGATTCCAAGAAGGGATTCCTTCCCTTCAGACATGGAATTATTCTATCTAAGGATCAGTGTCCTAAGACACCTGATGAGATAGAGAAGATGAAGGCAGTTCCTTATGCCTCGGCAGTATGAAGTCTAATGTATGCTATGCTATGTACTAGACCTGACATATGCTTTGTTGTTGGCATGGTTAGTAGATATCAGTCTAATCCAGGGCAAAACATTGGACTGCGGTGAAAGTTATTCTCAAGTACCTGAAAAGGACTCGAGACTATATGTTAGTTTACCAAGCAGACAGTCTTGTACCCATTGGGTACACAGATTCTGATTTCATGTCAGATAGGGATTCCAAAAAGTCTACCTCAAGATATGTGTTTACCCTAGGAGGTGGAGCCATTAGTTGGAGGAGTATCAAGCAGTCATGTATTTCTGATTCCACCATGGAAGCCGAGTATGTGGCTGCTAAGGAGGCTGTTTAGCTCAGAAACTTCCTTATGGATCTAAGAGTAGTACGTGCGGTACAATCGGCTGTTACCCTTTATTGCGATAATAGCGGAGCGGTTGCTAACTCAAAGGAACCTAGGGCCCATAAGAAGGGAAAACACATTAAGCGTAAGTATCAGCTGATACGAGAGATCGTGCAAAGAGGTGATGTTGAAGTGACCAAGATAGCATCAACAAATAATCTGGCAGATCCTTTCACCAAGAACTTACCGGCCAAGACTTTTGATAGTCACGTAGAAGAGATAAGAGTGAGGTGTGTCGCACCATGGCTTTGAGTGTAAGTGGGAGATTGTTAGAGATATATACTAAAAGTCATGTTTTATGTAGTTGATTTATTATTCATTTAATAAAATCAGTTATTCCATTTTTATGAGAATCTGTGCGGGCAATGTTTATATTATATTATTTTATTTAATATCATGTGTGTCTCTCGTTTTATATAGTAGGTGGTTTGGTGTGTAGAGTTCGGCTTACACACGGAAGATCAAACCATCGGATCTTGTAGGATGTAAGATTTAGGTTTACAGTCCTAGATGGGATTGGACACACCATCGGTAGAACTGCAGCATGGTGTTATAGTAAGTTTGTCTTGACTGCGGGAAACGGTATAGTTTCAACTTACTATGCTGGTACACTTTGTGCATTAAACGGGATCGACTTGGGGTAATTATCTTTATACTGACTTATAAGATAATTAATACCTCATGTCTATTATGAGTGCTTATACTCTAAATCCTAAGTTAATTTATAGACCCGTACATTTGATATCTACACTTTGATCCCTAAAAGGGTGACATCCTTAAAAGGGTCAATATCTCATTGGATTAGGTGACAATATTGATTGTGTGGTGGATATAAATTAATGATGTAATCAATGTCTCAATTTCGGAATTGATAATATCCCCTTGAAAAAGCTTATAAATTTTGATTATGTCAAACCCTACAAATAAATTTTATATCCAACATATCAAATAAGTTAAACAAAGTATCTTAAAAAATTTTAAGAGATTAATCTATTATATATATATATAGAAGCAAACACTTCCCCTAAAACTTAGCCATATCAGCTCTTATATCCACAGCTTGCATATCCCACCTAGGGATGACAATTTTCCCCGCCCCGCTGGACCTCCGCCCCGCTCCGCTCCTAATGGAACGGGTTTGGAGGAATTATAATAGGAGTAGGAGTTGATTTGGTATGGAAATACAAAAACCTTATAGGAGTCGGAGCGGAGTTGGTATCCATGAAATACTACCACTAAAATCCAGCCCCGTCCCGATTAAATCATTAAGTTACTAAACTACCCTCATGGTTACAATTATTTACAAAAAAATCAAGGCATATATATACATCTTTTTGTCTTCAGTATTAATATTTAATTTGTAAATTGTGATTAACAAATTTAGAATCATTTGCGTGAGTGATTTTTAGAAAATCAAGCCAAAATATAAGTGGGGTTTGAATTATAAAAGAGCATTTAATTTTGGAATGGTGATTAGCAAACGGAGTAGCAGTATAATAGGAGTACCAGATAGTAAACGGAGTAAGAGTGGAGTAGGAGTTGATATTTTACTTAAACGAGACGGGACGGAGTCAGAGTAAGAGAAAAATAAATGAAATAGAAATTAATATAAGGACTCCATACCAACTTCCACCCGTTGCCATCCCTAGTCCCACCCAAAAATCCTAAATGGCAACACCACAATTGTAACTGCTTTACAAACTTTGCCAAACTTGGAAGCTCTACACACAAACTCCTCCCCTCCCTCATTTATTGCAGCCTACACTCCAAGTGCTCTTCCCTTCCTCTTCTCCAATCTCTCACGTAATGTCTCTTCACTCTCTCTCTCTCTCTCTCTCTCTCTCTCTCCACACCCTAAGTTTCTCTAGCCGAGATGCCTCTTCATTTCTCTATTCATTTTGAGATCACCATTTTTATTCTTAATTTGTTTGCTTAAGCCAAATCACATAGCCTTGGAGATCACCATCATCTTCGCAGATATCCTCAAAACCCCAAAACTCTTCACCAGATTATGCCACTACCACTCTAATCGGCGGTGGTTCAATCTCGAAGCAGAAAACACCAATCGACGAACACGGCAGCTCAAAACTGCATTGGAACATTCCAATGAAGTTTCAGATAGAAGAATCGAAGCTTCATCACAATCAATCGATGCTCGTGATTCAGCTTCGATGTATGAGGTTTTTCTATAAACCCTATCTCTAATTCATCTCATGAAGGATACATTTACTTTCAAAGTCATATAGCTTCATCTATACATTGATGGGTTTTTGAAAAATTATTATTATTTATTTATTTTTGTTGTTGTTGGAGGGACAGGTTCAGGCCCCGGCCTCGGATCTCTGCTACTTGAAAAGAAATCGAAGCTTGACCACAATTTTTGTAAGTTCTTCTTCATTCTCTTTTTTAGGCCTAGATGATTTCCCAAAAACTCTTGAGATTTCACCTAAACTCCATGATGGGTGTTGATTTCTTGATCTCTCTGAAAGTCTCTAACGCGTTTATTTTTTTTTTATTAAAATTTTTTTCAGGTATTGACCATAGATCCATCGGCTCATCTGCTATTATTTCGGCCGGTACGGTACACGCCTTTGAGATTCATGGTTTTTTGTTTGTTCATATGTTTATCGATCCTTGATTTAAACTTGTGTTTGTGTTTGTTTTCGGTTTTCACTCTCTCCGGCAAGATGGTGAACACTCTAAATATAACGCGTGGGGACAGTGCCAACAAATAAATAAAGTTAGATATAACCCTAAATGTCAAGAAGTGCCAAAGGGTTCTAATGAACAAGGGCAAATTCTCCCAAATTCTAGAAAAAGATAGTTAATACGCACAGAGAGTTAAAAAAAAAAAAAAAAAAAAAACAAGAAAGAAAGAAAGAAAGAAAAACACTCACTCTTATATAATGAACTTTCCTAACAAAATTACAAAATTGTACGGGAATATAAAGGTTTGCACTAATAAATAACATGAATGCGCATCTTTTGAATGTTTATTTATTGTATTGCCATCTCTCCTTTTGTCTTCAAAAAAGTATGTTTAATTAGTTGCATTCTTATAATATCCATTCAAGCTACGAGACTAAATTACAAGCATTATTATAGTAGGCATTCGAGATTCATCGGGCTGATAGGAAGATGTTATACTATGGTTTACTAATAATGTAGCTTTTAAATGAAGGAAAAGGTGTAGGGTTCTTTGATTTTGATCTTCTTATGTGTCGGTGTTCTTAGAAGTGCTATTTCATACTTTTTATCACATCACTTTCTTTAGACTTGCATGTGATGCTTATCTATATTAGCACAAATTCTGCATTTGTTTGGTATAGCAAGTGTAAACTCTCCACTTCAAACTTTTTATTTATGTTTACTGGACAAACACTGCTTAGGGTCAGAATGTTATAAGCTTACATGATTTGGGATTGTCTTTGCTTTCCTTTTTAAGTTTATTTACAATTCTTTAAACTTCTCATTGTGTGGAGTTCAATTTCAACACTTTCTCATTTCCTAGATGTGGTTCCTTTTCTCCAAATTTGTCCTTCAGTCTAGGTGCCCAAATTTGGTTCTCAACACATGTGACAATGAGAGCATATAAAATAACTTCCAATGAAAATCAGACTCTCAACAAGGGTTAGATGATCCCACGTGCACATGTGTTCGGCACCAAATTTGAGATTTTTTTCTTTTGGAAAACCATACCATCACTCATGTGCAAAATAGTACCAATTTTCATCTCTTTTCTATGTTCTATTTACTTTTATGAAAATAGGTTTGCCAAAAACGATCTTATAAGAGTGATTCAAAGATTTTTGTACTATTGAGAATCTTTCAAGGAGAATTTCAAACTGAGTTTGGTAGGAAGTTTGGTGTGCATGAATAGTTTCAGTAAGAAGCAATGCAGAAGCCTTTATGGAAAATGCAGTAGTGAAGAAGAAGGTGGTCAATATTGGTAGCAAAAAGTAATTGAAGTTCCAGTATTTATGTTTTGTCAAGTTACTCCATCGATTAACTGATGGTTTTCCAATTTAAGAGAGGGGAATTGATATTTACCATGTTAACAAACATCAACAACTTTCAAGTTCCAGTATGTTCTAAATATACATGATGCTGTTTGGAGTTTTTGCTTTTTTTTCTCTATTATTTTTTAATAGGTCAATGCAGTGGGACCCAGGGATGAGCATTGGTGAACCATTTTTTGGGTGAGCAAAAGTATTTTCGTTGTAATATAGTAGTAATAATGCTAGGTGTACACACTTTTTGACACACTGCTTTAAATGTTTGTATCATGTGCTGTTAAGTGGTGCACAAAAAAGTGTGAAAAATTCCAACAGCATAAGATACATGCATTTAAAGCATAGTGTGTTTCTTTTCTTTTTTCCCTTTTTTTTTTTTCAAAAACAAATTTAAGTTATCTTTCACCAAATAAAGTTTCTTCTTCAAAAACTTAAAAATTAAAAAGTTGGAGTGTTAAGTTTTACTCACTTTCTACCCAAACTTTTTGTTAATAAGTATTTTATGTTGTCTATCTATCCCCTAATGCAAGTTGAAAATCACTTTCTTTTTTTTTTTTTGGGAAATGACCTAAATGTGTATATTTAAAATTTCTATGATACATCTTAGGGATTTCAAACTTATCATCCTAAGGCTTTGTGTGTGGTTCATTAATTTAGTAAGGGAAAAGAAAAGAAAACGTAGAAGAATTTTTTTTCCTTTATTTGATTAATAATAAAAACAATGAGAAAAAAATGAAAGAAAAGAAAATAAGTTGAGACATAAACTATACACTTTGAATTTTGTAATTCGTTTTCCTTGCTTTTTTCTTGCTTTATAAATATATATATATATATATTTTTTAATGTTGTTTAAGCATGGAGTGTACGAAAAACACAAATAGATTAGTTTTCCTATTTTTTTTTGGCTAGTGCTAATGGCAAAGCACAAAGTGCTAATACCAAAGCAGAAAGTGTCGCTAAAAGTTTTAGCGACAACTGCCTAAGTGTCGGTAAAACTTTTAGCGACACTTTCTGCTTTGGCATTAACATCATCCTTTTTTTTTCCTTTACTTTCTCTTCGATAAATCCACAAACCAAACAAAACCTAACAGTTATAACAATTTTGGTACATATAGTGTCATATGCGTCACTACACATTATATTACTCTAACTAGATTTTACTGTAAAAAAATTTTATTGCTTTTCCTATGTTAGAAGTTCCCTTGTCAAAATAATTTTAACGCGTCAAAATTTCATGAGTATGGTATCAGTGACAAAACTATTCGATAACTCGTGTTATGTATGGAGTTGATTAAGAAATTATGTACCCTTGTTGTTCCATGATTAAGAAATTCTATACCCTTATTGTTCCACGATCAAATAAATTATGTACCCTTATTATTCCATGGTTAAGAAATATTGTACCCTTCTTGTTCTATGATTAAGAAATTTTGTACCCTTCTTGTTGCTTACTCACCAAAACACTTATTATGGCCTACTTTTGAATAGTTCCTTAACAATATAATCTTTTTAATTAATTAAAGATTAATTTTTACAAAAAAGTTTAAAAGTGACACATATGAGTGAGTTATATGGACAACTAACTGGAAATGTCCGTAGTGATGTCGACAACCTTTCAGTGATGGGACTAAACTTTGGACTCCGATTTTTCAGTGATGGGACTAAACTATCCAAGTGAATGATTGATGTCGGCAATTCACTGGAACTGTCCATCATATCCTATTAATTGTATCCTATTCATAGTAATGTCCCTCCTATGAAACCCTCAGTCATAGTAGGTGCAACGTGAGTGATTTGTTATGTTAAATGTTTTATGATAAACAATTTTGTCCATCGTAGATCATCTTCAATAAGAACTGCATTGTTTGGTAGCTGAGCATGAGCGTCACCAATGATTATGTGACCAACATTTGAGAAAAAGAAATTATAAGGTATTGGGGTGTTGACAAAAGAATGTCTTTTGCCATACCAAGTTTGACCTTTAGGATTTGTGTCAGAGCAATATATATGCCAACATCGCTAATTGAAGGAGCATTACTAGCTCTTCTTCCCCTTCCTCCACTTCTCCCTCCACCTCTACCTCTTCTCATCCTTAGGAGATTCGAGTACACAGTATGTTGCTTGCAACACCTCTTACTTTTTATAGTGTAGGAATTGTGCACTGCCAATGAATTTTAACTTGGAAATGACTACACTATGAATGAGGGTTTCGTAGGAGGGACAATACTATGAATTGGATACAGTGAATTGTCGACATCAATCACTCACTCAGAAAGTTTAATCACATCACTGAAAAATCGGAGCCTTGTCACTTTAATGAAAGCTGCAGTAGGTTTTCGACATCATTAATCAGACAGTTTAGTGACATCACTATGGACATTTCTGGTGAAAGTTTAGTCATATCACTCAAATGTCACTTTTAATCTTTAATTAATTAAAAAATATATTATATTGTTAAGGAACTATTCAGAAGTAGGCCGCAACAAGTGTTTTGGTGAGTTAGCAACAAGAAGGGTGTAGAATTTCTTAATCATGGAACAAGAAGGGTACACAATTTATTATCACTGGAACAATAAGGGTACATAATTTCTTAATCATGGAACAACAAGGGTACAATATTTCTTAAACATGGAACAACAATGGTACATAATTTCTTAATCATGGAACAACAAGGGAACATAATTTCTTAATAATGGAATTTCATTGAACATAGTCCATATTACAGGCATACTTGTCATTTATTAATTTTTGTTTGTTTTCTAACAGCGTAAATTCCAATGGATGGTATGCGGAGATCCAAGGGAAAGTCGGTATGCACAGATTTGGATGAAGAAACTTGTTTGGGGAATGATTTATATGATGAAGGCGGATTAGAATACACATCGACCGGTCGAAAGTCCCTCTAAACTGGACGAAAGTCCCATCGACCAGGTGCCTTTGCTGAAATTTCAAACAGAGGGGCACTCGACCGGTCGAATGGGTCCCTTCGACCGGTCGAAAGTCCTTCGACAGCAAAACCACTTGTTTCTGTCCAACTTTCGATGCGACAAAAAGTGTCCTGTCCAATTCCGTTTCTTCAGAAACTTTATGAAAGTTATTTAAACGTATGTAACAACATGTCACTTGAAGGAAAACGTTTACTGAACGCGTTAAGGATATGTTTGGTACAAATTTCAATATTGTTACAAGTCTTGAATAAACATGAACTATCGACTCTTTTACGTACTTAAAGCCAAGCTCATGAGTTCTTTCATAACTGCAACATATCAAAAGACATACGCGATATATTATAATATTTCAAAACACATCTAGAGCTTCTATTCTCCAAATTCTCATTATCAGCTATTATCCAATTCTATTACAAGTTCCTTAACAAAACAAATGAAATAAACGATTCGATTACAAAACGACTCATCCTCACCAGGATACTAAAATAACAACATAAATAAATTCTAAACCAGAAAATAATATAGATAGTGAAATACACAAGTAAACATTTATTTCCAGATAAAGATCTAGGGTATTCCACAATGACCGTTTCAATCTCGGAGAGACTAGGGGTGTACTCGGTCGGGTTCGGTCGGGGTGCAGGGACAATTACGGACCGAACCGAAGCTTTCGGGGTGGTCAGAGTGAGGACCGAAACTGACCAAACTCAGTTCGGTTTCGGTCTGGTTCGGTTTCATCGGGTTCGGTCGGGCGGTCGGTTTGGTCGGGGTAGGCTACAAAAAAGAAAGTTTTAGTTTTAGAGAGAGGCAGAGAGTAAAATTGCAAAATGCAAAGATAAATAGAAAAAATCGGATGGGGTTTGTATGCAAAAACAGCCAAAACTCCAAATTCCACAGATCTATCTAGAGAGAGAGGAATCGTCATTTCAACTTGGCAGTGGTTGATCGTGGTGAGGATCGTTGATCCGTTATGGCGGTGACTGATCGTTGTGGTGGAGATGGTGGATCGAGAAGAGGGTGTTGAGGGTTCTCAAGTTGTAAAGGGTGAAAGGGAGGTGCTAGGATATGGTTTAGTTTAGCTCTCAAATTATAGAGAGAGAAAGGGAGATGAGGAGGCTTTGAAATTGGGAGAAATGGAGAATAGAAAGGAGATGAGAGAGAAACACTCATTCCCAAATGCCCAAGTTTCCATGCGTTGAAATTTTTTTGGGATAGTGACAGACCACAAACCCATTTGAATTGTATATTATATTAATATATAGGTTCAATCCACTTTAATAGTAGTATTTACTATTTACTTTACTTTATGTCTAAATAAACAGCAAACCCAACTATTTACTCCACACTACTCGGTACCAACTGACGCACAAAAATCAAAATGCCACTGTAATTGAAGATAAAAAAAAAAAAAAAAAAACACTTTAGAGCTATCAGCTATGACCCTCGGGACAAGCAGTCTTGGGAAGAGAGCCAGAGAAACGGCTACTTTTGGCAGAGTTTTCATTTCTCATTTATGAGTGTGATTTCTATATAGATATGGAATTGCAAGTATATATATATATATATGTATACATAGATCGGTCGGTTCGGTCGGGATCGGTCTTCCATTTCTCAAACCGTCCACCGAACCGATTGATCGGTTTTACCTCACACAAAACCGACCACCGACCGTTCCCTCCACTCACCCTATATTTTCGGTCCGGTTCGGTTCGGTCCGGTCGGTCGGTTCGGTTTTCGGGTATTTTTGAACAGCCCTAGGAGAGACGTCACAACATCAAAACATTCAATCAACACAGTCTCAAAGGGTTCCCTTTCACAGACACCCAAATCGACTCGTGAGTTACTCATACATGTGCCAAAACTTACTCACACATGTGCCAAAAATACACATCATAACACATTATCATGCATGACAATGCAATGAAATACAATAACACAATTACGGGTATAAATAGACTATGGATGAGTTCAGAAAACATTTAACATGACAAATCACTCACATTGCACCTACTATGACTGTGGATTTCATAGGAGGGACAGTACTATGAATAGGATACAATGAATAAGATATGATGGACAGTTCTAGTGAATTATCGACATCAATCACTTACTCGGATAGTTTAGTCCCATCACTGAAAAATCGGAGTCAAAAAGTTTAGTCCCATCACTGAAAGGTTGTCGACATCACTATGGACATTTTCAGTGAGTTGTCCATATAACTCACTCAGATGTGTCACTTTTAAACTTTTTGTAAAAATTAATCTTTAATTAATTAAAAATATTTTATTGTTAAGGAACTATTCAGAAGTAGACCTTAATAAGTGTTTTGGTGAGTAAACAACAAGAACGGTGCAAAATTTCTTAATCATAGAACAAGAATGGTACAATATTTCTTTACCATGGAACAATAAGGGTACAACATTTCTTAATCACGGAACAATAAGGGTATATGATTTCTTAATCATGGAACAAGAAGGGTACAATATTTCTTAACCATGGAACAGTAAGGGTACATAATTTCTTAATCATGGAACAAGAAGAGTACAATATTCTTAATCATGGAACAATAAGAGTACATAATTTATTTGATCGTGGAACAATAAGGGTACAAAATATCTTAATCATGGAACAATAAGGGTACATAATTTTTTAATCAACCCCATACATAGCACGAGTTATCGAATAGTTTTGTCACTAATACCATACTCATGAAATTTTGACGCATTAAAATTATTTTGACAAGGGAACTTCTAAAATATGAAAAGCAATAAATTTTTTTAAAGTAAAATCTAGTTAGAGTAATATAAGTGTAGTGACACATATGACACTATATGTACCAAAATTGTTATACTCCCTCCGTCCCATTTTATGTGTCCATCTTTCCTTTTTGGGATGTCCCAAAATTGTTGTCCACTTTCCTAAATTAGTGTATAAATTTTACTTAGTTTCCCCAACTACCCTTCCTTGCAATCAATACCAAAATAAAATAATAAAAAAAAAGTGTAATGATTATGGGCAATTGTGGAAAGTAGGTGTAGATTCTTTTTGTCCCCTTAAATAGTTGGACTCCCCAAGATGGACACATAAAATGGGGAGGTAGTAGTTGTTAGGTTTTATCGAAGAGAAAGTAAAGAAAAAAAAAAGAAAGGAAAACTAATCTATTTGTGTTTTTCGTACACTCCATGCTTAAACAACATTAAAAAATATATATATATATATATATATATTTATAAAGCAAGAAAAAAGCAAGGAAAACGAATTACAAAATTCAAAGTGTATAGTTTATGTCTCAACTTATTTTCTTTTCTTTCATTTTTTTCTCATTGTTTTTATTATTAATCAAATAAAGGAAAAAAATTTCTTCTACGTTTTCTTTTCTTTTCCCTTACTAAATTAATGAACCACACACAAAGCCTTAGGATGATAAGTTTGAAATCCCTAAGATGTATCATAGAAATTTTAAAATAATTAAAATTTTAAATATACAAATTTAGGTCATTTCCAAAAAAAAAAAAAAAAATTGTGATTTTCGACTTGCATTTGGGAATAGATAGACAACATAAAAATACTTATTAACAGAAAGTTTGGGTAGAAAGTGAGTAAAACTTAACACTCCAACTTTTTAATTTTTAAGTTTTTGAAGAAGAAACATTATTTTGCTGAAAGATAACTTAAATTTGCTTTTGAAAAAAAAAAAGGAAAAAAAGAAAAGAAACACATTATGCTTTAAATACATGTACCTTATGCTATTTGAATTTTTCACACTTTTCTCTGCACCACTTACACAGCACAGGATACAAACAATTAAAGCAGTGTATCAAAAAGTGTGTATAAAGTGCGTACACCTAGCATTATTACTACTATATCACAACGAAAATATTTTTGCTCACCCAAAAAATGATTCACCAATACTCACTTAAGCATCCCATTGGCCAATGCAGTAGAACCCATGATGTTTAATCTTGAGTCCCACTGCATTGATCAATGGAATGTTTGGATGAGTATTGGTGAACCATTTTTTGGGTAAGCAAAAATGCTCCCCCATATTACCACTGTTAGTTCAAATATTCAAAAGCTAAGTGTGACTGGTTACCAGTTACAAAGGTGGGAGTGGGTGGTTTGAAAACAAAACAAGCGAGTTTGAACATAAAACTAGGATTTAAAGTAAACAATCCAAGGGTGGGGGTGTGTTCGCACCACACCTTTACATGCGGCCAAAACAGTCTTTCCGTATCACAGCCTCCTCCGAAAATTAAAAGAAAAAGAAAGTACTCCGTAACAAAAAGTTCGCAGAAAAGAACAAAAGTATGATATAGGATGCTTTTTTCGAGATGATTGGATGTCTGGAGAGCCCTCTCTCTTTTGCTTGGCAGTGAGCTTTACAGGCATGAGACTTTACTTCGAATCTTGTGTATAACTTCCCACGTGCAAGTCATGTCTCCCATGATGTAAAAATTAATATTTTTAAAATCGGACCGTTCATCGAACCGGAAAAATTACCGGATCAAGGGTTAATGGTTCAACCGTCGAGTGAACCGGAATCGAACCGTGATGTCATAATTACTTAATATTTATATTAATTTATATAAATTAATATTAACATAAAAATATATATATCACATAAAAAATATCTAAAATTTGTATTTATTTATATAAATTAATAGTCATATAATATTAAAAATAAATATATAAATATCACATTAAAACAATATCTAATATTTATTACCACAATTCGCATTAAACTTACAAATTCAGTTTGTTATTTTTTTTTGTGTCACAGAAAAATGAAAATATAGTTCAAAAATTAACACTTCTCTCTTTTTTTTTTAATAAGATATAGATCAAACCTTCAAGCAATCAAGCCTCAAGGAATCAAGACTTCAAGTTCAACAACAACAAAGAGATGGAAGGAAAATAAACTATCTACAAATAAACTATAAAATAAATCACTCACAAAATACTAAATTAAAAATAAACTATCAAAGAAAGCACTCACATTTCACAAATACTAAATTAAAAATAAACTATGAAAGAAATCAAGAAATCACTCACATATAACTTGATCAGAAATGGCACCAGCAGCAAGCGGCGGAGGGCAGCGGGTCCAGGCGGCGACGGCGGCGGGCAACGGCTCCAGGCGGCGCGGGGGGCGGCCCGATCTGGAGCTCTTGGTCTCTCTTGACTCTCTTGGAGTTGGTGTGTCCCTTCTCTTGGCCTCTTGAGGCTTTAGTTGAGTCTGGATCTCGAGAGGAAAGATGGATCTGGAGAGAAGGAATGACTAATGAGAGACTTGAGAGGTTGAGACTTTCAGACTCTTAGAGTGAGAGAATAGTGAATACAGATGAGAGTGAGAGAATACATTGGTTGAGTCTTTAAGTTGTTAACCTAACCTAATAAATTAATAATTTTAAATCATAAAAGATAAAGGACAAAAAATATATATTATATTAAGTCTTTGACAGTCTTGAGACTCTTGAGTCTTCTTGACTAATCTAAAAATTTTCCTAATCTCGGAATCTCCCGCTTAAAAATTTATTGACAATCCGGGTTGTTAAAAACCATCCACTGGTTTTCTGGTTCGGCGGTTCAACCGATTTCAGCGCCAGTTTTGTCCGGTTTTATGCTCAGAGGCGGTTACCGGTGCTAACCGAACCGGGAGCCTGACCGGTCGGCTATTCAACCGGTTGGACCGGCCGGTCCGGTCCGATTTTGAAATCATTGGTAAAAATAACTTCCATGTGGCTAGTAACCACCCCACTATGCAAACAATCTTCATTCCTTTTTTGTCACGTGGCCTTGATTTTTCCTCCCATAAACTGATCCCTTCTCAACTACTCACCAACTGAAATTGGTCATGACCTCGACCTCGGTCACTAAAATCAGGGATATAATCACACATACATCGGTCATACTTTGTAACTTTACCAAAATTGAAATTTTTGGGTGTAAACCTAACATATTTGAACATGAGAATTGCTGGAGGCACCGAGCATCACCGAACATTTGCACCAAAAATGGTGGGGACCACCATTTTAAACCCAAAAAATGAAACGGTGCAAATGTGGGTCGGATTTTCGCAGCTTCATTTTAAAACCCAAATCAAAGCATTACATTTGCATCTTCCCAACAAACAGGGCTGCGATTTGGAGCCACCATTACAGTTTTGATTTCTCTCTCTCTCTCTCTCTCTCTCTCTCTCTCTCTCTCTCTCTCTCTCTCTCTCTCTTACATATTGTTATGGAAAGGATTGAAGTGTTGTGTGATTAGGGTTCGATTTGGGTTTACAAATTTGCATTTCGAATTATCAGCAGCAACTGTTTGAAACCCCATATGGGAAGCCTCAGATTTTGTAACTCACAAGTCCTTTCGAACCAAGAATTAATCTCTAAAGTACCCCAAAATCCCCAAAATCAAAAACCTTTTTTTTTTTTTTTTGAAGAGAGGAAGGTAGCCTTAGTGGTGGGAGTTGGGATTGGGTTTTTACAAAGTGAAATAGATGAGATGATCGTGAAGGCTCTGAAGTACCCCAAAATTTGTTTTGTTGAAATTAGTTATACATCCCTCTGAAATTGGTTTCAAACTTTGTTCTGGCTTTACATTCCATGGAGAATGAAGAAATCCAATTTAGAGAGAGAATAAAATACAACTAATTGGCAATGAATTTGATAGAGAGAAAGAATGGAGACCAATTTTTGTGAAAGAAAGAAAAATAATGAAATGAAATCAACCAACTTTTGTGAGAAAAGAGAAAGAGTCAAGGTTTTGAGAGAGAGAGAGAGAGAGAGAGAGAGAACTTGTTGGTTAACCAGCAAATCGTCCACCATTATTGTTCTCCAAGTTCCTGTGAAACCCTTTGTTTAGGAGAGAGAAAATGTATATATCTAATTTGGGTTTAAAAATGAAAGCAGCAAATTAAATCCGACCCACATTTGCACCGCTTCATTTTTTGGGTTTAAAATGGTGGTCCCCACCATTTTCGGTGCAAATGTTCGGTGATGCTCGGTGCCTATATTCTCCACGTTTGGAGAAATTCTCTTTTAACATTAGCTCACTGTAACAATCACATTGGGACAGGCAAAAATACGGAATCATAGAGACCATTTTTTTTGTACTTAAGCTTATATGATTTAGGTCGTGATAGATAAATTTGATTTAAAGTAGAACTACTTAATACGGTCTAGGTGTTTGATTGATAGGTTGTGCAACTGATCAAATACATTGAGAACCGTGAAAAGCACCCCTCGCTTAATGCAAATATAGATTTCCCCCTTCAAAATCACATATCTTCCAATCGCAATTTATACAAACACACAATCTGCGATTTTGACCCACAAATTCCAATGACAAATGGGCTCATAATGGTGTCACACACAACTTTCTGTCTTGTTTAGTGTTCTCTCTATCATTGTAGGGGTTGACAACGTTACTATTAAATTCAGGAAAAGGCTACCATGCGGAAGGGTGGTTTTCTCCGCATGGAAAGTTCTGGTGCGGAAAATAATGGAGGGTCAAGATTCATCTAGATACACCATCTAAGGGTATAGATTAATTCAGCACATTATGATTGACAGCTTTGACTCTGACAGTTGGCGCATTAAATGCGCATTAATTGGTGCAACTGGTTGTTGTAACAGTTTGTAAGAAATTTTGTTCTTTGTGTAAGAAATTTTATTCACTCTCTAATAAGACTTGTTCCTCAGCTAAAATTTGTTGTACTTATAATGTAATATTTTATTGTACATAAATAACCATGTATGCAGTATGTAACATAATGTAACATTTTGGTTTACCAACCACATCATTTATTGAGTAATAACACAAATCTTATAAATCACCTTAAACACACAGATTATTCCTTTCATTTATTATTTCTTCATTTCTTACTTCTCATTTCAAGCATAAACAAAATGTTCCTTTCATTTAATTTTTTTCTTCATTTCTTGCTTATCATTTCAAGCATCAATAGATTGTTCCTTTCAATTATTTTAATTTTCATTTCAAGCATAATCCAAGTATAGACATTTGAATTATACTTGAAGCAATTTGGATTACACTTGAAGCCATTTGGATTTCAAGCTATTTGAAGCTCTCCATACAAGAGAAGACAATATTATCCTGTGAAGTAGGTAATATAAATTTATCATATTAATTTTTTTTAAGTGTTCTTCCTTTATTAGTGAAATAGAAAAAAAAAAATAATAATAATAATAAAATAGGTATTTGTTTCAACATTTTTGGAATATGAGTGTTGTTACTTTAGTGTAGTGAAATAAAAAATGTGATGCAACACTTTTTTCATACATTCTCTTATAAACATGATGAGAAAATGAACGTTATAGAAAAATTATTTGAATTGAAAATAAATGTGATACCCCACTCGTGCAAATATTTGTAGTAATTAATATGAGAGTTTTTACTTTTGTACTCTCTCTGTCCCATTTTATGTGTCCATTTTGGGGAATCCAACTATTTAAGGGGACAAAAAGAATCTCCACCTACTTTCCACAATTGCCCATAATCATTGCACTTACTTTCTTTGTTTTGTTTCGGTGTTGATTGCAAGGAAGTGTAGTTTGGGAAACTAAGCAAAATTTGCATACTAATTTAGGAAAGTGGACAACAGTTTTGGGACATCCCAAAAAAAGAAAGATGGACATATAAAATGGGACGGACGGAGTAATGAATAGTATACATGGAACAATAAGGGTACAATATTTCTTAATCGTGGAATAATACGGATACAATATTTCTTAATCATGGAACAATACGGGAACAGAATATCTTAATTATAGAACAATAAGGGTACAAAATATATTAATCATGAAACAATAAGAGTACAAAATTTCTTAATCATGGAACAACAAGGGTACATAATATCTTACTAATGGAACAACAAAAGTACAGAATTTATTAATGATAGAACAACAAGGGTACATAATATCTTACGTGCATACTTAAATAGTTGTTCACTACACAACATTGTCTTGAAAAAATAAGGGTACAAAATTTCTTAATCTTAAAACAAGGGAACAGAATTTCTCAATATAATAGAATTTTATTAAAACATAGTCCATATTACACGCATACGTGTCCATATTACACGCATAATTAGTTGTGGCCAATGTGCCAACGACAATATACTTCACACTCACACCTTATGCTACATGCATAAAATATGTTTACTTGTTGTTCCATTATTAAGAAATTTTGTTCCGTTGTTGTTCCATGATGAAGAAATTTTGTACTCTTATTATTCCATGATTACGAAATTATGTACCTTTTATTGTTCCATGATTAAGAAATTATGTACCCTTATTGTTCCATGATTACGAAATTATGTACCCTTATTGCGTCCAACCCATACGCAGAATCAATGTTGCTCTGATACCACTGTTAGGAAACTGCATTCCCAGAATCTATTGACAACGCGTATAAGTTGGTACTGCAAAAAAAAAATTACATGAAAACTACAATAACCCTACAAGAGCGGAACTAGAGTTACCTTAAACTGCTAAAATGGATTGCTGTAGTAGACGAATCGAGAACACGGGTTCGATAACAGCTCACGATCTTCTACCGTATTCCTTTGCTGCCAGAATATCGAACTGAGTGTGGGCTCCTTCGAAATCCGTTATGTTTCTACTCTATCTTTTTATGCTCTCTTTTCTATTCCGAGTTATAATACTCTTGATGGAAAAACGCAAACTGAGGAGAGAGCCAAAACAGCATATATATATAGGCTACGATAGGGACCATAAGAAGTCAATAAGGAATAGGCTTCCTTATGGAATTAGGAAACCCTAATTCAAATTGAATCAGATTCCTATTTTCATAAATTATAATTGATACCACTAAAGAATTATAATTGCTACATGCATAAAATATGTTTACTTGTTGTTCCATTATTAAGAAATTTTGTTCCGTTGTTGTTCCATGATTAAGAAATTTTGTACCCTTATTGTTCCATGATTACGAAATTATGTACCCTTATTGTTACATGATTAAGAAATTATGTACCCTTATTGTTCCATTATTAAGAAATTTTGTACCCTTGTTGTTCCATCATCAGCGTTAGTCGCCAATGCCATCTGAGTTTGACGCTGGCCCTCCAAAAGTTGAGCCAGTGCCGCGGTGATTTGCTCAGGAGTTATGGAGACCCTTCTTATTCTTTTTAGGAGCCATGACAATCAGCAAGTGATTTATTGATGAGAAACTGTCGTTTTCCACAGACAGTGCCAACTGATGTTGCCAAAATTTGGATAAGAGCAAGAAGATGTAAACCAATTAGGAAACAATCTACTCCTTCCTTTAGTCTTCTAGATGAGATAGGAAACTATCTGGAGGACTGCTGTGGATCACGTCCTACGACGTAGCTGATTCACCCCCAACGCTAGCACGAGCTCACGTCACATCCCCGACTTGTGGGTCAGGTCCGGGCGATCCTGGGCATACTGTTCGGGGGAGACTACGTGTCGAGCGCAATTACTGAATGACTTGGTACTCTTTACTGACAAGTATGCGTATAATATGGACTATATTTAATAAAATTCCATTATAAAAAAAATTTGTACTATTCTTGTTCCATGATTAAGAAATTATGTATCCTTGTTGTTCCATGATTAAGAAATTATGTACCCTTATTGTTCTATGATCAAAGAAATTATATACCCTTATTGTTCCACGATTAAGAAATATTGTACCCTTCTTGTTTTATGATTAAGAAATTTTGTACCCTTCTTGTTCCATGACTAAGAAATATTGTACCCTTCTTGTTCCATGATTAAGAAATATTGTACCCTTATTGTTCCATAATTAAGAAATTTTGTACCCTTATTGTTCCATGATTAAGAAATATTGTACCCTTCTTCTTCCTTCTGTCCAAAACAACCTAGACAATCGATGTTCCTCATCCACCTCGTACTTGTAATAAAATTCTTGATTGGTCTCATCTTTAGAACACAAATATGCAAGTGTTCCCTTGAAATCACCATCTAAAAGCTCTGATGTACGTTCATGTCATGACCCATTCCGCCACGGGTAGAAATAGGACACGTGGCACGCCAACTACGTATCCATTCCGAGGTATTCAAGTGGTTTCCAAGTGATCCTATTGCATTTGGGATAAAAATTTGAGAAGCATAACATTACTCCAAATAAATATTCTAATGTCTTTCACCTACTGCTTGGACAAAAAAGTTAATAACTTAACTAAAAAAACTAAGGGTGCGTTTGATAAAACTGAAAATTAAGTACTGAAAATTAAGTGCTGAATTTTAAGTACTGAAAATTTTAAGCAATTGAATTTGTAGTATTGACAACATATTTTTAACTACTGAAATGGACTACATTCAATGAATATTTTCAGTAGAAATTTTTCACTTAAAGTTTTCAGTGATTTTTTAGCTGCATTTTCAATTAAGTGATACGTTATCAAACGCACTGAAAACAAATAAGTGCTGAAAGTTTTCATTTTCACCACTTAATTGGGTTATCAAACATAACCTAAATCTATAAAATATTAAAAATTTGTAAACTCTTGTTGTATGTTAGGGCCAAAGATTATAAAACCTAAATAGTTTACAAATTTATAAAATTTTACAGATTTAGTTTTTTAATATTAAACCATTAATTTTTTGTCCAAATAGTAGGTGAAAGACATTAGAACATTCATTTAGAGTAATGTTATGCATCCCAAATTTTTATTGCAAATGAAAATTTACAATATTTTTCAGATTTAGATTTTTTAATATTAAGCCATTCATTTTTTGTCCAAGTAGTAAGGTGAAAGATATTAGAACATTTATTTAGAGTAATTCTATGCTTCCCAAATTTTTATCCCAAATGATGTTGAAGTGGGACCACTGTGGAACCACTATAACATCAACTTATCAAAATCAACTGGGTCCACTGTCACATGTGTTGAGAAACACTTTTGGGAAAGAAATTTGGTAAACATAGCATTACTCTTTTATTTATAATTTTTTTTTTTCGAACTGCAAATTTTTATGAAGTTAAGGCTAAATACTAGTATAAATCTAAATCTGTAAAATTTGTTAATGCATATCTAATTTCCTCTATAATTTTTTATTTTTTTTTATTTTTTTCCGAATGACAAATTTTAAAAGTGGACACTTATTTTGAAACATCCAAAAAAGAAAATGTGGACACTCTAGGTACAACCATAAACAACCTTAAATACTACACTATATAAAGATTAAAGAGGAACAATTGTTATTACAGAGGAACAACTATTATTGTCTCAGAAACAAGCTTTATTACAACATAGTTTATAACTGGACAGTCATATGTTGCATTAGATGAGTATTTAATAGCCTTTAATGCCATACTTTTCAAAAGGTGCACATGTGTTGTCTTCCATCCAAGCTCTCCATCCAACTCATCCAACGGCTGAGAAGTGTCCGCACCACAACCTTCCATGCGGCTAAACCACCCTTCTGTATCACAGCTGGCCCCTTAAATTCAAGTCCTCTGTTTTTCTTTCTTTGGTTGTTTTTCACTAACACTTCGTTTGGATTGAGAGAAATGGAGAGAAGAGAAGAGAAAGAGTACCACTTTCTCTCCAGTTATCTCGTTTGGTAATTTAAGTGGGGAGAGAAGAGAAGAGAAATGGAGAGAAAGCGGGGAGAAAGTGGAGAGAAAAGAGCCCAGTTTTGTTTCTCTTCAAATCGGAGAGATTTCGGAGAGAAAAGAAGAGAAACTTAATTAAATAATGTGTAAAAGACAAATACGCCCCAATATATTATTATTCCATCTAACATGTATCCCTAATAGAGGACAAAAAAGTAAATTGGTTATAAGTACTTTCTTTTCTTTTCTCTTATGAAAGTTATCCAAACGAGAAAAAGTTATGTTTCTTTTCTTTTCTCTTCTCTCCTCTATTGTCTATCCAAACATGATGGAGAAAACTCAACTTTCCCTTCTCTTCTCTTCTCTTCTATTCTCTTGATAATTTTCTTTTCTCTTCTCTCCACTTCTCTCAATCCAAACGAAGTGTAAAATAACATGCCGAAAAAACTTGACATCATCCAAAAATTGTAACATAGATATTGAAATCAACCATAACATACCCGTCTGGGTAAGACTAGACTTGGCCAACTAAGGAAATTCAGGGGAAGAAAAAGTTTAGAAGGAAATGAACTCAAAACATGATAGCAAGGCAACTACTACACATATTCTGCTATACACAGCCGCATATTGTGGAAGACACATTTTCTCCAACCATTACATCTTCCGTAGCTGAGTAATTAACACTGAGTCCAAAAACACCAATTTTTTTGGTTCTTTGCTTCATTTAACTTGGTTTTTAGTCGCCTTCGTAACAGAAAAAAGCCATTGCTAGGACCCCAAGCAATGAAACAGATAGCGAAGCTCTGCTCTCATTCAAACTTGGAATAAACCAAGATCCTCTAGGAATCATGAATTCGTAGAATGAATCACCAAAAATTCTGCCAATGGCAAGGTGTAACACGCAATCTCAATCATTGGGTGACCAGACTGGAATTAAATTCCTCCCAATTTTCAGAGCTTCCTACGTAGGATCAATCTTTGAGACAACTTTATCCGCAGCGAAATTCCCCCAAAAATGGGAATTTATTCAGATTACAATCTTCCGATATGATGAATAGTAGTTTCCAAGGTCAAAATCCCTATGAACTTCTCACAATGGTCAGTCATATTGCAAATTGTTCTTTGATATATCCAACTTTGAGGGAATATTCCTGTGGAGCTCGGCTCGTTGGTGAATTTTGGCAGGCTCATTCTTCATTCCGATAATCTAACTGGTACAATCCCATCTTCTATTGTTTACTTTTCTCACTACGCTCTCTCCCTAGCCATAACAATTTTCACATGAACAATTCCTGAAAATTTTGGTCAGCTGTCAAACTTGCAGGTTTACTCTACTTGTCCCTCTCTCCCTGTACAATTTATGTTCGATTTTCAACTGCTAATAACCAACTTAGGGAAGTCTTCTTCCAAACAGAGAATTAAAACTTCCCAATTCGCAGCTGCTTGGGATATGTGAGAACCAAATTTTTTTTGGGAAAATTCCTGTTTCATTAGCAAATGCTTCAGCAATTGCCAGACTCGATCTATCGAAAGAAAAAACTTTATTTCTCGGGTTCAGTTCCTGACAATTTGTCCGGGGAAATTCCGAACAGCCCTGGAAATTGTCTTTCCTAGGAAATTATTGATTTAGGGAATGAACTTCAAGGAACAATTCCTTCTTCTTTGAGTAGCTTGACAGCTATTAAGTATTTGTCTTGTACTCGTAATCACTTATGTTATCAAATTTCAGAATATTTGGAAAACTTCTCACTCCCAATTTTTAATCTTTCGCTCAACTTCGAGGGTGAGAATCCAATTGGAGGAATCTTCGGAAACCCAAGTAAACTTTCAATACTCGGGAACCGAATCCATTGTGGAAGAGGGTTGTCACTAGGGAGTAGTTGGTAGCCCATGTAAAACATTTATCTAACCACTTGTGAGCATGAAGCCATATGATCAACTAACCGAGCAACATAAAAAACAAGTATTATTGAACCCCCTGTGAATATAAATCATTGCAAATCAACTAATTGGACATAATTGAGAAGAGCTTAGGAGGAATTTGCTATTTGCACACAATCTTGTTTTTAACTGCTGAAAAAAATAAAGTATTGGTAAATTCATAATTCCAAGTTTTGAGGAAACCCCTATACTCAAGAGTGTCTAAACTCAAAGATAAGTAGAACAAAGAATGAACAGAGTGGAAGTGTGGAACATAATTCTTAACAAATTTACTAATGCAAAGGAAAGGAGTAGGAAAAATTGTTGGTCAATAGATGCCACAAGGTGAGCACTTACATAATCTACACTCGATCGGATGTAATGTTTATGTGCGGAGGTGCCATTCGAGGGGACCATGGAGGGTGCCAATATGGAGCATAGCCGGCTAAAAGCTTCTCAACTTCATCCCTTCGTCCTTCTTTCCCAAAAGCCTCATAAACAAATTCCCGCATTTCAGGAGTGACAGCAACACTATATCCCACCATCTGTTTTATTAAATCCATACTCATATCCAAATCACCTTCCTTGCAAAGTTCCCTAATCACAATATCATAGCTCTTCACATCTGGTTTCGGATCTATTTCCCCCATGTTTGTCAGAATCTTTGCACTCTCCACAATCTTACCATTCTCAACCAAATTATTTAACCATTTATTAGCGTAATCTGGAATCACTCTCCAACCATCTTCCACCATATTAGTATACATCTCCAAAGCACTATCAACCCTCTTTGCCTCAAAATAGGTGTCAATCAAACTCCTGTAAGTTGTGATATCCGGTCTTAACGACTTGCTAGAAAACTCCACAAACATATTACCTGCATCATCTATCATCCCATTCTCACAATATCTGATAATAATATTATTGTAACCAGCAACATCCATGGCAAAAGGCTTCGACCCCGCCTTCTTACCCACCTTCCTAAACACATCAATGGCTTCCGAAAACTTCCCCAACTTGAAAGTTTCGTTAATCATTAAATTAAAAGTATCCGAGTTCACTCCCTCAAAAGTTGGGGGAGAGTGATTGTCCAACATATTTTCAAAGAAAGCCCAAGCCTCTGCTTTTCTCCCGTGCTTGAGCAACACCTCTATAAGAACATTACAGGTCGCTGGAACCATCTTAGAATTTGTATCAAGCAACAACGACTCGTACGATTCCATGGCTTCCTTTTCTCTCCCCCTTCTGAAGAACCAATCCATGAATGTGGCATGCACAACTCCGTACCCATCTTTATCAGGACAACGCTCTTTGAGCTCATCAAAGAGCTCATTAGCCTTACGTAAGTCGCGGTGGAGTTCAAGAAACGCTCGAATCACATTATTGTAAACGAGATAGTCAGCATGCCCTATTTTATGGAGCATCTCGCGAAGGAGATCAAGGGCTTCTCCCACTCGGTCTTTCTCGATTAGAGCCTTTGTGAGAAGGCGGTAGGTCGTAGGGGAAGGACTAAAGGAGGCGTTTGCGATGATGTCATCGTACCACTCGAGGCCGAGATCGACGCCCCAATAGGCAATCTGGCAATGGGCATTGATGAGGATATTGTAGGAATTGATGTTCGGAATGATTTTGTTTCGGCTAAAGAAGAACTGGAAGAGGACGATGGAGTCGAGGTGGCGGTTGTGTCGGGACATGGCGGCCATTATGGAGTTGCAGGTGACGGCTGCGGGGCGTGAGGATGAGAAGACGGCGGCGCGGGCGAGGACAGACGCTGAGTCGAGATCGTTGGCGAGGAGGAGGGAGTGCACGCGGTTGTGGAGGTCGAGTCGAGGGCCGCAGAGGGCGGAGATGGATTCCGGAGGCGGGCGGGGGGCGGCGTTGTTAGAGTCGATGCGGTGGTAACGGGGATCGATGTGGCGGTGGTAAGCTATGGTTTGGGTGGTGTTGATGAGAGAAGATGACGATCTTCGGAGAGACCGGAGGATGCTACGTTGTATAGACATTTGTGCTTGTAGAAACTAGAAAGATGTAGGGGAGGAGGTGGATTGGAGTCTCCTATAGATAGGGATGACAATGGGGCGGGTTTTTCGGGTTCGCCGTCGTGTCCCGCCCCTAATAGGTAGGGTATGGGAGAGGCTTAATAGAGTTAGGGGCGGGTATGGGGGGAGGTTTTCGAAATCCGAGTCGGGTTCGGGTCCGGGTCGGGGTCGGGGTAGGGTCAAAAAACTCGAATCCGTCCCGAATATACTTGTATTTATATTTTTACCCCTCAATAGTTATGTGTATTACCATTTAAAAAAAAAAAAACTGAACTATTGGGGAACTAATTGGGTAAGTTAAGAAAAAACTGCACTACTAGGGAAAAAAATGCATTAAAAAAATTGCTTTTTTCAAATTGTGTATCAAAAAACAAAAAAAAAAAAAACAAAAAAAAAAAATCATAATCGGGGCGGGGCGGGGCGGGGTCGGGGACCCCGGGGACGGGGCGGGGGCGGGGGCGGGGAGAGGCACTATGCGGGGCGGGGCGGGGGCGGGGGAGGGTTTACTAAAGCGGGGCGGGGGCGGGGGCGGGGTATGGGGGTCCCGTCCCATACCCGCCCCGTTGCCATCCCTACCTATAGAGAGAGAGAAAAAATGTAGGGGAAATTGCTGAGGTTAACCCTAGTAGTCGGTACGAATTATACAGTCAGGCTCTTTACCCTCTTTTTATTAGAGAGAGGGTCTATTATTGGTCGTTGGATTGTGTTTAAAAACTGTGAAATGACAACACTATTTTTAAATAAAAACACGATCAACGGCTAAAACAGAGATCCTCCTTTTATTAAAGAGATGGCGCCCTCTTAAAAAATTTTCGACGCATTATACATCGGTGCAAATTATATATCGGTGTGGGTTTTAGAAGGGGAAAAAAATAGACAATTAGTCTAATGTCCTATCATACCAAACTAATTTGCAATAGATCTACCGCAATTTCTATATAACAATAGGTCCTAACTTAGAGAATGTTAATTGGTCCAAAATTCTCAATTAGTGATAAATATATTTACCATTTTACCCATAAATAATATATATATATATATATACAGTCAGGCTCTAAAGATGGCAGTCATCTCTTTATTAAAGAGAGGGTCTTTGTTTTGGCCGTCGAATCGTGTTTAAAAACTGTAAAATGACAATACTGCACTTAATGAAAACACGATCCGACGGCCAAAACAGAAACACTCTCTTTATTAAAAAGAGGACGCCCTCTTTAGAGAATTTTCATATATATATATATATATGTTGTATATGATGATATGTATATATATACATATATATTGATGATGCCAAAAACTGGTATGCATTGATTTGGTGACAAAGCGAGAGAGAGAGAGAGAGAGAGAGAGAGAGAGAGAGAGAGAGAGAGAGAGAGAGAGAGACGAGATTTGTATGTGGTTTGGCCCCGTTAATGAGGTGACCTACGTACACGATTGTGCCGGAGCACATATACTATGGCCAATATAGCGCCGGGGGTTGTTGGTGAACCAACAGGCTTGGAGCTACCAGAGACCGGCCGGGCATGCTATTTATGCCGTTTATCTATATAGTTCTTTGAGACTAGAATGTGACCCCCTTAATGGGGGCGAGAGGTCTCTTTTATAAGTGTAAGAGACCTACTCATACAAGGTAAGTAATCAGATAAGGAGAGTTAATCTAATTACAATTGATTGACATAGATCATGGAAGTTTCCTAAGCGGATTAGGGAACTTCCATCGGCGCTTTCCTCGAGTTAGGAAGCTGCTCGGAATCTTGCGGAGCCAGTCCTAGGGCAGGTCCGGGCCGTGCTTATCACGTGGTGTGCCCATGCGATGCGCCCAAACTGTGGGACCGACCCGAGCGGTTAACGCCGGACTCCCCGGGAGCACATGCACTCTTGCTGAGGTGGCTGTTTTACTTTGACCAGGTTTCTAGACCTATCAGCTGGTCCCCCATTTTCAAAATTGATGTGATGCTTCACCGGATGAGGATTGAAAATTTGCGTACTTCGGCGTACCACTCGGGGAATTGCCCGGGTGCTTACTCGGGACGGGACCCGTCTCCTTAATTGGCCGTGGGTTAGACTGAACGATAGCTGCAATACCTTGGGTTGGTTGCTGACACGTGTCAGGGGATGAGAGGTCTGGTTAAGACTCAACGTGATTACTTAGAAGAGTAACCAAACCGTCATGTCAAGCATTTAATACGCACTCCTTTTAAGGCGTGGCTTTACGTGCCCGAGGAGGCGGCTGCCAGGGATTTTTAAAGCTGGACGATTTCCTGGCCGTTGGATCTAGTCTGATCTTGGCCGTTCAAGCCTCCTATATAAGGGGTACTTGGTCATTTCTTTCATTTCTGCTAACTGAAGATTGAATCTACCGAGCGGTTTTGAGAGTAAAGTGTTCCCGATCAAACTTCCCGAGCTCTTTTCCTGCTTTAATTTGTGTAAGTCTTCACTTCCCCTTTCTTAGCGAGTCTGGAGAGGACGAATCCGCTAGGGCTTACACGGGAGTGGGACTTCTTCTTTTTTAGATTCTGCTTTTTCCTTATGTCAGGCGGCACGGTTAGGCGACTTAGCCACACGGGTTGTCCCGGGGTAGTTTTGACTGAGTGCTACTTAACCGTTAGGACTTTGTACGTTCTTCCCTTCAGGCTTCTGACTTTGCCTCCTCTATATCTCAGGCTTGGAGTCCCTGACCCCTACTTAGGTCGTCATCTGCATCCTCATCCTATCGTAGGAACACTAGAGATGAGTCACTCTGATTTTAATTATGCTTCCCGATCGGAAGACGAAGAGTCATTGTCTGGGACTCCTGACACTAGTCTGGACCCTCTTTCTGCTTCCCCGTCTGACCATCATAGTGAGGGTAGGATCCCTATCCGGGCCTCTGACTATGAGCCTGACTAAGAGGCCCCGATGGCTTCCGTCTTGCGGGGCTCAGGTGACGAGGCGCCTAGGGAGTCTGATCCCGAGGTAGCTTTCGCTTGCGAGTTCATCCCCTCGACCTTGCACGCCGGGGACCTTGGTCCGATCAGGGATAGGTATGCTATTCCCGGGAACAGCTCCTTGTTCGTTCATCCCGGCGGGGCTCACATTCGCCGTCGGGGGTTTGTTACTTTATATGAGGATGCCTTCATGCCAGGCCTTCGCGTCCCCCTCCATCCGACCGCCCGGGATGCTCTAATCTACCTCGGGATAGCTCCCGGGCAGTTAGCCCCGAACGGGTAGAGGTTCCTGATGGGGTCCATCTCTTTATGGCCCCAAGTCTTCGGGTATTAGCTCACCCTCCAAGAGTTCTTCTGGATCCACCAGCCGTTCTCCGTGCATGGGGAGGTCGGGTTCTTTTCCCTGGGGGCTCGGCAGGGGAAGAAGATTATTATCAACTGCCCGAGCAACAACAAGGGTGGAAGAACAAGTTCTTCCAAGTGTCCACCCCCGGGTTTTGTGAGCGAGCCCCAGGGAGTCAACTAAGGACTTCCTGGGCGGGAGAGTTAAGGGGTAAGCCCGTCCTATACTTTCTCTAGGCTCTTTTCAAGCTTTCTGCTATGGTCATGAAACTGATTACTTCAACTTGTTTTGTAGCTGGGTCGTTCAATCTCCCAAGCATTCCGGAGGAGTGCGAAGAGAGAATTAGAGGCTTGGTTGAACGGCCCATCAACGTTTGGGACGTGCTGACCCGGTCGGAAGACCAAAGAGGTGATCACCGGCCCGACCAACCCGCCGAAGCACCCGTCTTCCCAACTATCATTCCGGGTAAGAGCTTGATCATCTGTTTTAATTTTTGTTATCCTTCATCGCCTCGTTGTTCTGGTTGCTAACCCCGTGATTGCTTTCTTTCTGTAGAAATGGCCCCCAGGAGAGACCCGGAGTGATTGAGGGCTCTGTAAGCTGCCGCTGCCGAGCGGATGGCGGCAGCAGGAAAGAGGCCGGCCATTGAGGCTTCTGACAGTGAGCGCCCGCTCAGGCGGCTCAGACGCGGCCTAACGACCGTCCAGACTCCCGGGGAGACATCAACCCCCGGGTGGTGGTAGTGGGGGAGACGTCGGCCCCCCGATCTGATGTTCCCACCGGGACACCCTTAGAGGAGTCAAGGGAGACCTAAGACAGGGTTAGGCCATACTTGCTCCCGAGTCAAGTGGAGAGGTGTGCCAGCATGTCTCTCCATGTCTTTCAAGGGTGGCTCTACAACATCTCCCACCTAGTAAGTGACACTGCCGTGTCTTCTAATCTTTGTACATTTTCCTTGTTCCGCTGGCAACAGTGACCAACTGATTTTGAACTGACTTTGCAGGTCGGCTGCATGGCCGCGGGAGCTGAGTCCTTCTTGCTTGCCCTTGCCGGGAGGGCCACTGCTGCTGAAACTGCCCTTGCAGAGGGGCAGGCAGCCCTGGAGGCTAAGGAGAGGGCCGTGACCATGGAGAAGAACCGGGTTAAGGGCCTGGTCCTGAACCTGGGGGCGGCCCAGGAGGAGCTGGCAGTGGTTCTGGCGGAGCTGGAGACCGAGCGGGCTGCCCGCGTGGTGACGGAGGCCAGGGAGAGAGCTTTGGTGGAGGCGGCGGCCGGGCCCCCAGGGGAAACCTTTGATGATGGGCTTTTCCTCGGGTATGAGGACCTGAAGAGGAGGCTGGCCCGGGACCACCCAGAGTTGGATAACACGAGAATTTTTTCTGTGTGCGCTTGTGTGCTATACCCAAGTGTAGGTAATCGTACAAGTAGTAATCTGGTTAAGTCCAGGTCGATCCCACAGGGAAGGTGTTAAACTAAAAACCTAGATTAATCTCAAAAAGGGAAAATAAAAATCAATATTTTTAAGAAATGTAGAACACGAAGTTTCACGAGTTATCAACTACTAAAGATGAAATAATTAAACTAAATTAAACTAATGGCTAATTAGTTAATTAAGACGATGTTTAAAAACGTTTCTCTTAATAAAAGGGAATGTTGGGATCACACGAATCCACCGCGACCTAGCCATCTACCATGCAGTTACGTTGAAGCTCAATGGAGTACACTTTCTACAATATTTTGAAATTCTCTTAGGATAAAGAATCCATAATCCTTTCATGACCGGGACTATGTCATCGCAATTAAACTTGAAATACATGAAAGCGGTTTAAAACAATAGTTTAGACTCGCACCCACAATGGTGTTAGCATTGAGGGTGGTTTGCAAAATGTATTGAAGGAAAATGCCTCAAGGCTTTAAGTTTACAGATTATTTTGACAAACTGAGCATTCGAGGACAATTTGATAACAAATCAGTAAAGCAGAAAGTCTAGGAATACTGCATAGGATGTTCTCAAGAATCAGAGAGTTCGATCGATCGACGCGCTTTCGATCGATCGAACCTCATCATCCCTCGATCGATTGAACTGACTTCGATCGATTGACTATATCTCTGTTTCGATCGATCGAACTTTCTCGATCGATCGTGCACAGGAATTATTCTGCTGCATGGCACAGGCTTGAGATCACAGTTTCATTGTGATTTCCAAACCTGGGGACTACTCAGACATAGTCTGGAGTGTCACGGATGCGTTTTTAATGTAAAAGTTCATTAAGGATGCGTTTGGATGTGATTTTAACATGAAAACTATGCAAACTAATGGTGTGAACTTATTTAGCATGCACTACTATGAGTTTAACAGATTATACTACTACAAACTATAAACTGATTATAAACAAAATGAAATAACAGAACCTGAGACGATGTATTAAGATCAAATCACTTGAAAATCCAAGAACAAGCAAGAGTATACTTTGAAACCTACCAAAAAAAATCAAGAAAAACTCTCTTCTCTCTTTATAAAATGATAAAAACTAAAAGTGGGCGTCCTTTTCGACGTGAGTACAACTAATTTATATAGATAAACCTACAGCTAGGGTTTTAACCAACGTTCCCGCAGCATGCGCGTATGATCTGATAAAAGCCATGTTCGATCGATCGAACATCTCTCGATCGATTGAACTTCTGGGATCTTCGATCGCTTGAACTTCTCTCGATCGATCGAACCCTTGATCGCTCGAATCTTCCTCGATTGCTCGAACTCTGTGCTTCAGTTTTGAAATGTCTTCTTTAAAACCCAGCACTTCCTGTGGATATCGCATTTTACTTACCCACAGCTTTTCAAAATCAATTTTTAAAAACAAATGAGTCGCCACTTAATTTTTAAAAGGAAAATTAAGAAACCATTTTGAAAGGAAACTGATCGTTTGCGAAACCAAAGATTAACTAGGTCCGGGGATTATGGAATGAGAGAGGAAGGAGCCCGTCGGACTAAAACACCCTCTCTCATCCTATCTTGCGATAGGCCTCTACTCAACATCCTTTTAATCAAATTTATTAATCTAAGCATGCCCTCAACTAATATATATATATACATATACATCACAAAAGCATGTCCAAAGGGTGTAAAATTGCAATTGACAAAATACCATTCAAAAGCCACATAATTCAGGTAGCAAGCGATATGATATGCAATAGAGAACAAGTGAACTTACCCGGGATGCAGCAGCGATAGTAAACGTGCAATGCATGCGAACAAAAGAAAATCCTAAAAAAGAGTCTCTAATCACATATACACATAAGGCAAAATCTAATTCTAAGGTGTCGCGCATTAAGTCGAAAAATTAATAAAATCAAGAAATTAAGATAAACTAAAGAGGAGTCCTAGAAATCATACCTTAATAGCGCTACAAAACAAAGGGTTAGTCCACATGCTTCACATAATAATAATATGATATCAAACAATCAATCCTAATTCTCTAGCTTATACCTAGCAAGCAATGAAATCCAACTTTATCCAATTACTAATTCTAATTATAAGCATTAATGTACATGAATTCATGAATATGAACAAGAGTAGGCTATTAACTATGAATTTATTCATTGATTTGAATCATTTAGCTTTGAGATTTAAGTCTAATTAATCATTATTAAAACATGGTTTAAGCCCTAAGTCATAAGAGAATCATTTAGGCCATTATTTACAAAGTTGGTCAAATGTGTCATAAAACTCTGAAAATTGCAGAGAGCAGACCAGAACTTAAAAGAAATAAAAAGCATATCTCCCATGGTTTGATCTTGGTGAATTTTGGACACGAGATGCCCCTGTGAGTCTAGTTTCCAAATCAAAAAGAAAATCAAGGTTTCAACGGTCGGATCTCTAGGAAAAGGACAAACACCAGACACCACTCAGAGATGTACAACTCTCTGTCCAGAGATTTTGTTTGATTTTTTAAAAATAGTAAAATAATTCGAAATGCTTCATTCTTTTTAGGGGGCTTTCCTAACACATTAAATTACATGGAAAAATTTATTTTGGGTCACAAACACCTTATTGAAGCTTTGATTTACTAATTTCAAAAATGTTTTACTGTTCTGAAACTATTCTGAGACTCTGGACAGATTGTAATTAACTCACAAAACCCATGATCAAACCCTTCTAAACATGAAACCAACTTAAAACAAAAATTACAGTGGTAGAACATTGTGTTATTGACACTTTCCCGTTGGTTTCACTTGATTTCAACGGTTAGATTTGGAACTAAAAAACTTTGATCAAAAACAGTTTGTGAACTCACTGTTTTTGTTGGTCAAGTTCAATTTTTATTTGGTAACCCCAACTATTAAACCATGAAGTTGGGTTAAACCAAACCACTTCTCCTACCATTTGATGGTCATTGGAGGCTAAAGACCTTCATATTTATTGATTTCAAGTGAAGTATGGATAAACTTCATGAAATCTCAAGATGATGAATCAAAACCATAGGGATGAGTTTAGACCCAAAATACTTTCTCCTACCACTTGATGGTCATTGGAGATGAAGATATGGCTAATGCTCATGGGTCTCAAAGGAATATAGAAGGGATTCCATGAAACATCAAGCTAGAGGACTCAAGTCATAAGCATGGACTTGGATCCATCTATTTATTTATAAAAAGTGATGATCAAACTTTGACTCCCATGTGAAGTATAAGCTTACATGAGATTCAAAACACCAAACTCAAGAGCTTTCAAAGGAGATATTGAAGATCTCCAAGAATCTCAAAAGAAGAACATAAACAAGAAAAATAGAAGAAGGATCAAAGAACTAGGAAGTAAGGACTTCCAAGTTTACTTAACAAACTCTAAAACTTAATCAAGAAAAACTAAATGACTTGTAAATTAGAAGCTCAAAAGAAAGAAAACACAACTAAGATTAGAGGGTCACCTCCAAACTATCCTCAAAGTTTCTCTCCTTTGAAGATCTTCCAAACTCTTCTTCAAACTCTCCAAACTCTCTTTTTTTTTTTCTCTCCAAAAATGTTGGTGTAATGGTAGTCTTTTTTTTGTGTTTTTTTTCCTTTTCAAATTCCCCCCAATATTTTTCTCTTGGTTGGTCCCCCCTTTCTCCATGAAGATACCTCTTCTTATATAGACAAAAACTACCAAGTATTTTCAGTGAATTCGGAGTAAAAGACATGTGTAAGCATCTCATTTGATGGTACAATGTGTACTTTCTGAAATTAGGCAGACTGCTGCCCAGCGCGGCAGTCCAGAAACTGTCGCGGCAGTCCGTGACTGCCGCTGCGGCAGTTCAGGAATGCCGTCGCGGCACTCCATGACTGCCGCGCGGCATTCATCAAATGCCGCGGCAATTAATGGATTGCCGCATTTTTGTCAGTCTTACTTTATCAGTTTTTTGTTCTTATTCGCATGCGCATACGTATTGCTCTGCAAAATACAGACTTTAAAAGCGAACGGCAGTCAGAAATCTGTGGCGGCATTCGGTGAACGCCGGAACGGCACCCTCTGATTACCGCGCGACACTCAGGGAGTGCCGCGGCAGTCTGCCGTGTGCCGTTTTTTGGCTAAGGTCCTCCTTTTAGGTCTTCCCCCTTTTTGAAACGAATTATTTTTGAAGATCCTTTCCAAAAATCATGTCTTATACCTGAATTCTCCTAAATACCTGGTATTTTTCCTCTTTCTGTGAAATTTTATCGCGTTTTGGAGATTTTCTGAAGAGCTTGGAATACTTCAATTTTTCAGTCCTTGTCATCATCGGATACGGAGGTGACACTCTCCTAAATTCGACGGTTGGTCAAAATTGGGGTGTCTACGCTTCCTTTTATCGTTATATTTCAATTCCCCACACATCACGGTAATCTGCACAAACTACAGCTAAAACAAACAACTTATCGCAGATTAATCATAGTGTGTGAGAACTGGGATTGTAATTCAAACTGTAGATAAACAAGGGAATTGTAAACTAAATTAGTATATTTTCTTCTTTTAGCGCGGTAGTAGTTTACAAATACCCCCGCTTGTATTCTACAAGATCAGCCTCGTCTTCGATGACCGTTTCGATGAAGTTAACTTCTTCTTCGTCCTCGTATTCTTCAGGTCGAGGATTTGAAAAAATCTTGACATTTAAAGTCATGTTCCCGAATACGATGGTCATGATACCACTCCTTATTTTGATTGTGGCATCAACGGTGTTGAGGAATGGACGTCCAAAAATCACCGGGATTTGTGAACAAGGATTAGACATAGGTTCGGTGTCCAGAATCACAAAATTGACCGGAAAGACAAATGTATCTATCTGTACCAGAATGTCCTCCAGTATTCCTCTAGGATATTTGACCGACCTATCTGCCAATTGCAATGCAACTCGGGTAGGTTTGAGTTCACCCAACCCTAGTTGTTTATATACTGAATATGGCAGCAAGTTTACGCTAGCTCCTAGATCAAGGAGTGCATTGTCTATCCTTTGATTCCCAATCCGACACGAGACAGTTGGGGTGCCAGGGTCTTTAAGCTTTGGAGGCAATTCGTTTTGGATGATTGCACTTGCTTGGCATGCGATATAAGCGTGTTTTTTCACACTTTGCCTCCTCTTGACCGTGCATAAATCTTTTAGATACTTAGCGTAGGCTGGCACTTGTTTGATTACATCAAGGAGCGGGAGATTAATTTTAACTTGTTTAAATAACTCCAAGAATTCCTGATTCTTTGCCTCGTGTTGGGGCTTCTTGAGCCTTTGAGGGTAAGGCGCGGGGAAAGGGCATTTTGGTAATTCGTCCTTGATAGGCTCCTTTCCAGGCCTTCTCTCAACTTCTTCTACTTCTTTAGGAGTGTCCTCATTTGATTCTAATGCTTTGTTATTAGTAGACAACTCCTCCTTTTGAGTAGATGGTTTACTTTTATCCACCACTTCATCCTCTTCATACTCTTCAGGGGTAGAGAGAGGCGTGTTTTCCCCTATGACTTTGCCGCTTCTCAGAGTTGTCACGGTTTTGGCATGTTCATGGTTATTGGGACCATTGTTGAATCCCTTAGGGTTTGGAAGTGGTTGAGCAGGAAAGGTACCACTCAAACCCTCTTGTCGTGCATCCATTCTCTCTAATGTCGCGGACATTTTACTCATCATTTGAATTAACTGTTGTGGTAAATTCGCGCTAGAGAGTGGATCTTCCTCTTGTACCTTTTTGTGAGGTGGCATGTAAACATTTGGCTGTTGATTATTAGAGGGTTGAGCATTGTTGTAGTTATTTGCTCTATTTTAATGGAATGGCTGGGACTGCCTGTTGTATTGCCCTTGATATTGATTATTGTTGTTGTAGGGCTGTTGTTGTTGAGATTGATTTTGGGTCCCAGCATTGTTTTTCCAATCAAACCTGGGGTGATTCCATCTATTGTTATTATTTTGTGAATTATAATTGTTGTAGGAATTCCCCACCCCCCTATACCCTTGCATGGCATTTATTTCCATGGGGGGTTGTTCTTGAAAATACGGCACATTAGGACAGTATTGATTAGTGTGTGTGTCCCAACATGTTGCATGTGCCGCATGGTTCTTCAGGCAAAAACTGCCTAGAACTCTCTCCTTTCATTCCCAATTCTTCCACTTTCTTCACTAGTTCTTCATAATTATTCATCAGATGATCCTCACTTTTTAGTTGGTATAAACTTTTCTCTTCCACACAGGATATCTGTGAGCGTGGGACATCGTCTGAATTTGAACACTCATGGGCGTGCTCAGCTAACCACTCAAAGTGAGCTTCAGCTTCTTCCGTGTTTTTGCGAAGGAATGGCCCGGAACTCATGGTCTCGACCAATTTCTTAGTTTCACCGTTTAATCCTTCATAAAAGTAGCATATGGTTCACCATTTCTCGTACCCGTGATGTGGGCATGAGAGTAGCAAATCCTTGAAACGCTCCCAAGTTTGGGTGAAAGTTTCATTGCTCTTTTGTTTGTAAGAATTTATTTGTCGTTTAAGCTCAGTGGTCATGCGAGGTGGAAAGAATTTCTTTAGGAAAGCAGTGTTCATCGCATGCCAAGTGTAGATTGAGTTTGGCTTTAAGGTGAGTAACCACGCTTTGGCTTTATCCTTTAGAGTGAAAAGAAATAGCATTAGACGTGTTACGTCTACAGGACAATTTTGTGAGAAATTTTTACAAACATCCTCAAAGTCCTTGACATGTAGATACGACTTCTCGCTCTCCATTCCATGAAAGGTAGGAAGGAGTTGAATCACTCCATTGTGAAATTGAAACTCGCCCGCATGAGGTGGAATGAGAATACAAAAAGGTGTAGGCGCGTGTTCAGGTGTCATGAGATCGCACAAAGGACGAAGTGAATCGTCGATTGGTACAACCACATTATCACCGTTTTCACTTTGATTATCAGCCATTGAATCAATAGGTGTAACTATGGGATTTATAGAACTAGATGAAGCGGATGAATAGAGTGGGTTTCCGTAAATTCCTTCGATGGAATTATCGGACATAAAGGGAAGGGCCCTAAGTAGTTTTTAATCTAAAGAACGAAAGAAAAAGAAAAACAGAAAGAGATAAGGATGGATTGAGGTAAACTAAGCGTTAGCTTGTCGCTTTCCCCGGCAACGGTACCAAAAACTTGACAGGAGATTTTTTTCTGTGTGCGCTTGTGTGCTATACCCAAGTGTAGGTAATCGTGCAAGTAGTAATCTGGTTAAGTCCAGGTCGATCCCACAGGGAAGGTGTTAAACTAAAAACCTAGATTAATCTCAAAAAGGGAAAATAAAAATCAATATTTTTAAGAAATGTAGAACACGAAGTTCAACGGGTTATCAACTACTAACGATAAAACAATTAAACTAAATTAAAATAATGGCTAATTAATAAATTAAGACGATGTTTAAAAACGTTTCTCTTAATAAAAGGGAATGTTGGGATCACACGAATCCACCGTGACATAGCCATCTACCATGCAGTTACGTTGAAGCTCAATGGAGTACACTCTCTACAGTATTCCGTATTTATCCTAGGATAAAGAATCCATAATCCTTTCATGAACGGGACTATGTCATCACAATTAAATTTGAAATACATGAAAGTGGTTTAAAACAATAGTTTAGACTCGCACCCACAATGGTGTTAGCATTGAGGGTGGTTTGCAAAATGTATTGAAGAAAAATGCCTCAAGGCTTTAAGTTTACAGACTGTTTTGACAAACTGAGCATTTGGGGACAATTTGATAACCAATCAGTAAAGCAGAAAGTCTAGGAATAGTGTATAGGATGTTCTCAAGAATCAGAGAGTTCGATCGATCGACGCGCTTTCGATCGATCGAACCTCATCATTCCTCGATCGATCGAACTGACTTCGATAGATTGACTGTATCTCTGTTTCGATCGATCGAACTTTCTCGATCGATCGAGCACAAGAATTATTCTGCTGCAAGGCAGAGGCTTGAGATCACAGTTTCATCGCGATCTCCCAACCTGGGGACTACTCAGACATAGTCTGTAGTGTCACGAATGCGTTTTTAATGTAAAAGTTCATTAAGGATGCGTTTGGTTGTGATTTTAACATGAAAACTATGTAAACTAATGGTGTGAACTTATTTAGCATGCACTACTATGAGTTTAACAGATTATACTTCTACAAACTATAAACTGATTATAAACAAACTGAAATAACATAACCTGAGACGATGTATTAAGATCAAATCACTTGAAAATCCAAGAACAAACAAGAGTATACTTTGAAACCTACCAAAAAAAATCACGAAAAACTCTCTTCTCTCTTTATAAAATGATAAAAACTAAAAGTGGGCGTCCTTTTCGACGTGAGTACAACTGATATATATAGATAAACCTACAGCTAGGGTTTTAACCAACGTTCTCGCAGCGTGCGTGTATGATCTGATAAAAGCCATGTTCGATCGATCGAACATCTCTCGATTGATTGAACTTCTGGGATCTTCGATCGCTTGAACTTTTCTCGATCGATCGAACCCTCGATCGCTCGAATCTTCCTCGATCGCTCGAACTCTGTGCTTCAGTTTTGAAATGTCTTCTTTGAAACCCAGCACTTCCTTTTATCATTATCTTCCAATTCCCCACACAACACGGTAATCTGCACAAACTACAGCTAAAACAAACAACTTATCGCAGATTAATCATAGTGTGTGAGAATTGGCATTGTAATTCAAACTGCAGATAAACAAGGGAATTGTAAACTACATTAGTATATTTTCTTCTTTTAGCGCAGTAGTATTTTCCAAATACCCCGCTTGTCACAACCCCCAGCTAGCGATTTGCTAGTCCCTAGCAATAGAGCGAAAATAAAACACACTAACTACGACTATAACGACTAAACTAAAATAAATTAAACTCAAGTCACCTAAAGTAACAAGAAAGAAACTACCTAACTCACTATCGCAGGAATCGCGGTTGCATTTAGCGGTGGGCATTCGGTCGGTTTGGAGAAATTCGGTTCGGTTTTGTTCGGCTCGGTTTGGAGAAATGAGAACTGAAACTGAACTGAATTATATTTCGGTTCGGTTTGGTTTTGGTCAATTCGGTTCGTTTTGGAATTTCGGTTAACCGAATTTTGAAAAAACTATACTTTCTTTTCCTTTTTTTTTTTTTTTTTTTTTTTTTTTTTCAGTTTCACAAATTTTTTATATGTTTCTTGTCCCATTTTCTTTCATATTACAAAGAAAACATATGTTTATATTTACTTATATATATATATATTATACTTATATTTTTGTAATATATAGTTGTGTATAAAAATATATTAATAATATATAAACTAAAAAAAAAATCGGTTTTTCGGTTCGGTTCGGTTCGGTTCGGTTCGGGAGAGTGGAACTGAAAACCGAACTGGAAAAAAAAATATAGTTCGGTTTGAAACTGAACTGAAATTTTTAACTGAATTAACCGAACTGAAGTGAAAATTTTAGTTCGGTTCGGTTCGAATTTCGGTTAACTGAATTATTTGCCCACCCCTACTTAGGTTACCCTAATGGACGAGTGTGGTCTCGTGAGGGTTTGCAGTGAATATACCCACAAAATTCTCTGATTTTAAAATAAAAAGGATATAGAATAACTTGTGAACACTTCCTTTTATTCAACTATTAATTTAGCTCTACAAAACATATCATCCTCATTCAAACCATGAAAGAAATACACCTGTTCCTCATGTCACCAAGAAAATATAACATATGCATCACATCCATGTATCCGTGTGTGTGAGATTAACAGTTATACATCAAACTTTATTTAGAGTTGATTAAACTATCATACTCTCAGAACTTGTAGTTTCAACTCAATTCTTACCTGGTTACTACACTCAAAAATGAACATCCCATAGAGACTTGGTTAATAATGATCGCACATGGTATGAAAGCTTTGATAGGAGTGATTTTTTTTCGGATACTAATGCTTTCATACTCGACTCTATAAAAGATGAACATTTAGAGTGTGTAGTCTCGCGAACGGAATACTTCTTACTAGAGGAGCGAAATACCGCGGATAACTCAAATTACACGTTCGTGTTTAAACTAAGTTGTTGAAAATCATTAAGGCTTTGACTTGATGGTTTTTATTTAGTAGGTAGAAATTAGAGGGGTAAGAAATTGCACATTTTCAGCATGTGGTTGTGTTTAGTAATTTCTTCTTCACTTCATTCCAACCATCCTCTCCATAAAATTATTTATTTATTTATTTATTTTTTTTTATCATGGACTTTCTCCTCCTCTTTTCTTTTCTTTTTTTTGATGCAGCTCTTCCCACTACTATTCCCTCCTCATACTTCAACAATTTAATCACATTGGGTGTGCAACGGGGTGTATTGAGGTCAAAGGAAAAGATTAGGAATTTAGAATTTCATAATAGATTTGGCATTTACTAGGTGTGAGGTTGAGAACAACGCATATTCTTAGAATGTTGATACAGGTAAATGAAAAATAAGGAGCAAATAACGATGGCTTAAATCATTTTCTCAACTTCTTAATTTTTACACGTCAATGTTCATTGAGTTTAGTTGGTAAATCCTGAACGTTCTCCTCTACTAAGCAGCCCAAAAATGAAAACTTAGAGACTATCCAACGAATTTAATACGCTTATTCAATAAGAACAATTCGAATTTAATGTGATAGTTCCCTCAGAATTGAAGATTGGATTCAAAAGCTCACTAAGGGTAACTAGTTTCCAATACTTTATTCCTTAAAGTACGAAAGTCGTATTAACTCTTATTTTAAGTTTTCTACATAGATATTAACATGTGCAAATGATTTGGATACAAAAATGGTCAACAAATGCATTCATCCTAGAGAAGCTAGAAAAACGCGTGAACTTAATCGATAAAAGGATGAGAATAAAATGGTTGTGTCATTGCTTAATAATAGCTAAATAGGAGTGAATATTCAAAATTATTCTACCAATTTAATTCAAACCTGCCTTAATCGTTTGAATTTTTTTTTTCTTTGTTCGTGCAATATATTTGTTTTTCAACTTCAAATGGAGATTGTATGGCATATGCAATAGATAAAGTGATCCAGATTGCTAAGTAAAAATATGCACAGGTGATTGTCTATCTACATCCCACCCCCAACTGAAAATTACAATGTCCTCAGCAGTTGATTTTCAAAAATAGATAGAGAGATATCACCTGATATATCATTGTAAGAATTGCAAGTGTAACAACCTGTACAGAAAGCATACAAACTCCAAACAACAAAGATAAAAAATAAATTAAATATAGAGCACGGGATCCATACATAAAGCAGAACGCATCACTGGAAAGATAATAAAGTGACAGAACAGACAATGATAATATACTGCATAAAAACTAAAATGTAAAAAAAAAAAAAAAAACAACTATCCCAGCAGTAACCAAAATATCCAACAAACCAACCAACAACATCCACAACCAACCAACAAAATCTAAAAGCCCAAAAATACTGAACCAACAGGCTAAGCGTCATCGGGCACATCAGATAATATCTCGATCAGTAAATCTGGAGCATCCGCAACTCCACCCTCAGCAACAGTCGGAGCCGTCACCGGGTCACTCGCGATCGTGGCAGCTGGAGTAGATAGTGATGTGTTAGCCACGATCGGAGGTGGTGGAAGCGGTGTCTCAGCAACAGGCGGTGCCGCCGATGATGATGAAGTTGCAGGATCAAACTGAGAAGATGGGGCTGAAGATGATGGGCCGGTGGTGGGTGGTGGGGCTGCAGGTAGGGGTGGCAATTTTTGACACGACAACCCGTTTTACTGAAACAACCCGATTATGACACGACACGACACGATTAAATTTAAAAAGTGCATATTTTTATTGAATAAAACTCAAAACTAAAAATCATCCCAAAATCACGCAACCCATTTATGACCGGATTATGACACGTCTAACCCGAATTGCCACCCCTAGCTGCAGGATCTGAAGTGGTAGGTGGGACGGTGGAAGTGGCTGGAGCAGCTGTAGGTAGATCGCTGGGGAGTGGTGCAGAAGCTGCGTGAACTGCCTGGTCGACTCCGATCTGGATCAAGATTGCCTCCAGCAGTGTCGTCATCTGATCTACCTTGCCCTTAAGTCTAATCCGGGCCTCTCTTTCCTCCAATAGTAACTGGTGAACAGTCGGGAGAAGCGCAGACGAAGAAGACTCTCCTTGGGCCTGAGCCTGAGACCTCTGTCTCAGCTCAAATCTCGCAATCTCCTCAATAGGATCCATCTCCTCCTCAGAATCATGCTCCTCAGCCTCTGTGGGCGTCCTAGAAGCAGCACCCTCCGTATCAGTGCCTCCTCCTCTCCTCCTCTTCTCGCCAACCTTAGCCTTGCCTTTACCTCGCCTCTTTCTCTTTTGCGCATCAGATCGGTGGGAAGCTGTCTCGCCAAAACGACTGCGAGACTGGCCAGTCGCATCACCTGCCAATGGAAGGAGACCTGCCTGCTCAATAACCCGATGAATGGCCCAAGCACCCTTCAAGTACTTCTTGGCCTGAACGTATCGTGTAGGGTGCCTCATGAAATCAATGTAAAGGCGAGGCAAACAGACCTGCTGCCGTGTCCTGATCACATATAATACACGTGCGTACCAAGCTGCAATCTTCTCCTGATAAGATGTCACTAAGAGGCAATTGCTGAGGGCGAGGTGCAACATATAATAATTATCTGTGAGGTAGAAGTCAGGGATAAGGGCCTCGCCATCCCAACTAGGAAGAGAACCCCCAGTGATCTCTCTGATAATAATAGTCGGTGAGAGCAGCAGTGCACCAGCACGGTGTGGACAAACACAGTCAGGTACCTCGGGTACCCCTAAAGCAGCAGAGACAGTGGCCGGACTAAAATTGATCTCCCGACCTCAGAAAAATGATCGTAGTGTGAAAGGAGCAGCCGGGTCCCTGACCATCGTCGCACATGCCTCCCTAATCCAGGATAGATTAACGTGCTTTGGCTGGGAGAGGAGCGTGTTCCACTGTGGCATAGCGCGTATCCGGGCAAGATACCAAGGAGTGGAAAGCCATGCTGTCTCGAGTGGTCGTTCGAGCATAACCTTCCGAGACTGGAAGTATCTAGTGAACCACACCCGGTCTTCCTCGTTTCTGAACCCGTGATCAGGTATAGGGTCGGGTATGGTTAGGTCAAGAGGCTTGAACTTGTGATACCCTGTGATAGGGTTCATTGTAAAGCCCTGAAATGGAAGAAACAAACAGAGAAATCATTAAAACAGGAAAACCAAAAAAAGAAAAAGAAACTGCTGCACTTCGATTGATCGAAGCATATTCGATCGATTGAGAAAATCGCCGATTCGATCGATTGAGCCATGTTCGATCGATCGAGAAGAGGGCTGGTTTCAATCGCTCGAGCCATGTTTGATTGATCGAACACAACGAAATGGCAGCGACGATCAACGATAACGGGAAATGCCCGCAAACACAAAAATTAAGAAAAGAAACATCAACAGAAGATTAATACCAAAAGGGGACACCCCCAATATAATTTGAATGAAAAGAAAGACACGGGGGGGTTGAAACCAAGACCTCACCTCGAGATACGTATGACAAGTGGGAGGAGGAGGTTGAAGATGATGCTCCGAGGGGTCCGGTTCTCTTCAGGCGATGTGGTTGTGCATGGGGGTCCAAAAATCGCGAGCTTCTACTCTGCCTCCGATCGCTCGAACGTGAGAGAGAGAGAGAGAGAGAGAGAGAGAGAGAGAGAGAGAGAGAGAGAGAGTGTGTGAGAAACTGAAAAAGTGTATCGACGATGCCTCGTTTAAATACAGGTCTCGATCGATCGAGAAAGTTCAATCGATCGAACTTTCGATCGATTGAGGCCTGTCAAAGCCCTTGAGGTTTCGATCGATCGAGATGAGTTCGATCGATCGAACCTGGAAATTTTACAATACTAATGAATTAAAGAATTATACACCCCCAACTAACCCACATTTGTCTGGACACCTAGGAAAAGGATAAAACAGTTCAAAAGAACCGGTCATGTAGGCCAAAAAGTCATCATCAAAATATAGAATTGCAAATTTTATATAAATAAGTCATTGTAGTAGCATCCATTTGCAACATTATTGCCCCCATCTTGGTATTTAAAACCTTATTGATAAAGAAAAACTAAAAGAAACTGAAAGGAATAAAACTTTGTCTAGGAATACACTTCAATTGATGAAAGAAAGATGAAATGACAGAATACAATTGAAGTGGAGCACTACTCGTCAAGTATGAAGATATCTTCTTCCACAACGTCTGTTGCTGCAAAAACTTCGTATGTGGGGTCCAAATTTGCTGATTCCCTTTTCCAGAATAGCCGAAAGGCCTCCAGGGCATCATTGAGCAAGGCTGAACTGTCCAACAAATTGATCGCACGTGCAGGAGGTGATTCGGCTGGATAAAGCGATAATGGCGTGTAAGTTCGCAATGGACTCTCCGCTTGCGGTGGAGTATCCGGGGAACAACTGATGTGGAAGGAACAGCGGCGGTAACTTATGATTCATAGTGACACCCCTGACAAAGGAAAACAAACAGGAAACGGAGAAATAAATCAACTAGAATAAAGGAAAGAATTAACAGAATTAATTTAACAAAGAAAAAAGAAAAGAGAAAGGAATGTGACCAAGATTTAACCTTACTATCGGCATGATCGACCCAAGTGCACTAGCAGGTAGAGGGCATTGAAGCCGGAACATCAAATAACTCAAGTGCACAAAAACATAGGGAACCACTTCGATGACAAGGAAGTCATCCACATACATGAATACAACATTATGGCGTTCCAGCACCACATCCTGCAAATCTTCTTCTTCCCACGGTTCTCACATTGAATCATTTTCCCACTGTTCCATCAGAGCATCATCGACTTCCCAAACAACATATCCCTCTGGTTCTCCCTCCTCGTCAGGAAATTCTATGTGCTCAAAAGGACTGATCTGGAGGAGAATAGGGTTGTATGGGATGTATCCTTGGGTTAAGTCAACGACATCTTCCGCCCCTGGCCCTTGATAGGGAAAAAAATAGAATGCTATTTCATCGGCAGTCCAAGGGGGGTTATGATATTCCGAATCAGCCCATGACCCAATTGAGTGGACATCATCATCTCGCATGTTGAACAGCCTGTAGGAGATAGATAAAAATGGAATAGCAGATTACAATCGAGGTCACACTCAAGAATATAGATAAGCAAAAGAACAAAACAAAATGAAAAGCAGTAAAAGAAAGAGTACAACAACATTGTAAAAACACACTTGAGCGTTCTAGGTTGAGGCATAGTCGCGCTCATCCAGTTGGATGTGCTCGACCTCTGGTTGGAAATCCTCTAAGAACGGTTTTAACCTCTGGCCATTGATCTTGAAACTTTTGTCATTCTTAGGATTAAATAACTCGACGGCCCCATGTGGAAAGACAGATTTGACTATGAAGGGTCCTATCCACCGAGATCGGAGTTTTCCTGGAAAGAGATGAAGTCGTGAATCGTATAATAAAACTTTCTGTCCCGGCTTGAAAGATTTTCGAAAAATCGTTCTATCATGGCGAGCCTTCAACCTTTCCTTGTGAAGTTTAGCATTATCGTATGCATCTCGACGGTTTTCTTCCAGTTCCGCCAACTGGAGTTTCTGGAGATGACCTCCCTCTTTAATGTCGAAGTTTAATGAGCATGTTGCCCAATATGCTTTGTGCTCGATTTTGACGGGAAGGTGACATGCCTTACCGTACACTAACCTATATGGGGACATTCCCAGATTTGTCTTGTAGGCGGTACGGTATGCCCAAAGAGCATCAGTCAGTTTATAAGCCCAGTCTTTTCTGTTGAAACTAACCGTCTTTTATAATATAAGCTTGATTTCACGGTTAGCCAACTCTGTCTGCCCGTTTGTTTGTGGGTGGTAGGCTAGAGCGATTTTGTGGTTCACCCCGTATTTCTTGAGTAGTGATTCCAAAGGCCTATTGCAAAAGTGTTTGCCTTGGTCACTTATTAGTGCTTTTGGGGTCCCGAAGCGCGATAGGATGTATTCCTTAAGGAAGGACATTACCGTTTTGTGGTCATTGCATCTCGTCGGTATCACTTCTACCCATTTTGATATATATTCCACAGCCAGGAGTATATATTCACAGTTGTTCGATTTAGGAAACGGGCCCATAAAGTCTATGCCCCAACAATCGAATATTTCAATTATGATGATGGGAGTTAAGGGCATCGAATTCCTTTTCGAAATTGTACCAAGCTTTTGACATCGTTGGCACGATTTACAAAAAGCATAGGCATCTTTGAACACGGTGGGCCAATAGAAGCCGCTGTGCAATACTTTATATGCGGTCTTTTGGGAGGCAAAATGGCCACTGCAGGCTTCAGAATGACAGGAGGCCAAAATTACAATTATGTCCTCATTTGGGACGCAACACCTGATGACCTGATCAGCACAACACTTAAATAAGTAAGGGTCATCGAAAAAGAAATGGCGTGCAAACGAAAGGAACCTTTTCTTTTCCTGATTTGACCAATGACTCGGGGTCTCTCCTGTAACAAGGTAATTTATTATATCTACGTACCAAGGCAAACTAGAGACAGCCATCAGTTGCTCGTCTGAGAATTCATCTTTTATTGGTACGGGCTCAGTGTTGTCAGTAAATGTCAACTGAGATAAATGATCGATGACCACATTTTCTACTCCTTTTTTATCCTTGATAGTGATATCAAATTCCTGGAGTAGGAGTATCCATCGGATGAGCCTCTGTTTCGCGTCCTTCTTAGATAGCAGGTACTTGAGGGCCGAGTGATCTGTAAAACAGACTATTGGGGACCCTATTAGATAAGACCTGAATTTGTCTAGAGCGTAGACTATTGCCAGTAGCTCTTTCTCAGTAGTCGTATAATTCATTTGAGCTTCGTTAAGTGTTCGACTGGCATAGTAGATTACATAAGGCTTATTATCCTTCCTCTGTCCTAGAACTGCGCCAATGGCATAGTCGCTAGCATCGCACATTAACTCAAACGGCAAACTCCAGTCGGGTGCCTGTATTATCGGTGCAGAGGTAAGGTGTTCTTTTAGTGCGTCAAAAGATGTTTGACAGTTTTCCGACCATTCAAATGGCATGTCTTTAGCCAACAGTTGACACAGTGGTCGGGAGATTGCACTAAAATTTTTGATAAAGCGACGATAGAATCCTGCATGTCCCAGAAAAGATCGGATGTCTCGAACTATACGAGGGACAGGTAGATTTGAAATTATATCGATTTTTGCTTTATCGACTTGGATACCCTTATCAGAAATAATGTGGCCGAGGACAATTCCCTTGGTCACCATGAAGTGACACTTTTCCCAGTTTAGAACTAAGTGTTTGTCCTTGCATCTCGCTAACACATTCTCAAGGTTTTCTAGGCAGTTATCAAAACTATGGCCAAACACTGAGAAGTCGTCCATAAAGACCTCGAGTGTCTGTTCGACCATATCACTGAATATGGTTAACATGCACCGCTGAAAGGTGGTAGGTGCATTGCATAAACCGAAGGGCATACGACGGTAGGCGAATGTACCGAACGGACAAGTGAAAGTTGTCTGCTCCTGATCTTCAGGAGCAATTTCTATTTAGTTATAGCCGCTATATCCGTCCAAGAAGCAATAAAATTTATGACCCGTCACTCTTTCTAGCATTTGATCCATGAATGGCAATGGAAAGTGGTCTTTTCGGGTCACAGTATTTAACTTTCTGTAATCAATACACATCCGCCATCCAGTGGGGACGCGTATTTGTACTAACTTGCCATCTTTGTTTGGGATAACTGTTATACCAGACTTTTTGGGCACCACCTGGGTTGGACTAACCCAAGAGCTATCAGAGATAGGATATATAATTCCAATGTCCAGAAGTTTTAGGACTTTATTTTTCACGACTTCTTGCATATTGGGATTCAGTCGCCTTTGCATTTGTCGTGAAGGTTTGGCGTCTTCTGACACGACAAAATAGTTGTGCGCTCTTGTGCAACACCCAAGTGTAGGTGATCGTGTAAGTAATACTGGATAAATCCAGGTTGATCCCACAGGGAAGGAATAAGAAGAATGTCTACTAAGTTATAACCTAAAGAAAATGAAAATATTAATATATGGGTGGAGATTATACGAATCCTAATTAATTAAATTAAACTAAATAATAAACTAAAACTTATCGAAACATAAATAATTAAATTAATAAACTAAAGGTGTTGGAAATAAGAGAATCCACATCAATCCTAACCATCTACCATGCATATTCATTAATGTTCTATGGAGTTCATTCCTCTTTAACATTCCGTATTTTTCTAAAGATATAGAATCAATAGCCCTTTCATGACCAGGACTACATCATCACAGTTGATTTAAAATACTTGGAAGATGGTTTAAAACAATGGTTATTACTTGCACTCTAAATGGTGTTAGCATTCAAAGTGGTTTTCAAAAGTCATTGAAGAAAAAAAGCCTTAAGGCTTTAAGTTCTAAAAAACTGTTGTGACAAACTGAGCTTATTGGGACAATTTGATGATAGATTTCTAAAACAGAAAGTCATGGAATACTTAAAAGAATAATCTCAGGAATTAGCAAGTTCGATCGATCGAAGCGCTCTCGATCGATCGGACTGCATCATCCTTCAATCGATCGAAATGCCTTCGATCGCTTGACTATGGCCCTGGTTCGATCGATCGAAATACCTTCGATCGATCGAGCCTAGGTTTTCTAAAGATTGCATGGAAGAGGTTGGAAATCAATGTTTCATCACCTATTCCCAACGTCTAAACTATGGAAACATAATAAAACTAGTGCAGAAATAGTAAACTAAAGCAATCATAACAACTATATTAATAAACAATCAAATAAAGAAAAAGGAACAGAAAAACCTGGAAATCATCTGAAATAAACTTGTAATAAACATGAAACCAACTTGAATCTTTAGTAATCTTCAATAAATCAATGAAAAAGATGAATAAGAACATGAATCTAACCTAATCTACTCCTAATCTAACCCTAAAACTACCCTAAACTGCTGTTTTCTGCGTTCTGGAGCGTCCTCCCTTCGTCTGGCGTCAAAACGACTTATATATAGTGTTACCGCAGAGTTTACGCAACTTTTGGGTGAATATAAAGTTCGATCGATCGAGCTTAGTTCGATCGATCGAAGGTTCGATCGATTGAACTCTCCTCAATCGCTTGAACTTCTCTGATTTTGACAGCTCTGCGCACCGATGGGAGAATTGCCATAACCTTTTACTCGGACATCGGATTGACCTCCCGTTTGTGGCCACACGACCATAACTCAAAGATCTACATTTTATATCTCTGGGGAAATCTTCCAAATCTGAAGTCGTCATTGTCAAAATTGGCAATTTCTCAGCTGCTTCTGTTGTTCTCTTCACCAGAATCACTTTTCTTTAGCTCCACTTCATTGATTTACATCCTAATACCTATAAAACAATGCAAAAACATATATTTTAGCATTAACACAATAAAAAGAACATTGTTATTAGAATGCACCTAAATGTAGGGACTTTGGGGATAAAAGTATGCATAAAAGACCATGTAATACACTAGAAATATGCACTTTTCACCACGAATCACACCCCCCAACTAGCTCGTTGCTAGTCCCTAGCAATGAAGCGAACTACAACAGTGTTTATTTAACTCTGAAAATTAAAAATAAAAGAAGGTAAAAATCCTAAATCACTTTCGCAGGAATCACGATTGCATTTAGCGTATGCAACAAGCCTTTAAACCCCTAGGTTCCCCCTAGTGGACGAGTATTGTCTCGTGAGGGTTTGCAGTGAATCTACCCACAAAATTCATGTTTAAGGTAATGGTTCTCATTTAAATGTTTTCAAGAAATTTTTCCTCTCTCATTTAGCAATATAGTTAAGCTCAACAATCTCATGAAACTCTCTAGTAAGCCATAGCAATGCAACACACACATTACAGTTAATCTACTATCAAAGTCATTAGAATATTCCATACCTATTAATCTTCAAGTGTGTGTGTGAATGGACAACCAAAATACAAAACTTTAATTTCAAAGCTTGCATAACCTAAGATACTATCAAGACGTTTATTTTGACTCGACTCTCACTGGGATTACACTCTCAAGATGAAATTACTCCGAATTAGGTGTAATAATTGTCACTCATAATATGGAAGCTATAAAGAGTAAATGTAAATGGAAACAAAGGCTTCTCATATCTAAATTGAAAAACGAAAATTTTACAGTGAACAAAGTCTCATGAAAGGATACTTTTCACTAGAAGAGCGAGATACCGTGGAGAACCATCTCATTACCTTAACTTCAAATCCAATTACTTAGAATCATTAGGACTTTGAAAAAGAGGTGTTAGGTGAAAGAAATAGGCTCATGGTATTCAATTGGGTTAAAGGATGTGATTGGAATGTCGATTACAACTTTTCAAACTTTCCCACATCTCCAATCTCTCTCTTCTTCTTTTCTTTTTTTCTTTTTTTCTTTTTTTCTTTTTTTCTTTTTTTCTTTCCCACATACTTCTTTTTGTTATTATTTTTTTCTTTTCTTTTTTTTCTTTTTTTTTCGTTTTTCTTTTTTTTTCTTTTTTTTTTTTTTTTTCTTTTCATGCTTTTCTTTTTTCTTTTTCTTTTTTTTTTTCATCATTTTTTCTTCTTTGCCAACTTTCCCTTATTCACACTAACAAAGTTCTTGTCAATGCAACACATCCCAATCACTCCTAAATAAAGAACTGAGGCTTGAACTCTAATTTCGAGTTAGGTATTGACTTAAGGATTGTGAAGACAAGGCGATTATGATAAACTCAAGAGGTGAAATAAAGGAATATCATAGAGGTAGGCCAAGGCTATATTATCCATGTATGGTCAAAAGATGGCCTAAATCATCTTCTAAGTTCATAGGATTATTCATTTCAGCAATTTACGAGCTCTAAAGTTGGTAAATCCTGAACGTTCTCTTCTAGTGATCAGTGAAAATGAAGAAGAAAAATGAGACTTACAACGAATGAATACGCTTTTCAAAAAGTAAGAGTAATTTTATAAAACCTTCAAAAATAAAGGAATGGCACAAAAGCTCACTTGGGTTATTAGTCTCTACTACAGTCTCTCAAGACACCTAAGCTATGCTTACTAATCCATTTTAGCTAAGTACAAGGTTGTCACAATGTGCTCAAAGTTGTTTGAAGATTAAAAGGCATAAAACATACTATAACTAAGATAGTAAAGAAACTACCATAGTGTATCACATACTAGTAACATACAGAAAATAACACTAATGCATCATAACTAACTACATTTACTATGAGAGAACTACAAGAACCATTTTGTTATCTTTTGAAAACAATTAAAAATTTTATTAAAATTTTTATTGAAAATTTTAATTTACTGAGTCATGTTGCTAAGCAGGTATATTGATATTAAAGCATAAAAAGAAAGAAACGAGGCATGCAATGACTCACTCCCCCCAACTAAAACTAAACATTGTCCCCAATGTTCTAAACTAAGCACATGGACATGTAAAGTAAAGCGAGAGAAAGAAGAATGTTACCTCGAGGCATTAATATCCATACATATTTTTTATTTTCTTTTATTTCTTTGTTAAGTTACCTGCAAAATCATTAGTAGCAACAAGGAAAAAAAAATAAAGAATATACTAAACTACTCAGTAAATAAATTCGGTTAATCAAGATTTTTATCATATAGTAATAACCGAAATTTTTGAGAATCCTCCCAATGAAATAATTTAATAGTGAGAAGAATGTTGGGGTCCTCATAAAAATGCAACTCCCCCCAACTAATGTCAGGCTCAAGGTCAGAGGAGATGATGCAAAACCAATGGCTTCCAAAGTTATTGGGGACAGTTATAAGAGGAATACCACACTTTTTAGGAATTATATGCAATAAAATATCTTTGGTGTTGGCATTTCCTATAACAGCCTCTATTTTAATACAAGGAAGTGGCCACGGTTCGATAAAAGGGTTAGGGTCTAAGTGATGTTCTAATTTAGCTTCATTACCCTCCTCTTGTATTGGAACAGAGTCTATAGAGATATGATCATATGAATTGTATTTCTGTTCTATGTAAATAGTTTTGGACTGGACTTGGATAAATCTATCTATTTGAGCCTCAATGTCATTATTACTCAAGAAGGTCAAGCAGTCGAGAAGATTACTAGCTTCTTGTTGAAGTTTAAGATCATCTAAAGTGGGCCTAATATTTTCCAAGTCCTCTCTCACACAATTTTGAAATTTAGAATTTTGTGAAAAACATATGCTAGAATCCTTACCATCCCCTTCCACAACACATTCTATTCGTTCAATATTAGGGTACACATGATTTTCAAGCTCGGGATGAGAGCAGTGATTGATAGAGAGGATAGGTGATGGGCAACTTGGTGACACCACCTCTTCGGCCGAAAGAGGTGAGGGTTCATGAATATCACAGGAATCTAAATCGGATTTAGATTTTTCAATTATGTCCTCCCTAGGGTCACTATCAAAGGTAAGGGTAGAGTCAACAGGGGACTCATCCTTTCCTAATTGCGTGCAGTCACCTAAACTCTCATTATCTGTAAAAACCTTATTCTCATCCGTGTAACTCTCCTCACTATATGTGTCATCTATTGAAGTACTCTGGACCAAGAGACTGTGCAAATTTATCCAGGCAGTGAAGGAGTTGATATCTGGGGTTGTGTACTGAGGAGAAGATAATTCTACAACTTCATGCTCAATGGTTTGGTTTTGGAGTTCTTGTTGGGTTATCACTTTTGTGAGTGAGTTGTTAACCTCATTCGGTATAAACCCGTTATTGTCCTCTAATTCCATTCCATTGTTAGTGTCGTGAAATTCAGGTTGTAGTGTTGAAGGATTGGTATAGTCATATAAAGGTTGGCTAGCATATGCTTGTTGATATCTAGTTTCTAATTTATCTAGTGCACTATCTAGCCTTTTCATTTCACTAAGTAGCAATTTTAGCATACCATTATCCTCAACTTGGTTATTCTCCTCATTATTACTATATGAAGTTTCGTCCCATTGTTGTTGGTAGTAATTCCCATTCCATTGTGTTTGTGGACAAGACTCGCCAAAGAGAAAGTCTTGGTGCGTTTGGTAATCGTGGGAGCTACTATTATATTCTATGCTATCATTTTGGTTATATCCTCATTGCGGTTGATAGAACTCTCCATATGGAGGTTCATGATATGTTTGATAATTTGGGGGACTACCACTATTGTTTTCCCATTGTGGTGGTTGGTAGCACTCGGGTTGATAATGCGCGTCATAAGTGGGTGCTTGCCAACTTGGGAAATAACTATTTTGATTTTCAAGTGTGTACCTATTATTGGTGCTTATGTTGTATGGAGGGTAATATAGATAAGACATGTTTATCCAAAAATTTTACACAATAGAATTGTTATTATTTTTTTTTATCTTGTGAGAGAAAAAGTCCAAAGGTTTTTATTTTTATTTTTATTTTTATATTTTTTTTAAGAAAAAGAAGAAAAATGGAAATAACTTAGTAAAATCCTAACCTAGTTGCCTTCCCCGGCAACGGCGCCAAAAACTTGAGACGACTAAATAGTTGTGCGCTCTTGTGCAACACCCAAGTGTAGGTGATCGTGCAAGTAATACTGGATAAATCCAGGTCGATCCCACAGGGAAGGAATAGAAAGAATGTCTACTAAGTTATAACCTAAAGAAAATGAAAATATTAATATATGGGTGGAGATTGTACGAATCCTAATTAATTAAATTAAACTAAAACTTATAGAAACATAACTAATTAAATTAATAAACTAAATGTGTTGGAAATAAGAGAATCCACATCAATCCTAACCATCTACCATGCATATTCATTAATGTTCTATGGAGTTCATTCCTCTTCAGCATTCTGTATTTTTCTAAAGATATAGAATCAATAGCCCTTTCATGACCAGGACTACATCATCACAGTTGATTTAAAATACTTGGAAGACGGTTTAAAACAATGGTTATTACTTGCACTCTAAATGGTGTTAGCATTCAAAGTGGTTTTCAAAAGTCATTGAAGAAAAAAAGCCTTAAGGCTTTAAGTTCTAAAAAACTGTTGTGACAAACTGAGCTTATTGGGACAATTTGATGACAGATTTCTAAAACAGAAAGTCATGAAATACTTAAAAGAATAATCTCAGGAATTAGCAAGTTCGATCGATCGAAGCGCTCTCGATCGATCGGACTGCATCATCCTTCAACCGATCGAAATGCCTTCGATCGCTTGACTATGGCCCTGGGTCGATCGATCGAAATACCTTCGATCGATCGAGCCTAGGTTTTCTAAAGATTGCATGGAAGAGGTTGGAAATCAATGTTTCATCACCTATTCCCAACGTCTAAACTATGGAAACATAATAAAACTAGTGCAGAAATAGTAAACTAAAGCAATCATAACAACTATATTAATAAACAATCAAATAAAGAAAAAGGAACAGAAAAACCTGGAAATTGTCACACCCCGATTTTTGTAAAGCCAAATAATCAGCATAGAACTAAATCTAGACTACTATTCGACTGCCCAACTATCGGAGTGAACACCACGAAGCCCATCCTAATAAAAACTTTTTTAATGGAAAAAGATGTTCTTAGAAACCTAGCTAAAACATTTGTAATAAATATCCATTTAAGTTTTCAAAACAAAACCACCACATTTCCATTTAAAAAAAACACTCATGCGGTTCCGAAAATACTCAAATATATTTTATTAAAGCTACAACTACTAAATCACTTATATTGAAAAGCGAAAGCTGAATAAACATTTCTAAATTCTCATTGAGAATAAAAATCTTTTCATTTACAATTAAAGCTTTGAAAGAATAACCTCTATTACAACCTTTGGTCAGAACTACTAAACGTCCCAATACCAACTACAATAATGGCCCACAATGCCAAATAAATGAAAATACAACCAAATACAAACTACACTTCTACACAACTGCAACTCCAAGACATCAAAAACTCCACAGGAAATGTCCAAATACTAAACCTGCACAAGTGCATCCAACTACGTTTCATATAGAAACGCACCCGAATGCATAACACACTCGGGTCAGTCACATGACTGGTATGAGTTAAACAAAATAACAAGTCTTAGGGATCCAACTTGAACCCGTAGACAACAAATTACACTACAACACTCTTGGGCCAAGACAGGTAGTTCCACACACATATTTGGACAAAAGAGTAGTTTCCATTTATGTGGTGGCAAGTAGTTTCTTGCCCAAAAATCCAAAGCTACTACGAATTTCATACTTACCCATTACTTATGGTAAGCCAAACCTGTAATACGTTAGTGGGCCCACCATCCTGCAAATTGAATGATCATAAACCAAGCAAACAATTCCGTATACAAACCGTCCACATTCTAACTCAAACGTCGCATTCATTTTTCCACGCTTATCAGTCTTATGAAATAATCCATGTTCATTACTTATTAACTTTAAATTTATCTTTGCATTCCCTAGCTTCACCACTTGGCCACCCTCCATGGTACACCCACACATATATCCCATGTGTGCCCGGACATACTACCAACATCCACTCTGGTGCTAGTTTGGTTGGGGTATCAACCAAACCAGGTATACACACAGAAGGCCAGTCAATATGCCTAGACGTCTAACAAATAAGCCGAGCATAAGGCTTAGGCCAGCTTGATCACGAAGCCACTGGCAAAAAGGTACACTCAGCAAGTCGAGCTACCAAAAACAAAACATATCACACAACGGGGAGCGGTGAACACTAAGGAATTATGTTGCAATTATTGTTTATCGTTCGTATTATCCCAATAATTGTGAATTTCACGTTTATCACATAGTTCCGTCTCATCATAGTCTAATCACATCTCTAACTTTTAGATGCATTCTGATTTCTTACAATAAAGGGTTTTATCAATTAACCCATAATAATCTTCCCTCAATAATTTTCAATCAAATTACAAAATCCTCAATATACTATTCAACATATCTAATTTACTCATTTTTATTAAAATGACCACACAATAAGGTCAGTTATTTTAGGTGCAATAACCTCAACCCAACATTTAATATTAGCATACAAAAAGCACATAATAAGAAATCATATTCTCCAATTTTGCACGTTTAACTATATTGAAAACTGCTACTGTAATCTTAACTTTCTGCCCAAACGGTGCAGAATCAGGAAAAACTTAAAACACGAAAAGTGTGCAAAATCATGTTTTACATAAGACACGCGAACATAATGTTCAAATTCAAAGCCATGATTTTCTAATAATTTTCTGAAGTTTCTGCAACTGTTAAAATAAAATAAAAACGATTTTTTTTTTATTTATTCATTATCAAAATTATTCTCCTTTGTGCATTCATCAAATTAACTATCCACATAATCTATCCTAATACACCGAGATCACATTCATAAAATCACAAGAAGAAAAATAAATGTTTATATCAGTCCACAATAACAAATGGGGATCAACACACAATTTAAAACAAATCACCAAATTAACAAGAACTAATAGGATTCCCTAGTGTATACATATATATATACATATGTGTATATATATATACCCAAAAACAAATCTTTAACTCACCTAGTTCGATCCAAAATTGACAACCACGAATGCTCCGCGATTCCCCACGTGACCACGAACCCGGAATCCTTCTCCTTTCTCCTCCCTTTTCTTCTTCTTCTTTTCTTTCTCTTCTCTCTCTTTCTCTCTGTCTCTCTCTCTCTCTCTCTCACACACACACACACACGTCTGTTCTTTCTTTTGGGTGGCTAGGGTTTTTAATATAAGATATATGTACACTACACACACAACACATGTAAATAAAACACACAAAAATATATAAATCCCGTTTTTCTTCTTGTGGGCTCACAAAAGAGACCTATATGAGCCCAGAATGCAGTACAAAGTGTTAAAATGAGTAGCCTAATGGGTACCCATGACCCCGGTACTAAGTTTTAATGTTAATTACATTATTTAACACATTCGCGGGCTTGTAAACACTATATAACAAAAATACATATCAACCCTTCATTTTATTTTTTTAACAAATATAAATTAATAAAATATAACTTCCAAACTAAACGCGCTCACTCATGATTTAATTTATATGTCCACCAAACACTTAAAATTTTTCAAACACATGTCTTACATAGGCACACTCATATAATATTGCTAACTGAAAATAATAATTAAAATAATTATTTACATAGAAATTTTAGGGTTGTTACAGAAATAATCTGAAATAAACTTGTAATAAACATGAAACCAACTTGAATCTTCAATAATCTTCAATAAATCAATGAAAAAGATGAATAAGAACATGAATCTAACCTAATCTACTCCTAATCTAACCCTAAAACTACCCTAAACTGCTGTTTTCTGCGTTCTGGAGCGTCCTCCCTTCGTCTGACGTCAAAACGACTTATATATAGGGTTCCCGCAGAGTTTACGCAACTTTTGGGTGAATATAAAGTTCGATCAATCGAGCTTAGTTCGATCGATCGAAGGTTCGATCGAATGAACTCTCCTCAATCGCTTGAACTTTTCTGATTTTGATAACTCTGCGCACCAATGGGAGAATGGCCATAACGTTTTACTCGGACCTCGGATTGACCTCCCGTTTGCGGCCACATGACCATAACTCAAAGATCTACATTTTATATCTCAAGGAAAATCTTCCAAATCTGAAGTCTTCATTGTCAAAATTGGCGTTTTCTCAGCTGCTTCTGTTATTCTCTTCACCAGAATCACTTTTCTTTAGCTCCACTTCATTGATTTACATCCTAATACCTATAAAACAATGCAAAAATATATATTTTAGCATTAACACAATAAAAAGAATATTATTATTAGAATGCACCTAAATGTAGGGACTTTGGGGATAAAAGTATGCATAAAAGACCATGTAATACACTAGAAATATGCACTTTTCACCACGAATCATCTTCCTCCAGATATATCTTATGGGTGCAAATAGATGGGCTGATGCCTTTTAGGTCGGCAATAGTCCACCCCAATGCTCCCTTGTGCTGTTTGAGTATTTGAATTAACTTATCCTCTTGTTCAGAGTTCAATGTGGATGAGATTATCACAGGATAAGTCTTTTCAGTCCCTAGAAAAGCGTATTTGAGCTCTTTTGGAAGATCCTTTAATTCTAAATCGGGAAACTGAAAGTTCGAAGGCATGGTTAACATTATTTTTGGAGGTAAGGGTTCATATGGTGTGACACACATGCATTCAGCTCTATCTTCCTCTTTAGTTTCCATCATGAGGCAGTCATGATTTAGAGCAGCATCCAATGGGGTAGAATCATTAGGCTGATAAGTAGCGTCAAATTGTGACACAACTACCTCCAAAGGATCTTTGTATTCTACAAGATCAGCCTCGTCTTTGATGACCGTTTCGATGAACTTAACTTCTTCTTCGTCCTCGTATTCTTCAGGTCGAGGATTTGAAAAAATCTTGACATTTAAAGTCATGTTCCAGAATACGATGGTCATGATACCACTTCTTATTTTGATTGTGGCATCAATGGTGTTGAGGAATGGACGTCCAAAAATTACCGGGATTTGTTAACATGGATTAGACATATGTTCGGTGTCCAGAATCACAAAATCGACCGGAAAGATAAATGTATCTATCTGTATCAGAACGTCATCCAGTAGTCCCCTAGGATATTTGACCGACCTATCTGCCAATTGCAATGCAACTCGGGTAGGTTTGAGTTCACCCAACCCTAGTTGTTTATATACTGAGTATGACAGCAAGTTTACGCTAGCTCCTAGATCAAGGAGTGCATTGTCTATCCTTTGATTCCCAATCCGACACGAGACAGTTGGGGTGCTAGGGTCTTTAAGCTTTGGAGGCAATTCATTTTGGATGATTGCACTTGCTTGGTATGCGATATAAGCATGTTTCTTCACACTTTGCCTCCTCTTGACCATGCATAAATCTTTTAGATACTTAGCGTAGGCTGGCACTTGTTTGATTGCATCAAGGAGCGGGAGATTAATTTTAACTTGTTTAAATAACTCCAAGAATTCCTGATTCTTTGCCTCGTGTTGAGGCTTCTTGAGCCTTTGAGGGTTAGGCGCGGGAAAAGGGCAGTTAGGTAATTCATCCTTGATAGGCTCCTTTCCAGGCCTTCTCTCAACTTCCTCTACTTCTTTAGGAGTGTCCTCATTTGATTCTAATGCTTTGTTATTAGTAGATAGCTCCTCCTTTTGAGTAGATGGTTTACTTTTATCCACCACTTCATCCTCTTCATACTCTTTAGGGGTAGAGAGAGGCGTGTTTTCACCTATGACCTTGCCGCTTCTCAGAGTTGTCACGGCTTTGGCATGTTCGTGGTTATTGGGACCATTGTTGAATCCCTTAGGGTTTGGAAGTGGTTGAGCAGGAAACGTACCACTCAAACCCTCTTGTCGTGCATCCATTCTCTCTAATATCGCGGACATTTTACTCATTATTTGAATTAACTGTTGTGTTAAATTCGCGTTAGAGAATGGATCTTCCTCTTGTACCTTTTCGTGAGGTAGCACGTAAACATTTGGCTGTTGATTATTAGAGGGCTGAGCATTGTTGTAGTTATTTTGATGGAATGGCTGGGACTGCCTGTTGTATTGCTCTTGATATTGATTATTGTTGTTGTAGGGCTGTTGTTGTTGAGATTGGTTTTGGGTCCCAGCATTTTTTTCCAATCAAACCCGGGATGATTCCATCTATTGTTATTATTTTGGGAATTATAATTGTTGTAGGAATTCCCCACCCCCCCAATACCCTTGCATGGCATTTATTTCCATGGGGGGTTGTTCTTGAAAATACGGCACATTGGGACAGTATTGATTAGTGTGTCCCAGCATGTTGCATGTGCCGCATGGTTCTTCAGGCAAAAACAGCCTAGAACTCTCTCCTTTCATTCTCAATTCTTTCATTTCTTCACTAGTTCTTCATACTTATTCATCAGATGATCCTCACTTTTTAGTTGGTATAAACTTTTCTCTTCCACACAGGATATCTGTGAGCGTGGGACATCGTCTGAATTTGACCACTCATGGGCGTGCTCAGCTAACCACTCAAACTGAGCTTCAGCTTCATCTGTGTTTTTGCGAAGGAATTGCCCGGAACTCATGGTCTCGACCAATTTCTTAGTTTCACCGTTTAATCCTTCATAAAAGTAGCTTATGGTTCGCCATTTCTCGTACCCGTGATGTGGGCATGAGAGTAGCAAATCTTTGAAATGCTCCCAAGTTTGGGTGAAAGTTTCATTGCTCTTTTGTTTGTAAGAATTTATTTGTCGTTTAAGCTCAGTGGTCATGCGAGGTAGAAAGAATTTCTTTAGGAAAGCAGTGTTCATCGCATGCCAAGTGTAGATTGAGTTTGGCTTTAAGGTGAGTAACCACGCTTTTGCTTTATCCTTTAGAGTGAAAGGAAATAGCATTAGACGTGTTACGTCTACAGGACAATTTTGTGAGAAAGTTTTACAAACATCCTCAAAGTCCTTGACATGTAGATACGCCTTCTCGCTCTCCATTCCATGAAAGGTAGGAAGGATTTGAATCATTCCATTGAGAAATTAAAACTCGCCCGCATGAGGTGGAATGAGAATACAAGAAGGTGTAGGCGCGTGTTCAGGTGTCATGAGATCGCACAAAGGACGAAGTGAATCGTCGATTGGTACAACCACATTATCACCGTTTTCACTTTAATTATCAGCCATTGAATCAATAGGTGTAACTATGGGATTAATAGAACTAGATGAAGCGGATGAATAGAGTGGGTTTCCGTAAATTCCTTCGATGGAATTATCGAACATAAAGGGAAGGACCTTAAGTAGTTTTTAATCTAAAGAACGAAAGAAAAAGAAAAACAGAAGGAGATAAGGATGGATTGAGGTAATCTAAGCGTTAGCTTGTCGCTTTTCTCGGCACCGGCGCCAAAAACTTGACACAAGAATTTTTTCTGTGTGCGCTTGTGTGCTAAGTGTGGTAATCGTGCAAGTAGTAATTTGGTTAAGTCCAGGTCGATCCCACAGGGAAGGTGTTAAACTAAAAACCTAGATTAATCTCAAAAAGGGAAAATAAAAATCAATATTTTTAAGAAATGTAGAACACGAAGTTCCACGGGTTATCAACTACTAACGATAAAACAATTAAACTAAATTAAACTAATGGCTAATTAATTAATTAAGACGATGTTTCAAAACATTTCTCTTAATAAAAGGGAATGTTGGGATCACACGAATCCACCGCGACCTAGCCATCTACCATGCAGTTACGTTGAAGCTCAATAGAGTACACTCTCTACAGTATTCCGTATTTCTCTTAGGATAAAGAATCCATAATCCTTTCATGACCGGGACTATGTCATCACAATTAAATTTGAAATACATGAAAGCGGTTTAAAATAATAGTTTAGACTCGCACCCACAATGGTGTTAGCATTGAGGGTGGTTTGCAAAATGTATTGAAGGAAAATACCTCAAGGCTTTAAGTTTACAGACTGTTTTGACAAACTGAGCATTTGGGGACAATTTGATAACAAATCAGTAAAGCAGAAAGTCTAGGAATACTACATAGGTTGTTCTCAAGAATCAGAGAGTTCGATCGATCGACGCGCTTTCGATCGATCGATCGAACCTCATCATCCCTCGATCGATCGAACTGACTTCGATTGATTGACTGCATCTCTGTTTCGATCGGTCAAACTTTCTCGATCGATCGAGCACAGGAATTATTCTGCTGTATGGCAGAGGCTTGAGATCACAATTTCATCGCGATCTCCAACCTGGGGACTACTCAAACATAGTCTGGAGTGTCACAGATGCGTTTTTAATGTAAAAGTTCATTAAGGATGCGTTTGGTTGTGATTTTAACATGAAAACTATGTAAACTAATGGTGTGAACTTATTTAGCATGCACTACTATGAGTTTAACAGATTATACTACTACAAACTATAAACTGATTATAAACAAACTGAAATAACAGAACCTGAGATGATGTTTTAAGATCAAATCACTTGAAAATCCAAGAACAAGCAAGAGTATACTTTGAAACCTACCAAAAAAAATCAAGAAAAACTCTCTTCTCTCTTTATAAAATAATAAAAACTAAAAGTGGGCGTCCTTTTCGATGCGAGTACAGCTCATATATATAGATAAACCTATAGCTAGGGTTTTAACCAACGTTCCCACAGCGTGCGCGTATGATCTGATAAAAGCCATGTTCGATCGATCGAACATCTCTCGATCGATTGAACTTCTGGGATCTTCGATTGTTTGAACTTCTCTCGATCGATCGAACCCTCGATCGCTCGAATCTTCCTCGATCGCTCGAACTCTGTGCTTCAGTTTTGAAGTGTCTTCTTTAAAACCCAGCACTTCGTTTTATCGTTATCTTCCAATTCCCCACACAGCACGGTAATCTGCACAAACTACAGCTAAAACAAACAACTTATCGCAGATTAATCATAGTGTGTGAGAACTGGCATTGTAATTCAAACTGCAGATAAACAAGGGAATTGTAAACTAAATTAATATATTTTCTTCTTTTAGTGCGGTACTATTTTACAAATACCCCCGCTTATCATTGGACACCACTCCTTACCAAGGGGTGGACTCTGATTACTGGGACATCATGCCTGATGCTGCCGAAGGCGCTGCTGTCGATGCCTAGGGAGCCGCTGTCGTGGCTGAGGGTGCCGCTACCCCGGCGAGCCAGGAGGGAGGTGTTGCCCAGAAATGGCATACTGGAGGGGAGACTGAGGAGAGTGTGGATGTAGTCGATGTAGACGACTCCTAGCTTCCCTCCTTTTGCTTCTTGTTCTCTTTTTTTTTTTTTTTTTTGGGGGGGGGGGGGGTTGGTGATTAAGTCACAATCAAGTTCTTATTTAACCCTATTAAAAACGTAGTATGTTGGAAGTAGGGTGTCGAGTCCACAGGGATTGATACAAGAACAACGTTTGGGGAGTTTAGTAACTAATTATAATGCTCAAAAGAAAGTAATAAGAAAAGATGATGAAAAGGAATAAAAATGACTTTGCGTCTTGCGGCTTTTTGTTTGGTTTTTGGAGGAGAAAATGATAAATAAAAACTAATCTAAAAAGTAATAGGTTGGGATCATTCCCCCCATCTTGGGTCACAATAAGATGAAATGGACTAGTGTTTCAAGCACATTCTAAGGTAACATTTCATTGTGGCATATTATCAAACACACGGAGTGCATCTATGTGAAAATGAAGGAAGCTTTGAGATTTCCATAGAAACGGATTTGAAGCTAACGTTTGACTATCAAGGATGCATGACATACAAGATGAAGCCTCTATGGCTTCTAATCCGAATGATTTGTCCACCCTACACTAACTAATCTACTTGGTGGACAAATCACATATGAAGCCTTCAAAAGATAGTATTTACAACCCAAGAGTTTGAACAATCAAAGATGCTTGACATCCAAGATGAAGACCCCAAGTTATAAATCCCACACACAACATTTATCAAACACATGGAGTGCAAAACACAAGGTTACATAATATTCCATATGAAATACATAGGGTAGGATTCAAAGTCTAAGTTTTAACAATCATAGTTGCAATACAAATAAGATGAATTCCTTAGTTTTGAATCCTACACAAATGGACCCTAGAAATGCTACAACGTTAAATCCAAGAGCTCATGATCCATAACCTAAGTAATTTAACTAATAATAGAAAACATAGCAATATCATCAAAAGAGAAGAGATAGAAAATATACCTAGCCATTAAAACTTCAACCCAAGCTTCAAGTTTATACAAATGAAGAAGAAATGGGAGGGAACCCACAAAAATGAGAGAAGAAGGAGAAGAATGTTGGAAAAAAAATACAAGATATATGATAACCCTCAAAATCTCTATCTCTATCTATTTATCTAAAACCCACACAATGGCAAACTTGTAAATAAAAGAGAGCAGTCTTCAGCAGTCGCGGATCGATCCAAGGCAAAAAGCTGGATCGATCCAATTCTTTAATTCGACGTTAGAATCTTCAGCGAAACACGCGGATCGATCCGCGTTGAAAATCCGGATCGATCCGCATTCGGATTTCTGGGCAGAGAGTTCTATAAAACACGCGGATCGATCCAAGTGAAAGGGGCGGATCGATCCGCTCGGGTAGCTTTTGGCTTCTTTCATTATTCCTCACAAACAAGGCCTCCAACAATGCCTCAATTACCTATAAGAAAAATGGGTATTATTAGTAAAGAGGGAACATCAAGAAGAACAACAAACGCACAAATTCACCCATTAAATCTCCCGGTTTAAGTGATAATTCGTGTCCAATACAATAAAGAACATGTAGTCAAGAATGCAATATTGGGCACGAATCACACCCCCCAACTAGCATGTTGCTAGTCTCTTAGCAACAAAGCTAAAAAGCAAGAGATTCAAGAATAACCTTGTACGATAATTTATTTAAAATGGAAGATAAACCGTTCTTTCGTGGGGAACACGATTGCATTGAGCATATGCAACAAGCCGTTAAACCTCTTGGTTACCCGTAGAGGCGGAGTGCTGTCTCCGGAGGGTTCTTGGAATGATACCCACAAACATTTTGTTTCCTCACGATAGTTGCCCACTATCTAACGTCGACACTCAACATAGTCTCAAGAAATTTCAAAAGATTTTAGCACATGACACGCAAATCTAAAAAGTTCTCAAACTATCAAGATTATTAGATAAATTTCATTAAGCTCAATCTTGGATGCGTGTGTGGTGTGAAGTGCATAACTACAACTATCAAGAAGACGACAATGCTTTCATAATCCGAATTTCGTTTAAAACGCGCTTCAACTCAATTCTCACCGGTATTACACTCTAAAAATGAATCACTCGGAATGGTTAATACACTCGAGGCATGCGGGTAAATAGAGTAATGGAAATATGAATCAAAACCACGCACATGCAAATGATGAAAAACGTAAGCGTGAAAAACGAGTAAAAATTAATCTCATGAAAGATATTATTCACTAGAGGATGTGGAATAACTCTGACTACTTGTCACATCCGTTTCAAACTTTGAATCACACAATTTGAGGATCAACTACGACCTGGAGGGAGTTGTAAAGTGGGAAAGTGATATGAGGTGAAGGACAAGGGTAAATGAAGCGAGATGTTTGAGTACAAACTTGGGATTTATTGGAATGCATGGATACAGATGACCACAAGAGATGAATCATCCACAAATATTTCTTTGAAGCTCAAAAAGAGAAGTACAATTGACTATGAAGCTCTTTTTCTTTTTCTTTTTCTTTTTCTCTTTTTTTATTTTTTTTATTTTTATATATATATATATATTTTATTTATAATTTTCTTTTTCTTTTTCTTTGTACTCTCACAACAACATGGTTTAATCTCTTTTGCAACCTTACAAACACGATCTCATGCAAAGACATCCCACAAATGTAATTCAAACATGGATATGAAAAGCGTATGGTTAAGTGAAGGAAGGGTATGTGTGATTGAGGTTAGAAATGGTAAAAGAAAGGACCTAAAATCATTTTCTCGGTCAATGTGATTCTTAGTTCTCCACTACAATGACAGGCAAGCAAGAGTTTTGCATCCCACACAAAAAGATTCCTCTAATGAACAATCAAAGCAAGAAGATGAGATTATCTACGACTTATGTATGTTTTTCACAAAGAGAGAATTGAAGTATGTAACACTCAACAATGGAGAAAAGGATCTAAAGCTCACAAGGGTAAAGTCTCCACATATGTTTTAAACGATTTTCGGGTAATAATTGCATTAAACATTATCTTAATACAAGTAGTCATGCAACGTGCTTGATAATCCAAGATTTGAACTTCATGAAATTTACTATAATCAAGATAGTTATAGAACTAATGGGATTCAACAAGTGACGCATACCAATATCGAATGAAAACTCAAGACAAGCGTCATCGCTCGGCATTAGAACGAAGCAACTATACTAAAATCATTGAAAACTATTTTTTTTATTTTTATTTTTAATTTTTTTTTTATTTTTTTATTTTTTTTTTCATCTTTTCTTTTATTAACAACCAAAACATGCTTGGAGAATTAATGGCAAGAAGAAAAATGGAACATCAATATGATGGGTGAATATCCCACACCCCCAACTAGAACATTGCATTGTCCCTAATGCAAATGGTTTGAAACAAGGACAAAAATGAGTAGGGATAGAGTGATATCACCAACAAAAGGAGCGATCCCCGGTAAGCACAAAAATGATGTTCCTGCACATAAATCACTACCGAGCACATCAAGCAAATAAAAGAAGAAAATAAAAAGAAAAACAAAAACACAAAAGAAAAGAAAATGGAATGATAAGGAGATGATGCGGATGAATTTGAAGATTAGAATGTTGATTCTACCACTAGCCCAACATGCAAAAGAGAAAAAATATTCCTTTAAAAGAAGTGTTCTAGAAAGTTTGGCAAAATAATCAAACTTTGCATTACTAGACTATGACTCTACTTTGATTAACATGATTTGCCCACCTTACCACTAAATTACATTAACTAAACTACGTTAACTAAACTACGTGGTGGAACACATCACATTCTCTTGGATATGAGTCAAGCATCTTAACACAAAGCATAACTATCACCATAACAAGTAAGTGGTAAATTACTACACTATGCAACACCTTTGATTAGAATGACACATCCACCCTACATTAACTAAGCTACATGGTAGACAAGTCAACTTCTCTTAGAATGACTCATGTGCAACAATACACCACTTCTATTAAGCACAACTATGTAAGAAATCACGAAAATCAATTACATATGCCAAAAATTTAAAGAACAACAACCAAAGGAGATACTAGTACCTTCCCCATGCGAGACCAATGTGTCATCAACATCCTAGATGGAGGTTTAGCTCTTCAAGAGTAGCTAATCCTTCAAAACAAAGACAAAATAAAAAAATCAAATGCAAAAGCGCATATAATTAGAAGCTAAACAACTTAACGTTGTCGCCAATCCCCGGCAACGGCGCCATTTTGATTAAGTCACAATCAAGTTCTTATTTAACCCTATTAAAAACATAGTATGTTGGAAGTAGGGTGTCGAGTCCACAGGGATTGATACAAGAACAACGTTTGGGGAGTTTAGTAACTAATTATAATGCTCAAAAGAAAGCAATAAGAAAAGATGATGAAAAGGAATAAAAATGACTTTGCGTCTTGCGGCTTTTTGTTTGGTTTTTGGAGGAGAAAATGATAAATAAAAACTAATCTAAAAAGTAATAGGTTGGGATCATTCCCCCCATCTTGGGTCACAACAAGATGAAATGGACTAGTGTTTCAAGCACATTCTAAGGTAACATTTCATTGTGGCATATTATCAAACACACGGAGTGCATCTATGTGAAAATGAAGGAAGCTTTGAGATTTCCATAGAAACGGATTTGAAGCTAACGTTTGACTATCAAGGATGCATGACATACAAGATGAAGCCTCTATGGCTTCTAATCTGAATGATTTGTTCACCCTACACTAACTAATCTACTTGGTGGACAAATCACCTATGAAGCCTTCAAAAGATAGTATTTACAACCCAAGAGTTTGAACAATCAAAGATGCTTGACATCCAAGATGAAGACCCCAAGTTATAAATCCCACACACAACATTTATCAAACACATGGAGTGCAAAACACAAGGTTACATAATATTCCATATGAAATACATAGGGTAGGATTCAAAGTCTAAGTTTTAACAATCATAGTTGCAATACAAATAAGATGAATTCCTTAGTTTTGAATCCTACACAAATGGACCCTAGAAATGCTACAACGTTAAATCCAAGAGCTCATGATCCATAACCTAAGTAATTTAACTAATAATAGAAAACGTAGCAATATCATCAAAAGAGAAGAGATAGAAAATATACCTAGCCATTAAAACTTTAACCCAAGCTTCAAGTTTATACAAATGAAGAAGAAATGGGAGGGAACCCACAAAAATGAGGGAAGAAGGAGAAGAATGTTGGAAAAAAAATACAAGATATATGATAACCCTCAAAATCTCTATCTCTATCTATTTATCTAAAACCCACACAATGGCAAACTTGTAAATAAAAGAGAGCAATCTTCAGCAGTCGCGGATTGATCCAAGGCAAAAAGCCGGATCGATCCAATTCTTTAATTCGACGTTAGAATCTTCAGCGAAACACGCGAATCGATCCGCGTTGAAAATCCGGATCGATCCGCATTCGGATTTCTGGGCAGAGAGTTCTATAAAACGCGCGGATCGATCTAAGTGAAAGGGGCGGATCGATCCGCTCGGGTAGCTTTTGGCTTCTTTCATTATTTCTCACAAACAAGGCCTCCAACAATGCCTCAATTACCTATAAGAAAAAGGGGTATTATTAGTAAAGAGAGAACATCAAGAAGAACAACAAACGCACAAATTCACCCATTAAATCTCCCGGTTTAAGTGATAATTCGTGTCCAATACAATAAAGAACATGTAGTCAAGAATGCAATATTGGGCACGAATCAGTTGGTTCGGTTGGGGAGGCTACTATAACTGCCCCCCAAAGTCTGTAAATATTTTTCGTTTATTAATGAAAAAGGCCCTGCGAGGCCACCTTTTAACTATTCTTTACTTGATTGTATTTTGTACTTTATTGCCTGTGACCGACCGGTTTGTCAAATCCTATAGAAATCCCGCCCTTAGCGAAAGTTTTAGGATTGTGACGGTAGGAAGCACTTGGTCTTCTAAGGACCTGTTTTGAAGGTCTGGGCTAGTATAGTTAGCCCGGGGGCTAGCCCTGTTACCATCCGTTCGAGTTCTCTGGACGTTGTAGGTACACGGGACTGTTTGTTGGTGGCGTTGCATGCCTAGTCCCTAGTCATGTTGAGTGCCCGGTGTGATTACCTGTTTTGGTATAGAGTTTACCAATATCCCCCTGCCCCCCAAGCTTTCACTAAGGTGGGCGTTTGTGAGGGAGTGTCCATAGGGAACCGACTTGGAACATGGGTGGTTGCAGGGTCCTTTGAGGCTTGCCATCATTAGTTACCTAGGGAGATTAACCCCACATCGTTGGTTGAGGACCTAGGCGAAGCCGGTGCCTGGGGCGTGACCCCGAGGTCTTTTAGATGCCTGGGGTGTGACCCCGAGGTCTTTTAGGTGCCTGGGGTGTGACCCCGAGTTCTTTTAGGTGATCAAACACGGAGAAGAAATGCTTGGCAAAAAAGAGGAATCTTTTATTATGATGTAAGTAGAATTGCTCGGGAGGGCTACAAGATGCCTAGCCATCGTTGTGCCCACGTCTTACTGAAAGTACTTACGAAGATGCTATACGTTCCAGGGGTGAGAGAGGTCGTGTCCATCCAAAGTTTGTAACCAGTAGGTCCCGGGGCGATTGACTTGGGTTACTTTGTACGGACCTTCCCAGTTTGGCCCCAACTTTCCATGACTCGGGATTTTAGTAGACTAATTGGCCGCCTTGAGGACGAGGTCTCCCACCTGGAAGCTTCGATGCTTAACCTTGGTATTGTAGTACCGAGAAACCCGTTGCTTGTAGGCCACTACTTGCAAGTATGCCCGGTCTCTTTTCTCCTCCACCAGATCCAACCCCGCTCTAAGAGTTTCTTCATTGCCTTGTCCGTTGAAGGTTTCCACTCGGTACGTGGGCAACCCGAGCTCTGTTGGTACCACAGCCTCGAAACCATAGGTAAGTGAGAACGGTGTCTCCCCTATAGCCGCTCGGGGGGTTATTCGGTAAGCCCATAGGAGGGTCGGTAACTCGTCCGCCCAGAGGCCTTTAGCCGCCTCGAGTCTTGTCTTTATGGACTGTAAAATCGTTCGATTAGTCACCTCGGCATGGCCATTGGCTTGAGGATGCTCGGGAGAGGAGTAGTGGTTGGATATTCCGTAGCTCGAGTAGAATTGCCTGAATACCGGGGTATTACACTGTCTTCCATTGTCGCTGACCAAGACCTTCGGGATTCTGAACCTACTGAGGATGTTCTTCTCAACGAATCCTTCCATCTTCTTTTCAGTAATCGTTGCCAAGGGCTCGGCTTCCGTCCACTTGGTGAAATATTCAACTGCAATGACCGTGAACCTGACCTGACCTGACCTTTCCTGACCGGTAGGTGGCCAACGATATCAATGCCCCACTGGGCAAACGGCCAGGGATTGAGAATAGGTGTTTGGGGTTCTCCAGGATGGTTGATCATGGGCGAGTACCTCTGACATTTGTCACATTGCTAGATGTCCTCTCGGGAATCCCGGGCCATTGTCAGCTAGTAATAACCTTGCAACAGAGCTTTTCGGGGGAGTGTGTGGCTTCCAACGTGATTGTCGTATATTCCTTCATGGATCTCGTGCAAGATACTCTAAATTTGCGTGGGGTGAATGCACCGTAGATACGGGACGGTGTATCCTCTCTTGTAGAGGATGCCATCGACGAGGTGGTATCTGGCCGTCTGATACTTCACCCGGCGGGCTTCATCTTTTCCCTCTGGCGAAGTACCTGTCCTGAGGAACATCACGATCGGGTCCATCTAGCTGGGTCCTGGTTCGACAGGCTCGACCTCCAAGCCTGCGGAGCCGACCACATTGGGTTTGGGTAGATATTCAACCCTTATCCCCGGTAATTCTAACTCTGAGGATGAGGCGAGGCGGGCTAACCGGTCGGCCCTCGTATTATCTTTCCTCGGGATCTGAGTGACAAAGAGCCCCTTTAGTTTCTTCGAGACCGCTTGAACAAGAGACAGGTAAGCTATCATGTTGTCCTCCCGGGCTTCATACTCTTGATTCACCTGGTTAACCACAAGTTGGGAGTCACTGTATGAAATACCCTGTATTTTTTTGTAATGTATTATGTGAATAAGACCCTGTATGCTTCTTTTAATACTTGTTTGAGCCTGGCCTTACCCTTGGTATATTTTGGATACCAATCGATTGAACAGTTTTCCAATCGATTGCCTTATTTTGGATACCAATCGATTGAACTTTATCCAATCGATTGCTTATGTCAATCGATTGACACTTATGCCAATCGATTGGAGGCAGCTGGGCAGATCCTTTTGCTCTGGCTGGGGAGAGGCCACGTGAACACCTTCCCTCTATATATACCAGCCCATTTTGGGCGGATTTCTGTTTACAGAAATCAGAGAGAGTGAGAGGGAGAGTCTTGTGTGTGTATTATAGATATATACACTCATATATATATACACACATATATACATATATTTTTACACACACACACATATGGACTGAGAGAAAGAAGAGAAGAAGACCAGAGAAGAAAGAAGAAGAAAGAAGAGAAGAAGAAAGAAGAAGACAGAGCAGAAGAGAGAGAGAGGAGCCACCATTGGAGCTCCAAGCTTCAAAACACATTCCCAAACACGCCCATAACGTCTAAGGTGAGTTTTAAACTCACTTGGTAGCTTTATATTGGTGTTAGAACATGCTTGAATGAAGAAATGGAGAAGAAACCATGTATCCCCGTTTATATGTTGCTGGGCAGTCTTCACTGTGAAGAAGACAAAGTATCAATCGATTGGTACTCTTACCAATCGATTGACATCTTTCATGTTCCAATCGATTGACACTTTATGCAATCCATTGACATGGATTGTGATCCAATCGATTGAATCTTTTATCAATCGATTGATGCCACTTTTATACCAATCGATTGAACCTTCTTCCAATCGATTGATGCCACTTTTATACCAATCGATTGACCTCTATGCCAATCGATTGGAAGTTTCAGAATACTGTTTTTCTTATAATAACTGTTTAGTTGTTTGTTTACTGTTCAATATTTCCCAGCATGCTTTATTATTGTAATACAGACATGATAACGAGTTAATGCGACGTAGGATCATAGTAATAACTAGATTAATGGATAATGTTTATAACGTTAGATAACGGAATAGTCGTGAATCCTTTGGAGTTGACGTTCATTTCATTCAGAGTAGTCGGGCCACATTGGGATTGTCATGTATCAGAAATAGAGTTGAACTTAAGTAGGTTTGTTAAGATTCGGGAACCTTGCGTGGGCGGGCTTTGGTCGATCATATGTTCTTAAAACCGGTAGACAGACGAAGGTGTCTATGACTTGCGGTGAACCGGACCATTTGCCCTAAGATAGCCAGATGATCTAATCATATGTTCTTAAAAGCGGTAGACAGACGAAGGTGTCTATGACATGCGGTGGACCGTGATCACTGGTAGACGTCGCTAAGTCGTGGTATAGAATGATGTACTATTGTTTAAAGCGTTATATCCCTGACATGCGGTGAACTGTGCATATGTTCTTAAAAGCGGGGGATGGACTAACGTGGTATCCATGACATGCGGTGAACTGTGCATATGTTCTTAAAAGCGGTGGATGAGCAATGGTGTGTTATAGAGTTGAACTACTGTCGAGTCTGTTCCCCTATCTAGACGTGTTATCGGTCTTATAATGAGTAAGACATTAGTAATCGGATAATCGGTTTGATGTAAAGAAGTTACCCTCACAGAACTCTAACTTGTTTGCGGCTTATAACTTGTAATAACTTCAATAGTTGATACCCTGTTAGTATCTAACTCACTCAGCTTTCATTAAGCTGACGGCGTTTATGCCGCTGGACATTTCTACGTTCCAGCGCACCCTGGTTATGACTATACATGTGAAGGGCCTGCAGGATAGGACTACTATGCCGGTGACGGAGTCCCTGTGGAGGATTTCCCCGACGGAGGTCAGACCAAAGAAGACTACTACGCCGAGGACTACCTTTATGCCAACTGAAGACTAGACTATAATTGCAGCTAATTGTCTTTACCGTTTTAGAACCCCTTTTTGTAGTCAGGCATATGTTGCCTTGGCATTTGTACTTCCGCTGCCTTATATTTGATTCGAGACTCTGATATGTAATAATTAGTAACTTCTGTTGACTTTGTGATACGTTGTGATCAAAACCTAGACTTCATTCTTGTTACACTATTACTTCTTGTTGCTTAGTACTGCATGGTGTGGACAATCATGTGACTTCACCCGTCGCTGCCTTTGGACCCAAAAAGGAAATTTATTTTTCTCTATTTTTGCCGTTCCGGGGCGTGATAGGATTTTTGGTATCAGAGCCTAGGTTGTATACCTTTTCGCTCCCAGATTGTCCCACACCATCTGGTCCTAGAACCTTGAGATTCTATAGATGAGTATTAAGATTAGTTCTGACTTAAGATAGTCCCTTTTCAGGTAGCATGGCACCGCCGTTGTTCGTTCCAGACGAGTTCGGAGGACACTATGTGTATGAGAGGAGTATTGCGCCAACAGATCCAGAGTACTATGCCTGGAAGGTTATACAGAGAGCTATTGCAGAGACAGAGCGAGACATGCAGATCGAGCAGCAGAGATTTGGGACCCATGACCCAGAAGTGATGCGTCGGGAGATGATCTACCGCAAGGAGACCTTCAAACGCATCGAGGAGGATTCTCTAATGATGTTACGAGACCGTTCTTCGTACCAGGTTCTACTTGCAGAGGTTAGAGCAGCACCTCCACCCCCACCAGAAGAGGACATGGCTGATGCACCCCCAGTAGATGAGGATCCGGAGGGTGGTGATGAGAGCGATGGCGACGATGAGCCAGAGGATGACGATGAGGAGATGAAGGATGAGGAGGACGAGGACACCGATGACGAGGAGCCGGAGTATGATCCAGAGGAGGAGGACCCCGTGGACCCAGCCGGTATGGACGTGCCAGTTGGAGTAGATATTGTAGTTGCAGAGGGTTATCCGATAGAGGAAGATGAGGTAGCCGCAGACGATGATGCAGGTGATGATGCAGTAGTACCAGTCTTACTAGGAGGAGTTATAGCACAGCTGGCAGCTGAGTGGGCCGCAGAGATGGCTGCACATCCCTATGGATTTGAGATTGGAGCACCGGAGTTAGCACAGGCTATGGTACAGGTTGAGGCACTTGCAGCCGCATTTGATGCAACCCAGGCTGACATGGCCGCTGATGCAGGAGATTTGGGAGCTGTTGTGGAGCATGATGGATCCGAGCTGATTGAGGATGTTGTGATAGAGGATGAGGACATCATGGATGAAGACATGATGGATGAGGATGATGTTTTATCTAAGGTTGCTCCAGAGGACGAGGCTTCCATCTATGGATCCGATGTGGACAACTTTTGAGTCCAGTACCTTTAGGACTTAGACTTTTTACGTCTGACTTTAGGACATGTTGTCTGCTTACTTTTGACGCTTACATAGACAGCTATTGACCATAGCCTTTTTGTATAGGTAGCCACCAGTAGTGGTTTTGTGTATATCTTTCCTTTGTTTAGATCTTGTATAGGATCATGTACTACGCGGTACACAGATGATCTATTGTGTACTCCGCTGTACATCTTTTGGGTATATATATATGGCAGATCGTTTCTCTTGGTTATTTCTGTTATCATCTCATTATTATGTTATGGTTGTGATTTTGATTCATGTTATGCTTTCTGTTATTTAAGTATGATCATTTCCCCGAGGAGATTGTCAGCTAATCGTTAGATCCTTCATAGGTACACCTCACACGGATCACTATGGTGTGACCCACAAGGAACCAAGCACGACTGGGAGTACCCATTCCCGAGGGTATGGACCCAACTGGAGTCTTTGAAGCTTTCATGCAACGGATGGAACACATCGGCGATACCTACAATCATGCCACCAACGACAATGGCAACAACCACTTTGTCCCTCCAAGGCAGACATGTGATAAACTGTTGGAACGATTTCGTGGCCTGCGACCCGAGAAGTTCGACGGCATGGCAGAGTCCTGGAAAGCAGAGCAATGGATACGAGAGTTGGAGCTAATCTTTGAAGCCCTGGAGTGTAGTGAGCTTGACAAGAGACGTCTAGCCGCATTTCAACTAACTTACTCCGCCGCGGACTGGTGGGAGGCCGAGAGAGCCACGATTGGGATTGACGCTGCAAGGAGAATGCCTTGGGAAGCATTCAAGACTCGATTTCTCGAGAAGTATTTCCCTGAGGACGAAAGAGACCAACAAGAGAGGAATTTCCTGAGTCTAACCCAAGGAAACTGGACAGTCAGGGAGTATACTACACAATTTGAGCGACTTTCCCGTTTCGCTCCGCATATGATAGACACCTCCGCCAAGAAGGTCAAGCAATTTCACCAAGGACTCAACCCACACCTCCGGCACATGATGATAGGCCATCTGGGCCAGTCATTTGAAGGGATTGTCCGTCTTGCTTCAAGTTTGGAAAAGGATGCTTACCCTGTGCAAGGACCACAAGCGAATCGACCTCCACCCAGGACCTTCCAACCAAGGAACTTTCCCGCGCAATCATCAAGGAACAATCAAGGATGGAAACCTCAGACCAACAACTACCAGGGAACCAAGCGCACATGGGATGGGACAAGGAAGCCCCAAGCTAATTTTCCTCGACAACAGAATCAACAGCGAGGACCACCTCAGGCACAGCCCGTCGTCCAGCAACAGAACACTTATGGATGTTTCAACTGTGGAGTGCCCGGACATATTGCAAGGTATTGAACAGCCCCCAAGACCAACCGCCGTAATGACCTCGTCTGCCGCAACTGTAACAAGCCTGGTCACATAAGCAAGGATTATCGAGCACCACGTGGAGGCTACTATAGAGCGCCTGCTCAGGGACAGCAAGGACAGCAAGGACATGTTAGGGTGAATGCCATCATCCCTGACAATGCAGGGTATAATGCGGAGGAACAGCAAAACTTGGAAGGTACACTCATTTTATTTCACTGTCAAGTTAGAGCTTTGTTTGATACCGGTGTCGCCCGTTCTTTCATAGCTATTAAGATGGTGCGTGATTTGGGTTTGTTACCCCTGCACTTGAGCCGACCCTTAATGCCGTTTCACCCTTGGGAGTATCCGTTAAGTTAGGTAAGGTGTGCAAGGATTGTCCCTTGACACTAGAGGATAGGAATCTCCCAGCAGACTTGATAGTCCTGTCAATGTCTGAGTTCGACGTGATCCTAGGAATTGATTGGCTTACTAAGTATGGCGCTAACCTGGATTGTGTTAGTCGGACCATTGTCTTTGCGATGCCTGGTTGCCCGCAGATCAGATTTCAGTGCCAACCGTTGAGCGACATGTTTATCACGAGCTGCCTAGCCACGATTAAGACTTCAAGCACGGAGCTTACTATCAAGCAGATCCCCGTTATTCAAGACTTTGAAGATGTGTTCCGAAGTATCTCAGGACTTCCGTCAAAGAGAGAGATAGACTTCTGCATTGAGTTAGCACCCAGAACGTTGCCGATTTCCAAGACCCCGTATCGGATGGCGCCAATAGAAATGCTAGAATTGAAGAAGCAAGTTCAGGAACTTGAAGATTTAGGTTTTGTTAACCCGAGTACATCACCTTGGGGAGCACCAGTTTTATTTGTGAAAAAGAAGGACGGAGAGCTACGGCTCTGTATCGACTACAGGGAGCTGAATAAAGTCACGATCAAGAATAGGTATCCACTTCCCCGGATAGACGACCTGTTCGATCAACTACAAGGATCAAGGATATTCTCAAAAATCGATTTGCGTTCAAGATACCATCAATTACTAGTTCGGCTGAAAGATATACCGAAAACTGCCTTCAGGACGAGATATGGGCACTACGAATTTCTAGTGATGTCTTTTGGATTGACTAATGCCCCGGCCGTATTCATGGACCTAATGAATAGAGTATTCAGACCCTATCTGGATCAATTCATTATAGTATTCATTGACGACATTCTAATTTATTCAAGGACGGAAGAAGAACATAAGAAGCATCTATAAATTGCTCTACAGACTCTCAGAGACAATAGTCTGTATGCGAAATTCAGCAAATGTGAATTCTGGCTTCAGGAAGTTAAATTCCTGGGACATGTGATATCACAGGATGGGATTTCTGTAGACTCATCTAAGATCGATGCAGTCTTAAGCTGGAACAGGCCAACCAACGCGACCGAAGTTAGGAGTTTTCTTGGATTCGCTGGGTATTACCGAAAATTTGTGGAAGGATTCTCTAGAATCGCAGGACCGTTGACAAGCCTGACTAGGAAGGAGATGAAGTACGAATGGACTGATAAACATGAGGATGCATTCCGGGAATTGAAAGAGAGACTAACCTCAGCACCCGTGCTTGCGATACCTAAGAGTGGTGAACAATTCATAATCTATAGTGATGCATCACACCAAGGACTTGGTTGTGTACTAATGCAAGAGGGGAATGTCATCGCATACGGATCAAGACAATTGAAGCCGCATGAGAAGAACTATCCGACGCACGACTTGGAACTAGCTGCAATCGTGTTCGCCCTGAAGATTTGGAGACACTATTTGTATGGAGAAAAGTTTGACTTGTTCTCAGATCACAAGAGTTTAAGGTACCTGTTCTCTCAGAAGGAGTTGAACATGCGACAACGGAGATGGATGGAGCTACTCAAGGACTACGACTTCTCTTTGCAATACCACCCGGGTAAAGCAAATGTTGTAGCCGACGCTCTAAGCCGGAGGCCACGCCTTTTGGTTGCTTCGATTTTGATTAAAGAATGGCGAGCAATGGAGACGTTAGCCGAATTCGACCTTCGACCAGTGGAATCAGGAGAAGGACAACACCTTGGATGTCTTGTTGTACAACCGACTCTCATCAGCCGCATCTTGGAAGCTCAACAGTCAAACGAGGATTTCAAGTTATGGTTTGCCAAGATGTCCGCAAAGGAACCAGAGATATGGAGTATTAGTCTGGACGGAGCACTGAGATGCAAAGGTAGACTCTGTGTGCCAAATGGCGATGGTCTCAGGAAGAACATTTTGGACGAAGCACACAAGTCAAGGATGACTATCCACCCAGGAGGAAACAAGATGTATAAGGATTTGAAGAGAAACTTCTGATGGGAAGGAATGAAGCGAGAAGTGGCCGAGTATGTATCACAATGTCTTATTTGCAAACAAGTGAAGGCAGAGCATCAGAAACCACCTGGACTCCTACAACCGCTACCGATTCCCCAATGGAAATGGGAGCACAAAACCATGGATTTTGTGGTTGGATTGCCGAAGTCTCAACAAAACCACGACGCTATTTGGGTAATAGTGGATTGACTCACCAAGTCAGCACATTTTATCGCCTACAGCATGACGCACCCTGTTGAAAGATTGAGCCGGATGTATCTACAGCAAGTAGTGCGACTGCACGGTGTACCTGTCTCAATAGTTTCAGATCGGGATTCACGCTTTACCGCAGAATTCTGGAAGAGCCTTCAGACAGCAATGGGAACTTCATTGAATTTGAGTTCAGCCTTTCACCCACAGACAGACGGTCAGATCGAACGAGTCAATCAAGTGATGGAGGATATGTTGCGAGCCTGTGTCGTTGAATTCGAGAGTTCATGGGAGACGCATCTACCTTTGATCGAGTTTGCCTACAACAACAGCTACCACACGAGCATAGGGATGGCGCCGTTTGAAGCCTTGTATGGAAGACCTTGCCGATCGCCGCTATGTTGGGCTGAAGTCGGAGATACTCAACTACTTGGGCCTGAGATGATCCGAGAAACCAGCGAGAAGATCTAGATTGTACGAGAGAAGATGAAGACAGCGCAATCCAGACACAAGAGCTATGCCGACAAACGACGGAAAGATCTAGAGTTTGCAGTTGGAGATCATGTGCTACTTAAAGTCTCGCCAGTTCGAGGTATCGTCAGATTCGGACAGAAGAAAGGCAAGCTATCGCCGCGATTCATTGGACCGTTCGAGATCCTAGAACGTGTTGGGAAGGTTGCTTATCGACTTGCATTGCCGCCAAAGATGTCAGGAGTGCACAACGTTTTCCACATCAGCATGTTGAGGAAATGTGCCCACAACCCAACGCACGAGATCAATTTTGAAGATATCGAGGTGAACGAGAACGTGACCTACAACGAAGGACCAGTGCGTATTCTAGACCGAGGAGTGAAGAAGCTCAGAAACAAGGATATTCCGCTAGTGAAGGTTCAGTGGAAGCACCACGACGAAGGAGAAGCTTCATGGGAGCTGGAGTCAGAAATGCGAGAGAAGTTTCCATTTTTGTTTTAACCCTGTTTGTTTTGGATTTCGAGGACGAAATCTTTAATGAGTGGTGGATGATGTAATACCCTGTATTTTTTTGTAATGTAATATGTGAATAAGACCCTATATGCTTCTTTTAATACTTGTTTGAGCCTGGCCTTACCCTTGGTATATTTTGGATACCAATCGATTGAACAATTTTCCAATCGATTGCCTTATTTTGGATACTAATCGATTGAACTTTATCCAATCGATTGCTTATGTCAATTGATTGACACTTATGCCAATCGATTGGAGGCAGCTGGGCAGATCCTTTTGCTCTGGCTGGGGAGAGGCCACGTGAACACCTTCCCTCTATATATACCAGCCCATTTTGTGCGGATTTCTGTTTACAGAAATCAGAGAGAGTGAGAGGGAGAGTCTTGTGTGTGTATTATAGATATATACACTTATATATATATACACACATATATACATATATTTTTACACACACACACAGATGGACTGAGAGAAAGAAGAGAAGAAGACCAGAGAAGAAAGAAGAAGAAAGAAGAGAAGAAGAAAGAAGAAGACAGAGCAGAGGAGAGAGAGAGGAGCCACCATTGGAGCTCCAAGCTTCAAAACACATTCCCAAACACGCCCATAACGTCTAAGGTGAGTTTTAAACTCACTTGGTAGCTTTATATTGGTGTTAGAACATGCTTGAATGAAGAAATGGAGAAGAAACCATGTATCCCCGTTTATATGTTGCTGGGCAGTCTTCACTGTGAAGAAGACGAAGTATCAATCGATTGGTACTCTTACCAATCGATTGACACTTTATGCAATCGATTGACATGGATTGTGATCCAATCGATTGAATCTTTTATCAATCGATTGATGCCACTTTTATACCAATCGATTGAACCTTCTTCCAATCGATTGATGCCACTTTTATACCAATCAATTGACCTCTATGCCAATCGATTGGAAGTTTCAGAATACTGTTTTTGTTATAATAACTGTTTATTTGTTTGTTTACTGTTCAGTATTTCCCAGCATGCTTTATTATTGTAATACAGACATGATAACGAGTTAATGCGGCGTAGGATCGTAGTAATAACAAGATTAATGGATAATGTTTATAACGTTAGATAACAGAATAGTCGTGAATCCTTTGGAGTTGACGTTCATTTCATTTAGAGTAGTCGGGCCACATTGGGATTGTCATGTATCAGAAATAGAGTTGAACTTAAGTAGGTTTGCTAAGATTCGGGAACCTTGCGTGGGCGGGCTTTGGTCGATCATATGTTCTTAAAAGCGGTAGACAGACGAAGGTGTCTATGACTTGCGGTGAACTGGACCATTTGCCCTAAGATAGCCAGATGATCTAATCATATGTTCTTAAAAGCGGTAGACAGACGAAGGTGTCTATGACATGCGGTGGACCGTGATCACTGGTAGACGTCGCTAAGTCGTGGCATAGAATGATGTACTGTTGTTTAAAGCGTTATATCCCTGACATGCGGTGAACTGTGCATATGTTCTTAAAAGCGGGGGATGGACTAACGTGGTATCCATGACATGCGGTGAACTGTGCATATGTTCTTAAAAGCGGTGGATGAGCAATGGTGTGTTATAGAGTTGAACTACTGTCGAGTCTGTTCCCCTATCTAGACGTGTTATCGGTCTTATAATGAGTAAGACATTAGTAATCGGATAATCGGTTTGATGTAAAGAAGTTACCCTCACAGAACTCTAACTTGTTTGCGGCTTATAACTTGTAATAACTTCAATAGTTGATACCCTGTTAGTATCTAACTCACTCAGCTTTCATTAAGCTGACGGCGTTTATGCCGCTGGACATTTTTACGTTCCAGCGCACCCTGGTTATGACTATACAGGTGAAGGGCCTGTAGTAGAGGACTACTATGCCGGTGACGGAGTCCCTGTGGAGGATTTCCCCGACGGAGGTCAGACCAAAGAAGACTACTACGCCGAGGACTACCTTTATGCCAACTGAAGACTAGACTATAATTGTAGCTAATTGTCTTTACCGTTTTAGAACCCCTTTTTGTAGTCAGGCATATGTTGCCTTGGCATTTGTACTTCCGCTACCTTATATTTGATTCGAGACTCTGATATGTAATAGTTAGTAACTTCTGTTGACTTTGTGATACGTTATGATCAAAACCTAGACTTCATTCTTGTTACACTATTACTTCTTGTTGCTTAGTACTGCGTGGTGTGGACAATCATGTGACTTCACCCGTCGCTGCCTTTGGACCCAAAAAGGAAATTTATTTTTCTCTATTTTTGCCGTTCCGGGGCGTGACACTGTATCCTTGCACTTGCTGTGCTCCCATTGATGCAGCCAACTGCAGCCCAACTAGTAGGGTTTCATACTCGGCCTCATTGTTAGAGGCGCGAAAACCAAACCTTAGCGTATATTCCAGTTGAATCCCATCTGGTGTGGTCAGGATGACGCCTGCCCCGCTGCCCCACTGATTGGAGGACCCATCAACATATAGGACCCAAGTAGGGATGTCGGGCACAACCCGGGCGGTAGTTCAGGAGAAGTAAGGTCCTCCACTGGGTCTTCAGGGTACGTGAACTCCACGAGGAAGTCAGCTAAGACCTGTCCTTTAATCACCGTCCGGGGCCTGTAAACCACCTCAAACTCCTCTAACTCCAATGCCCATTTGATGAGCCTTCAGGATGTTTCAGGCCTGTATAATATCCGGCAGAGAGGCTGATCTGTGAGGACCACGATGACGTGGGCCTGGTAGTACGGGCGGAGGTAACGAGAGCAAAGGCCAATTTCTCGATGCGAGAGTATCGACTTTCGGCCCCCTGGAGTTCCCGGCTGGTGTAGTAAACCGGGAATTGAATCCTATGCTCTTCTCAGACCAGTGCCGAGCTTACCATTGATGGTGATACTGCCAAGTACACGAACAATTCCTTATTCAGCACAGGGATCGAGAGTAGATGGGGCAATGATAGGTACTTCTTGAGTTCTTGGAACGCTTCCTCGCACTCCTCTGACCATTAGAAGGCCTTGTGGAGAATTTTGAAGAACGGAAAGCATCGGTCAGTTGCTCAGGAAATGAACCGGTTTAGAGCAGCAACCCGTCCGGCCAGACTCTGTACTTCTTTGGTCGATCAGGGTAACCGCATGTTGATTATTGCTTGGATTTTTTTAGGGTTTGCCTCGATCCCACGTCTACTGACCACGTGCCCCAGGAATTTCCCGAATGCTACTCCGAAAGTGCACTTGGTCGGGTTCAACCTCATCTGATACTTTCATAAGATGCTAAAGGCCCCGACCAAGTGCTCGAGATGATTGGACTCCTCCTGGCTTTTTACCAAAAGATCATCAACATAGACCTCCATTGACTTTCCGATTATATCCTTGAACATGGAATTGATGAGGCGTTGATAGGTTATCCCGGTGTTCTTAAGGCCGAAAGGCATTACTTTGTAGCAATACGTCCCTTGATCAGTAATGAACAAAGTCTTCTTCTCGTCCCCGGGGTACATACAGATCTAGTTGTACCCTGAGTATGCGTCCATGAACGAGAGGAGCGAATGGCCGACCGTTGCGTCCACAATGAGGTCTATCCTTGGCAGTGGATAGAAATCCTTGGGGCAAGCCTTATTCAAGTCCGTGAAGTCCGCGCACATACGCCACTTCCTATTACTCTTTTTGACTAACACCACATTTGCCAACCAGTCGGGGTATTGAACCTCCCGGATGGATTTGGCTTTCAGGAGTTTGTCAACTTCTTCTGAAACTGCAGCTTGTCTTTCAGGGGCTATGCCCCTTCTCTTTTGCTTAACCGACCGGGAATCGGGGTCGACATTAAGACGGTGGGACATTATCCGGGGTCAATCTCGGGCATGTCCTCGTGGCACCAGGCGAAGACGTCCTGATTGTCCTGCAAGAACTGCATCAGCTTTTGCTTGAGGCCGGGTTCTAGGGTGGTGCCGATATTGACAGATTGGTCGGGGAATCGCGGATCCAGGATTACTTGGGCCATTTAGTGCTTCTGAAACAGATTCTCGGCGCAAGGAACTGACATAACAGTCCCGAGCGGTTGCTTGATCCCCACGGAGGCTCCCAGGACCCTGGGGGGTCGAGAACTTCATTACCAAGCCGTATGTGGACACGACCGCCTTGGCATTGTTGAGTGTTGGTCTTCCCAGAATGGCATTGTACGCAGATGGGACTTCTACTATGACCAAATTCGCCATTACCGATATCTGCTGCGGGTAGGTTCCAATTAGGACAGGCAGCTCAATGATTCCGAGCGATTGAGTGCTCGAGCCATTGAATCCGACCAGGGGTGTGACCATCGGTCGAAGCCTATTCCTTGATATTCCAAGCTGGTCAAATGCTGAGGCAAAGAGAATGTCAGAGGAACTGCCAGTGTCTACTAACACCCTTTTGACTGTATAGTTAGCTATAGAAAGTGTCACTACTAGTGAATCATCATGGGGGCAGTGCAGATCGCGCACGTCATCGGAGGAGAAAGTCAGAACATCGGTCGGAGGGAAGCGGGCGGATTGGATATGACAGACATCTGCTTGGGATGCCCGAGCATGCCTCTTCCTGGTCGACCGGGTATCCCCGCCGCCCGAGGTTCCTCCTGATATTACGTTGATCTGCCCGAGTGGCTGGGGCTGCTCGGGAGCTCTGTTGTCTGGTCGGGGCGGCCTGTCTCCGGCTACGAACTCGGTGAGGTGGCCCTACTCTATCAACCTCTCAATCGCCATCTTTAACTTGAAACAATCCTCCGTGTCATGGCTGTGGTCCTTGTGAATCTGGCAATACTTGTCCCGGTTTCTCTTCTCGGGAGGACTCCTCAGCTTTGCCGGCTCTTAGAGGAGCCTTCGAGTCTCGGCGGCAGCCATTACCTCATGAATAGGTCGGAAAAGGGGGGTAAAGTTGATCAGGGGCTGATCCCGGTCGCTTTTGGGCTGGTCTTGCCTTGTCTTCTTCCCGAGCCTTTCTCAGATCCATCGCACTTCCGCTTTGACCCTGGGGACTCGTCTTCTACCAAGCTAGCACGTTTGGCCTTGAGGAACTCCTCCATATCAATGTATTTGCCGACCCACTCAGAGAATTCCACCAGGGTTGCCGGTCGGTCATTGTGGAATGACATGGCAACTTTGGTGTGTTGAACCCCCGAACAGAAGGCTGTGATAGCGACCGTTTCATTTAGGTGGCGAATTTGGAGCCTTTGCTGATTGAAGTGGTCAACATAATCATTCAGTGACTCCCCTTTGCGCTGCTTGATGCTCAACAACTGGGTATCTGGCTGTGACCGGTCGAGCATCCCCACGAACTGACCGATGAAAAGCTTGCGGAGAGTTTTGAAGTCATCGACCGTCCGTGGTTTGAGAGCATGGAACCACTGTGCCGCCTGTCCATTAAGGGTGCTGGGGAAGGCCAACGTTGGTTACTAGCACCATCTGTGCCTTGTAAGTCCGAACATGATCTACCAGGCTCCCTAAACCGTCATAGGAATCGAGGTGGGGTAGTTTCAACTTCCGTGGGATGGAGAACCCCGTAACCCGGGCGGTGAAAGGCGATTCAGTCTCCGAGTTGGTATGACTATTTCGCGATTTGCGGCTCAGCTTTTCAATCTGCTGCTGCAGGTCTT